>CM060473.1:65000-135000 GCA_030544235.1 Lepturacanthus savala | reverse complement strand
TTTCTGTCTTAAAGGTACAGTGCATCATTTATTGATGAGGATGAGAAGCTGAATCTGGTTCAGAAACAACAAAGAGATGAGAACTCAGAAATATTACAGCAAAAATAAAACTTTATTTCAAAATAGATCCTTTAACCATTAAAACATTTCTGAATCTGACAGAATAAACATCATTTACACATTATTATTATTATCATAAACATCATTTACACGTTATTATTATTATCATAAACATCATTTACACATTATTATTGTTATAAACATCATTTACACATTATTATTATTATAAACATCATTTACACATTATTATTATTATAAACATCATTTACACATTATTATTGTTATAAACATAATTTCTTTACAGAATCAGGGTGGATCTGATTTATTGACCTGATAAACAGTGAATAATTGAAGAATCAGAAACTTCAGATGAGGCAGCAGCTAAATAACCGTTTACTGTTTATTTCAAACACCAGAAACAACAGGTAAACATGAGCTGATTGATCAGAAATGAGCTAATTGATCAGAAATGAGCTGATCAGAAACATCAATCCAGCATTCAGACATTAAACAGAAAGTGTGACGTAGAAAAGTAGTTTTATTACCTCAAATACTACAAAAATACACACATTGCACATCTAATACTAATCAATATTTACCAAAATGTTTTGATTCAATCACTGATGAAACAATATGAGTTCAGTTAAATGATGAGTAAATATTGTGTTTTATATAATATGATGATGACATACAGTACATTATTATGAATTCACATCAATACATTTATAATAGTAATGGATAATCAAAAAATCCAAAGTTAATTTGTCGATGGAATGAGGAGAGAATATAAAGTTACATCTGTTTTTAATCATTTTCAAAATAATACTGTTTCTTATTGTTTAATGTTTTCTTTTCTTTTCTTTCTTCTTTATATTCTTATTTATATTACTCTTATATTTCACACTCATATTCATCTGTATATAGCGTATATAGAGTTATATATAGACTTGTTCCTGCTGTTTCATAGTGTTAAATATAGTGTTATATATAGTGTTATATAGTGTTATATATAGTGTTATATAGTGTTATATATAGTGTTATATATAGTGTTTTATATAGTGTTTTATAGTGTTATATATATTGTTATATATAGTGTTATATATAGTGTTATATATAGTGTTTTATAGTGTTATATATAGTGTTATATATAGTGTTGTATATAGTGTTATATATAGTGTTTTATAGTGTTGTATAGTGTTATATATAGTGTTATATATAGTGTTATATATAGTGTTTTATAGTGTTGTATAGTGTTATATATAGTGTTATATATAGTGTTATATAAAGTGTTATTCATTCTGTTTCACGCAGCAGTTTCTTCCAGCAGCTTCTGCAGGTTTTTCTGCACCTGGAGGATCAGAGAGTGTTTTAGTTTTATTTATAGATATAGTTACAGTTATAGTTTTAATTTTAGTTATAGTTTTAGTTACTAAATAATTAAACCACAATAATCTAAACTAATTTAAACCTAACCCAACTAAACTAATAATTAAATACAATAATTAAATAATAAAACTAAATAATTAAACCATGTTTAACTAAATAATTAAACCACAATAATGTAAACTAACTAACCCAATTTAAACTAAACTAATAAATCACGTTAAACTATATAATTAAACCACATTAAACAAAATAATTAAACCATGTTAAACTAAACTAATTAAACCATGTTAAACTGTTTAAACTAATTAAACTACATTAATCTAAACTCATTAAACCATGTTAAACTAAACTAATTAAACCATGTTAAACTGTTTAAACTAATTAAACTACATTAATCTAAACTCATTAAACCATGTTAAACTAAACTAATTAAACTACATTAAACTAAACTCATTAAACCATGTTAAACTAAACTAATTAAACTACATTAAACTAAACTAATTAAACCATGTTAAACTGTTTAAACTAATTAAACTACATTAATCTAAACTCATTAAACCATGTTAAACTAAACTAATTAAACTACATTAATCTAAACTCATTAAACCATGTTAAACTAAACTAATTAAACTACATTAATCTAAACTCATTAAACCATGTTAAACTAAACTAATTAAACTACATTAAACTAAACTCATTAAACCATGTTAAAATAAAATGATTAAGCCATGTTATACTAAACTGAATAAACCACATTAAACTGTGCTGCTGTTGTTAATTAAACATTAATTAGCAGGTCTTCTTACAGCTGACGTCCTTGAACGCATCGCTGACTATAAATGATTAAGCAGCAGTCGCAGGTTTCACTTTGTTCCAGGTTCACATGAATCAGGGACTGAACAACGTTAACAGAAGGTTGATCAAACAACTGGATTAATTCTTCTCTTTATCTGTGAATTTGTCTGTCTTTAAAAAACATCTCATTATTCTCTGAAAAATCAGCTGTTTGTGAGCTACTGGAGTTCACTGGTTAAACTCGTTCCATCTAAACTAATCTAATCTAATCTAATCTAATCTAATCTAATCTAATCTAATCTAATCTAATCTGAACTGTGTGTATTTTTTAGTTTAACACTAACCTTCTCCAGCTTCACCAGGTTGATGGTCAACAGGTCAGAGAAAAGCTCAGAGTTCACGTCCATCCTCAGAAAATCATTTCTGGACAAAACACAGAAAGGTGTTAATGAATCTAAATATTCCCAGAAGGATCCAGATGTGTCAATAAAACAACCTGAACTTTGACCTTTAACCTCTGACTTTAACCTTTAACCTCTGGCTTTGACGTTTAACTTCTGACTTTAACAATGTGCCAGAACCTGAATCGGATCTGTTTCACATGAATAAGGGTAAAACCTGTTGTTAGGGGGGTTAGGGTTAGTGTTGTTAGGGTTAGAGTTAGGGGGGTTAGGGTTAGGGGGGTTAGGGTTAGTGTTAGTGTTGTTAGGGTTAGAGTCAGGGTTAAGGTTAGTGTTGTTAGGGTTAGAGTTTGGGGGGTTAGGATTAGGGGGGTTAGGGTTAGTGTTGTTAGGGTTAGAGTCAGGGTTAGGGTTAGGGGGGTTAGGGTTAGTGTTGTTAGGGTTAGAGTTAGGGGGGTTAGGGTTAGTGTTGTTAGGGTTAGAGTCAGGATTAGGGTTAGGGGGGTTAGGGTTAGTGTTGTTAGGGTTAGAGTTAGGGGGGTTAGGGTTAGGGGGGTTAGGGTTAGTGTTAGTGTTGTTAGGGTTAGAGTTAGGGGGGTTAAGGTTAGTGTTGTTAGGGTTAGAGTTTGGGGGGTTAGGATTAGGGGGGTTAGGGTTAGTGTTGTTAGGGTTAGAGTCAGGGGGGTTAGGGTTAGTGTTGTTAGGGTTAGAGTTAGGGGGGTTAGGGTTAGTGTTGTTAGGGTTAGAGTTAGGGGGGTTAGGGTTAGGGGGGTTAGGGTTAGTGTTGTTAGGGTTAGAGTCAGGATTAGGGTTAGGGGGGTTAGGGTTGTTAGGGTTAGAGTCAGGGTTAGGGGGGTTAGGGTTAGTGTTAGTGTTGTTAAGGTTAGAGTCAGGGTTAGGGTTAGTGTTGTTAGGGTTAGAGTCAGGGTTAGGGTTAGGGGGGTTAGGGTTAGAGTTAGGGGGGTTAGGGTTAGGGTTAGTGTTGTTAGGGTTAGAGTTAGGGGGGTTAGGGTTAGGGTTGTTAGGGTTAGAGTTAGGGGGGTTAGGGTTAGAGTCAGGGTTAGGGTTAGTGTTGTTAGGGTTAGAGTCAGGGTTAGTGTTAGTGTTGTTAGGGTTAGAGTTAGGGGGGTTAGGGTTAGTGTTAGTGTTGTTAGGGTTAGAGTCAGGGTTAGGGTTAGTGTTGTTAGGGTTAGAGTCAGGATTAGGGTTAGGGGGGGTTAGGGTTAGTGTTGTTAGGGTTAGAGTCAGGGTTAGTGTTAGTGTTGTTAGGGTTAGAGTTAGGGGGGTTAGGGTTAGTGTTAGTGTTGTTAGGGTTAGAGTCAGGGTTAGGGTTAGTGTTGTTAGGGTTAGAGTCAGGGTTAAGGTTAGTGTTGTTAGGGTTAGAGTCAGGGTTAGGGTTAGGGGGGTTAGGGTTAGTGTTGTTAGGGTTAGAGTTAGGGGGGTTAGGGTTAGTGTTGTTAGGGTTAGAGTTAGGGGGGTTAGGGTTAGGGGGGTTAGGGTTAGTGTTGTTAGGGTTAGAGTCAGGATTAGGGTTAGGGGGGTTAGGGTTGTTAGGGTTAGAGTCAGGATTAGGGTTAGGGGGGTTAGGGTTAGTGTTAGTGTTGTTAAGGTTAGAGTCAGGGTTAGGGTTAGTGTTGTTAGGGTTAGAGTCAGGGTTAGGGTTAGGGGGGTTAGGGTTAGTGTTGTTAGGGTTAGAGTTAGGGGGGTTAGGGTTAGGGTTGTTAGGGTTAGAGTTAGGGGGGTTAGGGTTAGGGGGGTTAGGGTTAGAGTCAGGGTTAGGGTTAGTGTTGTTAGGGTTAGAGTCAGGGTTAGTGTTAGTGTTGTTAGGGTTAGAGTTAGGGGGGTTAGGGTTAGTGTTAGTGTTGTTAGGGTTAGAGTCAGGGTTAGGGTTAGTGTTGTTAGGGTTAGAGTCAGGATTAGGGTTAGGGGGGGTTAGGGTTAGTGTTAGTGTTGTTAGGGTTAGAGTTAGGGGGGTTAGGGTTAGTGTTAGTGTTGTTAGGGTTAGAGTCAGGGTTAGGGTTAGGGGGGTTAAGGTTAGTGTTGTTAGGGTTAGAGTTAGGGGGGTTAGGGTTAGTGTTGTTAGGGTTAGAGTTAGGGGGGTTAGGGTTAGTGTTGTTAGGGTTAGAGTTAGGGGGGTTAGGGTTAGTGTTGTTAGGGTTAGAGTCAGGGTTAGAATTAGGGGGGTTAGGGTTAGGGTTAGTGTTGTTAGGGTTAGAGTTAGGGTTAGTGTTATTAGGGTTAGAGTTAGGGGGGTTAGGGTTAGGGGGGTTAGGGTTAGAGTTAGGGGGGTTAGGGTTAGTGTTGTTAGGGTTAGAGTTAGGGGGGTTAGGGTTAGTGTTGTTAGGGTTAGAGTTAGGGGTGTTAGGGTTAGTGTTGTTAGGGTTAGAGTTAGGGGGTTAGGGTTAGGGGGGGTTAGGGTTAGTGTTGTTAGGGTTAGAGTTAGGGGGGGTTAGGGTTAGGGGGGGTTAGGGTTAGTGTTGTTAGGGTTAGAGTCAGGGTTAGGGGAGTCTTTGAGGTCGTCCCTCAGTCTGTGGCAGGAGGACACATCAGCTCAGCTGCTGGTGGGCAGCACTTTGGTTTCTCACCTAACACATATTTGAATTTGTCTCCATCCAGGAGTGAATCAGATTCTTCACAGTGTTTTTTAAATCTAGGGAGCAGAGTCTGTCCTCCCTGGGAGTCCAGGTCTGTCTGTGTTGGTTTACAGCCAGACTGTGAGGATTAGGGTTAGTCTGGATCTGCTCAGAGTCTTTCTGAGTCTGAGGTCAGATACGCTGCTCAGGTATTCTGCTCTGTTTAAGGCTGAATAACACAGCATTCTGCTCTGGTTCTTGATGGTGTCCTTCCAGTATGTGATGTATTTCTCTTCTTGTATGTTTATAATTAAACTGTTCAGTAGAGTAGAATGTTGTTGCAGGCTTTCTTTGGTAGGAGACAGTAAAACTAGATCATCAGCATATAACAAACACTTCATTTCAGTGTTTTCTGTGGTGACCCCAGGAGAAGAAGAGTGTTCCAGGTTTTTAGTCAGTTCATTGATATAGATGTTGAACAGAGTAGGAGACAGACTACATCCCTGTTTGACAGGAAGTTGTTGGTTCCCAATTTTCACTGAACATTTGTTGTTTGTATACATTGATTTTATGACATCATATCTTTTTCCTCCAATACCTATTTCAATTAATTTATACAAAAGGCTTCAGTTCCAAATTGAATCAAATACTTTTTTAAAATCAACAAAGCATGAGAAGGTTTTGCCTTTTTTCTGATGAACTTGTTTGTTAATCAGGGTGTGGAGAGTAAAGATGTGGTCCGATGTTCCATGTTTGGGGAGGAATCCAATTTGACTTTTGCTCAAAATATAGTGTTGAGTGATGAAGTGTAGGATTCTGCTGTTAATGATGCTGCAGAATAGTTTCTCCAGGTTCTGGACACAGATCTCTCTGTAGTTATTTGGGTCAAACCTGTCTCCATTTTTATATATGGGAGTTTTTGTATTGTCTCAATGTCTCTCCATAAAGAAGACATATACTTTGGTGATTTGGATCCCTTTGTTTTTCATTGGATAAATTCCTTAGTTTTTTCCTTAGATTTTTGCAATCATTGTCAAACCACTTTTCACTATTTGTTCTTTTTGGTTTGCTTTTTTTCTTTATATTTGTTAGTTTTGCCGCTTTCTCAAAAATGGCATTTATGTCATCAATGGCCAGATTCAAACCTTCTTCATTGTAATGGAAGCATATACTTAGAAATTTATCCAAGCGTGGTAGCTGTCAGCGCTGCCTGCAGCAGTCCATCTATAGGACCGAGGAGTGCAGGTTATTGGGTTGTGATGGTTGGGGATTGGAGGGTTAGATTGTTATTTTCTATGTCTCTATCTCTCTAATATATATATATATATATATATATATATATATATATATATATATATATATATATATACTGTATGTCTCTCTCTATGTCTCTCTGTCTCTCTCTCTCTCTCCATCCATTAACTCACTCCAGGTTATAGTCAGTGACGGAGCTGATCGTCGTTAGTCTTTGTTCCAGTGAGATGATTTTTAGAGCCAGAAAACAGGAAGAAAACACCAGGACACACACTCTGAAACACAGGGAATGAATAAATGAATGAGTTAATGATATAATGAATGAGTTAATGATATAATGAATGAATGAGTGAATGATATAATGAATGGATGAGTTAATGATATAATGAATGAATGAGTGAATGATATAATGAATGAATGAGTGAATGATATAATGAATGGATGAGTTAATGATATAATGAATGGATGAGTGAATGATATAATGAATGAATGAGTGAATGATATAATGAATGAATGAATGACTAATAATAATAATAATATACTTACAGCAGCAGGTAGATGAACAGCAGAGTTGTGAGAGAAACTGGTTTCATTTTCCTGTCAATAACCACGTCTGACAACAATAAAAATAAAAACATTAAAACATTAAAACCATTATTATTAAATTAATATTAAATTATCATTTAACCATTATACAGACATTTATCATCAGAAACTTTTACTCTTTAACATGTAAACTGACATTGTAATGAACTATAATTGTATTTTTTTTAACTTTATACTTCCTAAATCAAACAATGATTAAACACTTTTATCTGATGAGTCAACAGAATTTCAATGTTTTCTCTTCCTGATCAGTTATGATCAATAACCTCATCAAGTATTTACTAAACTAGATAATTAATTAACATGTATAATAATGAATTCATTAACATTACTGGACTCAGATCACAGAACAGGCTTGGTACCACAGTGGTGAGTGTCCTGCTGCTGGACTGGACTCGACTGGTTCTGGTTGTGGTTCTGATGCTGCTTCTGATTCTGGTTCTGGTGGTCCAGATGTTCAGGACCAGCTGCAGTGTCGGTGGTTTTCATCACATCCATGAACGGAGGAACAGGAAACTCTGTTTTGTTCAGGAAACAAACGTGTTGATCAGGATGAAGTTTATCACTGATTCTCTACTGAATTAAACCAGATTAATGATAAAACCATCATGTGACAGCTTGGCTGCCTGTGATTGGCTGGGACTGACTGTGATTGGCTGTGATGGGCTGTGATTGGCAGAGGTACCTGCTATCTTGTCATAGTCGGGGGTCTGGGAGTCAGAGCTGCTGCTCTCCTCCAGCTCCTCCTGCCTTCTTGCGCCTCCCTCCGTCAGCCTGAAGTCTCCTGGACTCTGAACATCAGGAGGTGAAACTCCTCATTAGTTTAGATTAATTTAGTTTAATGAGGTTTAATCAGGAAACCGCAGCAGCTTCACTTTCACTGACCAGAGGAAAACGAGCAGATCGAGGTGACCTCTGATCTCTGAAGCTGCTTTCAGCTGAGGAGATGATGGGGCTGCTGCAGGGACTTTTCTCCTGAAAAAAAACACATCACATAGATCAGTAAATAATATCTGAACTGGTTTCTGGCTTCACGAATTACAAAAAAGGGGGGAAAAAAACTTTATTCTACGATACCAAATATCCAATTTAGTTTTTTTATGTAAGAAATCATTGTCTTAGAAAAAGTAGAATCAGTGAGTTTCTTCTTTTGGAAGTTCCTTACTAATTTTAACCCAAAGCTAATGTTTCTATAAATTTAACAAAGTTTCTTTAGTTTGTAAAGCTCCATGTTTCAGATTCAGCAGCATCTAACAGAATAGAACTGGCAGAAATTGAATAAAACTGTCATAAGTAGCTTTTAGTCAGTCATTTTCTATACCTGCTTATTCCTCATTAGGGTCACATGGTCTGCTGGAGCCTATCCCAGCGCGTTACGGCGAGAGGCAGGGATACACCCCAGATGGTCTCCAGCCAATCGTGGGGCACACACACCATTCACTCACATATTCACACCTACGGGCAATTTAGAGTCACTAATTAACCTCAGCATGTTTTTGGACTGTGGGAGGAAGCTGGAGAACCTGGAGAAAACCCACGCAGACACGGGGAGAACATGCAAACTCCACACAGAAAGGTCCCAGACCCCGGACCAAGGAGGTCTTGAACCTGCGACCTTCTTGCTGTGAGGCAACAGCGCTAACCCCTGCCCCACCGTGTCGCCCATAAGTAGCTTTTAATTATTATTTAAACAATTATAAAAAATAACTGTTCTTTTGTTACCATAGATTTATTGTATCTACTTTTTCCACCTTTAACCTTTGACCTATAACATTTACCACACAATTGAAAACAGAACTGAAACCTTTGGATGTTCTCTCCACCCTCCTCCATGGTCCACACATCAGGAGAACATGGAGATCATTGACTGCTCAGATGTTCGTGCAGCTCCTCAATGTTGCTGCTTCCATGACCACTTTAATTCTGGTCTCATCATCACACAGTTATCAGAGGGTGTGACCTCATTATCTCTCTTCTTTATTTTTACTTGTTTTTCAGTTGTGTTGAGCAGGTCTTATGTCGTTATGTTTCATTTATCTGGGTGTCATCTTTTACATTAACAGGGTGTGTATATTTTTTCTGAGGAAGTGCTCTTACCTCCAGATGAGGACAGACAGACATCAGGAACTTGTAGGTGTTGTCTCTGTGCAGCAGCGACACAAACACATACTGAAATAAATCCACACATGGTATTATTAGTGGGAGAATGGTTGGGTTTAACTGGTTGTTGGTTTTAACTGGTTGTTGGTTAAACTGGTTGTTAAAGCAGTGAGACTGACAGGTTTGTTGTGTTTATTCACAGTTTTTTTCCTGTTTCTCACCCTGTCGTTGGCGGTGGAGATCACCAGAGCGTTTGGCACCAAGATGGCGGTTTTGGTCTTCTTGATGTTTGTGACAGAGGTCACTGGGATGGCGATCTGTGGAGGAAACGTTCAGCCCTGACTAGTTTATCCTCATCACATCAGAACACTGGGTTCAGTAAAAGTTTCAGTGCATACAAACACGTCTTTTCTTAGTTACTCTCCTTCTTTAAAAAAAGAAATCTTCTTCCACTTCAGGAACATCTTTCCCTCCTTGTCTCCAATAACTGCAGCTAACTAACTCTAACTATTTGATTAACACTTGAATAATCTATTGATTATTGCAGTGGATAGTAGTTTGTTTCATTAAATGGTGTAAAATATGAAATATGAATTTTTTGTCCACAACCCAAAGAACATCAGTTTATTATTATAGAGACTAAAGAAACCAGAAAATAATCAGAGAAGAGAAGCTGGAACCAGAGAATCTAATTAATTAATTAAGCAATGAATGTGATAATATTGTGAATAATTAATCAATTAGTTGATAACTAATTGATTAATGTACCTTTGTGTCTTTGCCAAACACTTTGGAATGGAAACCAATCCAGTGGTCAGAGACAAAGATCCGTCCCTGGTACAGGATGTCTTTATGCAGGGCACAGGTGTAACCTGGAAAAACAAGATGTTCCACAATGTTCAATAATTCAATAACCCTAAACCAGCGTTCACATAAACAGGAACATCTTAATGCTCTGAGGTCTGACCAGACAAAAGTGGAACTTTTTGAAAGGTGTATCCCATTAAATCTGGAGAAAAAGTAACACCACATTAAAACCTGATGCCAGCATCAAAACAGGACCAGGACCAGGACCAGGACCAGGACCAGGACCAGGACCAGGACCAGGACGACTTGTGATAAATGGAACCATGAATTCTGCTGAAGGAAAATGTCCAAACATCTGTTGGTGACCTCAAGATGAAACCAAAAAACGGTTAAAGGTTCATGACCTTAAAAAAACTAAAGGTTTATGACCTCAAAACGGTTAAAGGTTCATGACCTTAAAAAGGTTAAAGGTTCATGACCTTAAAAAGGTTAAAGGTTCATGACCTTAAAAAGGTTAAAGGTTCATGACCTTAAAAAGGCTAAAGGTTCATGACCGAAAAAGGTTTAAGATTCATGACCTCAAAATGGTTAATGGTTCATGACCTTAACAGACTAAAAGTTCATGACCTTAAAAAGGTTAAAGGTTCATGACCTCAAAATGGTTAAAGGTTCATGACCCTAAAAGACTAAAGGTTCATGACCTTAAAAAGGTTAAAGGTTCATGCTCCAAAACCCTCCAATGTGATTAAAGTCATAAGTCAGTTTTGGAAGTGAAAGCGGGTGAAAATAACATCAACGAATGAGCAGAAGAGGAAGGCTGAGGATAAAAAATGAAATGAAAGAAGGAAAAAGACTTACTCTGTCGGAGCTGTTCCTCTTTGCTGATCTCCTTAAATATTTTATGGTACTGGCAGTTACTCTTTGAAAGCTGAAACACAAACACATTGACATTGATACCTAAAAATACAGATATGCATGGTGAAAATAGGGTTTTATGAACAAACAACCCTGAATATAGAAATGAAGGTATTGGTAAGCATATTTTATGTTAATTTAATATTATAATGTAAAATGTGGATCAGTGTTTCCAAAGCTGAAGATTCAACCTAAAATATATATTTTTGTCCACAACCCAAAGGTCATCAGTTTAATATTATAGAGACTAAAGAAACCAGAAAATAATCAGAGGAGAGAAGCTGGAACCAGAGAATTTGGACATTTTCTTCTTAGAGATGACTCAACTCCATCAATTGATGATGTAAATTGTTTATGGGTTATGGTTAGGTGATTATCAGGTGAATGACTAGTTGATGCAGCTCTAGTTTCTACAGTAGCCCAGAACAAACCAAACCAGAGTAGTTGATCCGTTGATCTGTAATCTACAACCAGAAAATACAAACCCTGACCTTGACCCTAACCCTGACCCCTAACCCTAACTCTAACCCTAACCCCTAACCCTGACCTTAACCCTAACCCTGACCCCTAACCCTAACTCTAACCCTAACCCTTAACCCTGACCTTAACCCTAACCCCTGACCCTAACCCCTAACCCTGACCCCTAACCCTAACTCTAACCCTAACCCCTAACCCTGACCTTAACCCTAACCCTGACCCCTAACTCTAACCCTAACCCTTAACCCTGACCTTAACCCTAACCCCTGACCCTAACCCCTAACCCTGACCCCTAACCCTAACTCTAACCCTAACCCTAACCCTGACCCTTAACCCCTAACTCTAACCCAAACTCTAACCCATCACCCCTAACCCCTAACCCTAACTCTAACCCTAACCCCTAACCCTGACCCCAAACCCTGACCCCTAACCCTAACTCTAACCCTAACCCCTAACCCTGACCCCTAACCCTAACTTTAACCCTAACTCTAACCCTAACTCTAACCCTAACCCCTAACCCTGACCCTGACCCCTAACCCTGACCCCTAACCCTAACTCTAACCCTAACTCTAACCCTAACCCTAACCCCTAACCCTGACCCTAACTCTAACCCTAACCCCTAACCCTGACCCTTAACCCCTAACTCTAACCCAAACTCTAACCCATCACCCCTAATCCCTAACCCCAACTCTAACCCTAACCCTGACCCTTAACCCCTAACTCTAACCCTAACCCAACTTTAACTGCAGCTGTCTCCCCATATTCAGTTTTTAACAGGTATATGTAGGTTTTGGAACAACTTGACTTAAGAAGTGAGGACTTGACCTCAGTGCTGCTGCTACTATCAATAGAACATTATCAGAACATCAGAATATCATCCAAACATCATTAGAACATCAGCAGAACATCATCAGAACATCATCAAAATATCATCAGAACATCATCAGAACATCAAAACATCAGTAGAACATCATCAGAACATCAGTATAACATCATCAGAACATCAAAACATCAGCAGAACATCATCAGAACATCATCAAAATATCATCAGAACATCATCAGAACATCAAAACATCAGTAGAACATCATCAGAACATCAGTATAACATCATCAGAACATCAAAACATCAGTAGAACATCATCAGAACATCAAAACATCAGTATAACATCATCAGAACATCAGTATAACATCATCAGAACATCAAAACATCAGTATAACATCATCAGAACATCAGTATAACATCATCAGAACATCAAAACATCAGTATAACATCATCAAAACATCAGTAGAACATCATCAGAACATCAGAACATCAGTAGAACATCATCAGAACATCATCAGAACATCATCAAAATATCATCAGAACATCATCAGAACATCATCAAAATATCATCAGAACATCATCAGAACATCAGTATAACATCATCAGAGCATCAGAACATCAGTAGAACATCATCAGAACATCAGTATAACATCATCAGAACATCAGTAGAACATCAGTAGAACATCAGTAGAACATCAGAACATCATCAGAACATCAGTATAACATCATCAGAACATCAGTAGAACATCAGTAGAACATCAGCAGAACATCAGAACATCATCAGAACATCAGTATAACATCATCAGAACATCATCAGCACATCAGTAGAACATCAGTAGAACATCAGTAGAACATCAGTAGAACATCATCAGAACATCAGTATAACATCAGTAGAACATCAGTAGAACATCATCAGAACATCAGTATAACATCAGTAGAACATCAGTAGAACATCATCATAACATCAGAACATCAGTCGAACATCAGTAGAACATCATCAGAACATCAGTAGAACATCATCAGAACATCAGAACATCAGTAGAACATCAGTAGAACATCAGCAGAACATCAGTAGAACATCAGTAGAACATCATCAGAACATCAGTATAACATCATCAGAACATCAGTAGAACATCAGTATAACATCATCAGAACATCAGAACATCATCAGAACATCAGTATAACATCATCAGAACATCAGTAGAACATCAGTAGAACATCAGCAGAACATCAGAACATCATCAGAACATCAGTATAACATCATCAGAACATCATCAGCACATCAGTAGAACATCATCAGAACATCAGTAGAACATCAGTAGAACATCAGTATAACATCAGTAGAACATCAGTAGAACATCATCAGAACATCAGTATAACATCAGTAGAACATCAGTAGAACATCATCAGAACATCAGTATAACATCAGTAGAACATCAGTAGAACATCATCAGAACATCAGAACATCAGTCGAACATCAGTAGAACATCATCAGAACATCAGTAGAACATCAGAACATCAGTAGAACATCATCAGAACATCAGTATAACATCAGTATAACATCATCAGAACATCAGTAGAACATCAGTAGAACATCAGTAGAACATCATCAGAACATCAGTATATCATCAGTAGAACATCAGTAGAACATCATCAGAACATCAGAACATCAGTCGAACATCAGTAGAACATCATCAGAACATCAGTAGAACATCATCAGAACATCATCAGAACATCAGAACATCAGTAGAACATCATCAGAACATCAGTATAACATCAGTAGAACATCAGTAGAACATCATCAGAACATCAGTAGAACATCAGTAGAACATTAGCAGAACATCAGTAGAACATCAGTAGAACATCATCAGAACATCATCAGAACATCAGTAGAACATCATCAGAACATCAGTAGAACATCAGTAGAACATCATCAGAACATCAGTAGAACATCATCAGAACATCAGTAGAACATCATCAGAACATCATCAGAACATCATCAGAACATCAGTAGAACATCAGTAGAACATCATCAGAACATCATCAGAACATCAGTAGAACATCATCAGAACATCATCAGAACATCAGTAGAACATCAGTAGAACATCATCAGAACATCATCAGAACATCAGTAGAACATCAGTAGAACATCATCAGAACATCATCAGAACATCAGTAGAACATCAGTAGAACATCATCAGAACATCAGTAGAACATCATCAGAACATCAGTAGAACATCAGTAGAACATCAGCCTACTGTCCATCCTCATGAAGAAGCCTCACCTGGCTGTACTGAGACTTCTTCCTCTCCATCTTGGAGTCGTGGTCCTGAGTCAGCAGAGAGTTGTCGAAGGTCTTTGACCTGCAGATGAAAACATTACACAACTGCTGTCTGGGCCCTTTGTACTCAAAATAAAATGTAGCTTAATTATATAACACTATTTACAATACTGTGGCTCAATGAGTGAAGTTATATAATAAAAACTCAGTCATGAAAAGGGTATAACAACATTTATTACAGATTAATATTTACTAATGAATAAACTGATAATATGAAAGGCATCTTTATCAGTAAAAATGTCAGATTAAGACATTTAATCCTGGCTATATCTGATGATGTTAACCTGACTAGTGCTGGTTTCCTGCGGTTTAAAGGCTCCATGGTCGTCCTCCTGGTTCTCTGAAGCTCTTCAGCCATGTTCTCCACATCTGAACTAGACACAGAAAACAACACACACATGCAATCATTATGTTAGATTATATTTATATATATTATCTATATCTATTATTAATTATATATAAATAAGTCATGAAAAAGGTGTTAGTTTTTGCTCCGATCAACATGAAAATATCAAATAAATATCCGTAAATCACTGTCAACCATGACTTCATTTTATATGTATTACTATTATTATTAGTAGTAGTAGTATGTATGTATTGTTAATAGCTTTGCACCCTCAGAATGAAAGAAAAAAAAAAAACAGTTAACACTTTACTTGAATATGGGTTCATATTCTGTCATTAATCATTAAATTAATTAATGCTGATGACAGTTGGTAAATTATGTCACTTTTGATGAAAAGTTGACATTGTTGGACACGTCTTTGTTATGACAACTTTATATAAACCAAGAGATAAAATAACCTGTTATAAAAATAATAAAACACAGCTGCCTGAAAAACTGGAAAATATCAGAAATGCTGCTTTTTGTGTCCAGGGTTTGATTAACAGCATCTGGATGCTACCAGAGATGATGAAGATGAAGAAGAACTAGCAGGTGATGGATCTGAGGAGTTATGTTTAGAGGCTGGTTAAAATTCAATTCAATTCAGTCAGTCAGTCATTTTCTATACCTGCTTATTCCTCATTAGGGTCACATGGTCTGGAGCCAATCCCAGCGTGTTACAGCGAGAGGCAGGACACCCCAGATGGTGTAACCCTAACCCACACACACCATTCACACCTATGGGCAATTTAGAGTTACCAGTTAACCTCAGCATGTTTTGGGACTGTGGGAGGAAGCTGGAGAACCTGGTGACAACCCAAGCAGACACGGGGAGAACATGCAAACTCCACACAGAAAGGTCCCAGACCCAGGACCAAGGAGGTCTTGAACCTGCAACCTTCTTGCTGTGAGGCAACAGCTCTAACCCCTGTTCCACCGTGTTGCCCCCAATTCAATTCAATATTATTTATATAGCCCAATATCACAACACAAGGTGGTAGGTGTTAGTTTGTGGAGGATTTTAAAGACAAGGATGTTGAAGATGAGGATTTTATAGACGAGGATGATAAAGAAGAGAATACTGAGTCTTCTAAACATGGAGGAGAACCTGTGGAGGCCGTGCAGAAAGTAGAAGTTTAACTCTGCATGTTGCTGCATAGCAGGAAGCGATCAGGCTCAGTGTGACTATCATTAAACATACGTTATCGCTTCATTCAACATTTGGTTTGAATAACTGGCTGGGTAAAAAACACTGTTGCTACAGTGAAAAGGGCCCAGCAGAGGCTGCACTTCATCAGGCTGCTGCAGAAGGCCGGCCTTAAACCTCAGCCCCTCTCCCAGGCCTACAGAGGACTCGTTGAAAGCATCCTCACCAGCGGCATCACAGTGTGGTATGGGAAGACCACCCTGGCTGAGAGGAAGAAGCTGCAGCAGCTCATAAAAACTGCAGAGCAGGTCATCGGCTCTCACCATCTACAAACAGAGCAGCAGGAGGAAAGCACGGTGCATCCTCAGGGACACAGCATCCAGCCCATGCTGTGTCCCAGTGGGAGGAATCAGGCTGTGATCTGAGACTCTGCAGGTCTGAAAGCATCAGAACTCACAGGAACCACAACAGCTTCTTCCAGCTGTCTTTCCTCAGAGAGAAAAACACCTCACTCCACTACTCACTGAACACTGGACAATGTAAATCTGCTGACAATTAATGTGCAATAGTCTGTTACCTCAGAACCATCTCAATCTAATGTGCAATGACTACTTCATCTATGTGAACAATCTCAGTTCAAATTAACTTCTCTGCACATATTCCTGTTTTATTTATTTTGCATTATTTCCTTAGTGCCTTTTTTATTGCTTATTTAAAATTGTGTAGTTCTTTTGTAATATTTTTGTAATATATTTGTAATATATTTTGTAATATAATTGTAAATTTCTCTTGCAACTACATATTTTGTATTTTTAATAGCTTCTTGTATGTCTCTCTGTTTTTCTAAGTTAAGATTTTTTTTAGCTACGAATGACTCATGGACAAACACAACAATTCCAATGTACTTGTTTAAACTTGTCTTTAACCTGTACAAATAGCAATAAACTCTATTTCTATTTGTATTTCTTTTCAATTTCTGGTTTGTATGGAAATAATATTTTCATACAAATTTCACCCTTTTGTTTTCATATTTTTTGCTAAAAGGAAACGACAAGTGATTTACAGACGCGCTGCTGGAGATAATTTACAGTAAGCAGTTTAAATGCTGCTCTATAGCACATCACAAAATCCAATCATCCTTTTAGAATGAACATTTTTAGATGATTTTGCAAAGAAATAACCCATTCTTTGAAGGATGTGTTTGCTCATGTATGTGAAGGTGATTGTTTTTATCTGTTTTCTGCTGCAATAAAGAACTGAAACGAGTCTCTGCTGGACGAAAATCACCTAAAATGGCCTCAAACACATTGTTAACATCTATACTGACATTTCTGTCCAGGTATATATATATATATATATATATATATATATATATATATATATATATATATATATATATATATATATATATATATATATATAAAACAACAATATCTGATTCACACAATTCACATGAAAAAATCAAATATTTGAACTGTTGACATTTCATTTTGTCAATTGATTGATTAACTCTCTCAGCCACAATTATTAAAGTAACTTACTATTTCAACTATTAATTCAACTATTATTCATGTTACAACCACTACTAGTAAACTAATAGAAAACTTCTCTTCATCCATCAGAAACTCACTGATAATCACGATCTTCATACTTTGTAGATCCTCTGTTTGTCTTCCTGATGTCTTCCTGCAGCGTCTGATGGTTCACACACTGGTCTGTCATCACCAGCTGGTACTGTCCTAAAACTGTCCTAAAGATATCCAAATAAATGTCCTAAAACTGTGCTAAAACTGTCCTAAAAGTGTCCTAAAATGTCCTAAAACTGTCCTAAAGATATCCAAATAAATGTCCTAAAACTGTCCTAAAACTGTCCAAATGCTGTCCTAACACTGTCCTCTCAGTTCTCTGTCCTCTCCTTCCTATGTCCAGTCTGTCCTCTCTATCCTCTCTATTCTTTGTCCTCTTTGTCTCGTGTCCTTTCTGCAGTCAGTGGTTACTGAGCTTCACCTGCAGCTCCTTCACCTTCCTGGGGGCGTGTCCACTAGGTCTCACATATCACAGCCAATCAGATGGCAGGAGGCAGTGGTGTGTGTGTGTGTGTGTGTGTGTGTGTGTGTGTGTGTGTGTGTGTGTGTGTGTGTGTGTGTGTGTGTGTGTGTGTGTGTGTGTGTGTGTGTGATTTTAAACCTTTGATCAGTGACATTATCCCAGCTTTATTCACAGACTAAAGGTTCATTCTGTTCTGGATCACATTAAATCTGAAATCTTTTCTTCAGTCAGAACTTTGTGATTCTAATTCTGTTTCTTACCCAAAAGGATCAGTTTCCCTTTGTTGAAATAGAATGTGAATCATTTATTTATCTTTTTGCTAGAGAAGCAGAATCCAGGACAGAGTGTCAGGTAGAGGAAACACCTGAGGTTTCATCTTACTCTGACCAGCTCCAACCAATCAACATGGAGTTTAACAGAACACCAGACTCCCTTCCAATATCTCCTGATTTAACTTTTTATGTTGAGGTGGAATGTTCTATTTTTCATGAAAGGTTTATGGTTAGGGTTATCATTTAGGTGACAGTAGCTGAACAACAGTTTCAACAGCACTGGAAGAAGTACTCAGGAAAAAGTAAAGATACTTCAATGTAAAAATCCTTTTTACGAGTAAAAATCTTGCATGAAAAAAGGACCCTAAGAAAAGAAGTATTATCAGCTAAATTACCTAAAGTATTAGGGAAAGTATTTAAATTTCATCACTATTATTAATACTGATGAATCAATGAATTAGCAGAACTTTAGTTAATTTAAACTGCTTTATACACAGTTAGTGGTTCCCAACCTATGGATCAGGCCCTTCCAGGGGTCACGAGATGAGTATGAGGAGTTCTGAGACGATTATAAGTAGTGTAGAGTAGTGTAGTGTAGTGTAGAGTAGTGTAGAGTAGTGTAGAGTAGTGTAATGTAGTGTAGAGTAGTGTAGAGTAGAGTAATGTAGTGTAGTGTAGAGTAGAGTAGTGTAGAGTAGTGTAGAGTAGAGTAGAGTAGTGTAGTGTCGAGTAGTGTAGAGTAGTGTAGAGTAGTGTAGAGTAGTGTAGAGTAGTGTAGAGTAGTGTAATGTAGTGTAGAGTAGAGTAGTGTAGAGTAGTGTAGTGTAGAGTAGAGTAGTGTAGAGTAGAGTAGTGTAGAGTAGTGTAGTGTAGAGTAGAGTAGTGTAGTGTAATGTAGTGTAGTGTAGAGTAGAGTAGTGTAGAGTAGTGTAATGTAGTGTAGTGTAGAGTAGAGTAGTGTAGAGTAGTGTAATGTAGTGTAGTGTAGAGTAGAGTAGTGTAGAGTAGTGTAATGTAGTGTAGAGTAGAGTAGTGTAGTGTAGTGTAGTGTAGAGTAGAGTAGTGTAGAGTAGCGTAGTGTAGAGTAGTGTAGTGTCGAGTAGTGTAGAGCAGTGTAATGTAGTGTAGTGTAGAGTAGAGTAGTGTAGAGTAGTGTAGTGTAGTGTAGTGTAGAGTAGTGTAGTGTAGAGTAGCGTAGTGTAGTGTAGTGTAGAGTAGAGTAGTGTAGAGTAGTGTAGTGTAGAGTAGTGTAGAGTAGTGTAGTGTAGAGTAGTGTAGTGTAGAGTAGTGTAGTGTAGAGTAGCGTAGTGTAGCGTAGTGTAGAGTAGTGTAGTGTAGAGTAGTGTAGAGTAGTGTAGAGTAGTGTAGTGTAGAGTAGAGTAGTGTAGTGTAGAGTAGTGTAGTGTAGAGTAGCGTAGTGTAGAGTAGTGTAGTGTAGAGTAGTGTAGAGTAGAGTAGTGTAGAGTAGTGTAGAGTAGAGTAGAGTAGTGTAGAGTAGCGTAGTGTAGTGTAGAGTAGTGTAGAGTAGAGTAGTGTAGTGTAGTGTAGTGTAGAGTAGTGTAGTGTAGCGTAGTGTAGAGTAGTGTAGTGTAGAGTAGCGTAGTGTAGCGTAGTGTAGAGTAGTGTAGTGTAGAGTAGTGTAGAGTAGTGTAGTGTAGAGTAGAGTAGTGTAGTGTAGAGTAGTGTAGTGTAGAGTAGCGTAGTGTAGAGTAGTGTAGTGTAGAGTAGTGTAGAGTAGAGTAGTGTAGAGTAGTGTAGAGTAGTGTAGTGTAGAGTAGTGTAGTGTAGAGTAGTGTAGAGTAGTGTAGTGTAGAGTAGTGTAGTGTAGTGTAGAGTAGTGTAGTGTAGAGTAGTGTAGAGTAGTGTAGAGTAGTGTAGAGTAGTGTAGTGTAGAGTAGTGTAGTGTAGTGTAGAGTAGAGTAGTGTAGAGTAGTGTAGTGTAGTGTAGAGTAGTGTAGTGTAGAGTAGTGTAGAGTAGTGTAGAGTAGTGTAGTGTAGAGTAGTGTAGTGTAGTGTAGAGTAGTGTAGAGTAGAGTAGTGCAGAGTAGTGTAGTGTAGAGTAGTGTAGTGTAGTGTAGAGTAGTGTAGTGTAGAGTAGTGTAGAGTAGAGTAGTGTAGAGTAGTGTAGAGTAGAGTAGCGTAGTGTAGAGTAGTGTAGTGTAGAGTAGTGTAGAGTAGAGTAGTGTAGAGTAGTGTAGAGTAGAGTAGAGTAGTGTAGAGTAGCGTAGTGTAGTGTAGAGTAGTGTAGAGTAGAGTAGTGTAGTGTAGTGTAGTGTAGAGTAGTGTAGTGTAGCGTAGTGTAGAGTAGTGTAGTGTAGAGTAGCGTAGTGTAGCGTAGTGTAGAGTAGTGTAGTGTAGAGTAGTGTAGAGTAGTGTAGTGTAGAGTAGAGTAGTGTAGTGTAGAGTAGTGTAGTGTAGAGTAGCGTAGTGTAGAGTAGTGTAGTGTAGAGTAGTGTAGAGTAGAGTAGTGTAGAGTAGTGTAGAGTAGAGTAGTGTAGTGTAGAGTAGTGTAGTGTAGAGTAGTGTAGAGTAGTGTAGTGTAGAGTAGTGTAGTGTAGTGTAGAGTAGTGTAGTGTAGAGTAGTGTAGAGTAGTGTAGAGTAGTGTAGAGTAGTGTAGTGTAGAGTAGTGTAGTGTAGTGTAGAGTAGAGTAGTGTAGAGTAGTGTAGTGTAGTGTAGAGTAGTGTAGTGTAGAGTAGTGTAGAGTAGTGTAGAGTAGTGTAGTGTAGAGTAGTGTAGTGTAGTGTAGAGTAGTGTAGAGTAGAGTAGTGCAGAGTAGTGTAGTGTAGAGTAGTGTAGTGTAGTGTAGAGTAGTGTAGTGTAGAGTAGTGTAGAGTAGAGTAGTGTAGAGTAGTGTAGAGTAGAGTAGTGTAGTGTAGAGTAGTGTAGTGTAGAGTAGTGTAGAGTAGTGTAGTGTAGAGTAGTGTAGTGTAGTGTAGAGTAGTGTAGTGTAGAGTAGTGTAGAGTAGTGTAGAGTAGTGTAGTGTAGAGTAGCGTAGTGTAGAGTAGTGTAGTGTAGAGTAGTGTAGAGTAGTGTAGAGTAGTGTAGAGTAGTGTAGAGTAGAGTAGTGTAGTGTAGTGTAGTGTAGAGTAGTGTAGTGTAGAGTAGTGTAGTGTAGAGTAGAGTAGTGTAGAGTAGTGTAGTGTAGAGTAGAGTAGTGTAGAGTAGTGTAGAGTAGAGTAGTGTAGTGTAGTGTAGTGTAGTGTAGAGTAGTGTAGTGTAGAGTAGTGTAGTGTAGAGTAGTGTATAGTAGTGTAGTGTAGAGTAGTGTAGTGTAGAGTAGTGTAGTGTAGTGTAGAGTAGTGTAGTGTAGTGTAGAGTAGTGTAGTGTAGAGTAGAGTAGTGTAGAGTAGTGTAGTGTAGAGTAGTGTAGAGTAGAGTAGTGTAGTGTAGTGTAGTGTAGAGTAGTGTAGTGTAGAGTAGAGTAGTGTAGAGTAGTGTAGTGTAGAGTAGTGTAGAGTAGAGTAGTGTAGTGTAGTGTAGTGTAGAGTAGTGTAGTGTAGTGTAGAGTAGTGTAGAGTAGTGTAGAGTAGAGTAGTGTAGTGTAGTGTAGTGTAGTGTAGAGTAGTGTAGTGTAGAGTAGTGTAGAGTAGTGTAGTGTAGAGTAGTGTAGAGTAGAGTAGTGTAGTGTAGTGTAGTGTAGAGTAGTGTAGTGTAGTGTAGAGTAGTGTAGAGTAGCGTAGTGTAGAGTAGTGTAGTGTAGAGTAGTGTAGTGTAGTGTAGTGTAGTGTAGTGTAGAGTAGTGTAGTGTAGAGTAGTAGTAGATATTAAATATCTGTGTTATAGTGTGTGTGAGAGAGAGAGTTTGTGTGTGTGTGTGTGTGTGTGTTTGACATATATGGAGATATGGAGATATAAAGTTGAAGGACAAATGGACTTCATAACATGTTTGTTGACTGTCATTGTGGCCCAGTAACACAGAGCTGATATCTGTCAGTTCATATTACACACACACACACACACACACACACACACACACACACACACACACACACACAGACACACACACACACACACACACACACACACACACACACACACACACACACACACACACACACACACACACACACACACACACACCAAAGACTAAACTAAAACCTTCTTTTAGTGTATTTTCCATTCATCCATTAAAGATGAAATGTCATGATTAAACAGGGCAAACATTGCAAAACTTGAGTTGAGTGTATGTAATTAATTATTAATTAATAATTAATTAATTAATCCTTGCAAGTTCCTCACTTTAACATCTTAAAAGTTCTGATTAGTGTTTGTTAGTGTTACTTATTCACAATTTATGGATTTATTTTCTGACTGATATCCAGTTCCAAGTAGTTTTGAACTCTTTGCTAATTCTTTTTTGTTTTCCTGCTGTCTCTCCTTTTTTCCATGCTCTTGCATTTTTTCTCTTCACTCATTCCCTACATTGTTATAGTTAATAAAGATTTAATTTTCAATTCAATTCACTTTTATTTATTTAGCCCAATATCACAACACAGTTGTCTCAAAGTGCTTCAAATTCAGACATCCTCTGTCCTTAGACCCTCCTTCTCAACAAGGAAAAACTCCAAAACCCAGTTTTATCTCATCTCATATACCTGCTTATTCTTCATTAGGGTCACATGGTCTGCTGGAGCCAATCCCAGCACATTACAGAGAGAGGCAGGATACACCCCAGATGGTCTCCAGCCAATCGTGGGGCACACACACCATTCACTCACACACTCACACCTACGGTGATTTAGAGTCTCCAATTAACCTCAGCATGTGTTTGGACTGTGGGAGGAAGCTGGAGAACCTGGACCAGGACTAGAACCTGGACCAGGACTAGAACCTGGACCTTCTTGCTGTGAGGCAGCAGACTAACCTGCTCCACCGTGTCGTCCAACCCAGTTTTATATGGTTTTATTTCTATAGAATCACATTCTGATGACAAGTGAATTCGTCCAGTTTTCATTGCTCTATTCTTGTTTATTTTTACATTATTCTTTGAAATAAATAAAGCTTCAGATGCTAAACAGCTCCATGAACCATTAAAAATTCTCTTCATTAGTACATTATAAAATAATCCACTAAAGTATTATGTCATAACTCTTGGTTGTTTCCTCTGTATTGATTTATTTTCATGTTAACGTTTCACTGCTGCAGGACGTGCTGTTTAAACAGAGAAAAGATGCACTTTGAAACACAAACAAAAACCCTGTGAACCACAGCTCACACTGAAAACTGGATTTATTTTGATAATTATTCATCTATTAGATATTTCTGTATATAACAGCCAGTAAATCCTGGATATGTTGTTGTGTTATTGTGTCTTACTATAAATAATGTTGATAATGACATAATATGTAAAGATCCTTTAAATCACTCCAGGGAAAAAAATAAAGGAAAAATGTACTTGATTTGTTTTTGTTTTCCAACATGTTGCTGAGTCATAATATTTCTGTTCTTTTATTTCTTCTCTGCTCAATTAGTGATATTTCATTGAAGAAGAGTTAAAATCCAGTAAAATGAGGCGTTTGTCCAGTGAATTATAAGATCTGCTGTTGACTACTAAAAAAGATATTGAAAACATTCACATAAAGGTGAGTGGAGATTAGTTAATGATAATAATAATAATAATAATTTCTGCTAATTAACCTCAGTCACTGAATGCAAATGTTTACATGTGGTGAAATCACTGTTTTTTTACCATCAGAACTCAACAACAAATAGAACATATTTCACAGAGGTTGTGAATCCTGTAGTAAATGCAGCAGCAGATTAATCAGCTGATTCTCCATTAATCAGCTGATTCTCCATTAATCAGCTGATTCTCCATTAATCAGCTGATTCTCCATTAATCAGCTGATTCTCCATTAATCAGCAGCACTTTCTTCAGGTGCGTTAACCTGCCGACTCACAGGAGGCAGCAGCTGATTTGACTAAAACCTGTTTCCTCATTTTTATTCACTATTCAAATGTCATTTCCCTCATCAGAGTCGACAGAAGCAGCAAAAACAGCCTCAACTCAGTGTTTAGTTGAAGTTTCAGGACGTGAATTAGCTGAGAGGTAAGAAAACTACAGCAAACCTCATAGAAAATAAAATTCACACTTTAACACTACACAAGTAGTCAAAGAGATGATTTAATGTGGTTTAATTGTTCACTGAATTATTTCTTTATTGTTTTTGTGTGTGTTTTGCAGTTTTTTACTTCATATTTTTCATCATAATGCTGTAGATTGTAAATTACTAACTACAACACTGAGTTTCTTGTCTTTCATTTGCTGACATGCAACATGTTCTAGTCATGAGTTACGATTGTAGAGCATCTCACACTTAATTAGCAGCAGTTTAATATGATGCAGTAAAGGTTGCATGGATTAAGTTTAGTAGAACATCTCAAACTAATGTGACATTGTGTATTTTAGGGTCTAAAACAGATTTGAAGTGATGCAGGAAGCGGAATCTGCTGCTTTTATTCTGGAGAAACTGTTTGGTCCTAGTTATGATGTAAAGGAAGCACAAAAAATGCTAAAGGAATTCCACAAATATACTTTATTAAATGAATGGAGATAAAACAATTAATCTGTAAAAGTCTTTATGCAACTACTGGAATTAATAATCCGCTTCTTTCTGCCCACTGTGATATAATGGACTTTATTTAGGTTTTCTTAAATCTTCAATATATTTAACTGGCTTCTCTATAATTGTAGTTGATGATGCAGTTAATGTTTTTTCATTATATGGGATCTAATTTTCCCTTTAACTGTTTGCACATTAATAATTTGGTTCAGTTTTTTAACCCTAACCCTCATGTTTTTATGGTCAAATTGAAGCCAAATGAATGGAATCTGTTTTATGTTCAGTAAAGTTCGGATTGGTTTGTTGTTGAATATGATGCTAACTTTTAAAACTGTCTCCATGACAACCGTAAAAACTGACAGTGTGTGTGTGACAGCAGGTCAAACACACACCTGTAGAACATGAGTCCAGGTGATTTCTGCCGTTTCCTCCAACACCAGCTGCTTTGCATCTTATTTCCCTTTGTAAATAAAACGGAATATGCAAACTGGACTGGAACATGAACCCAGCAGCACTGATGTTTACAGCTCATTCCACTTTTATCCAAATTGGTACAAACCAGAGGAAACGAGCTGCGTTTTACTGTAAGTCATCATCTTTTAACCGACTTAAATTCTAAACTTTTAACCGTGTTTCCTGAACATTTGCAGAGACTCAGCCAGATGTATTTGATGTTTTTTATGTGGAATTTAAACATCAGATTTTTTTTTTTTTTTACATAAGATGCTTTTCCCAGAACCTGTTGGTTCTTTAGTAATAATAATGGTGATGAGATAATGGGAATTCATGAGACAACTTGAAGATTCAGCCGCGTATGAGAGAACATGTTGTTCCTGAACCAGGGGTGGGTAGTCCTGGACCTGGTCCATCTCTGTCCTACAGTGAACCAGCATCTGGTCTGGACCTCAGCTTTGTCCCACAGGTCCAGGTTCCAGTCCTTGGTCTGGGTCCTTTGTGTGGAGTTTCATGTTCTGTGTCTGGTGGGTTTTCTCCAGGTTCTCCAGCTTCCTCCCACAGTCCAAACACATGCTGAGGTTAATTAGAGACTCTAAATCACCATAGGAGGGAGTGAAGCTGACCTTTAACCCTGGGGTGGATCCCTGCTGGGATTGGCTCCAACAGACCAGACCCTAGTGAGGAATAAGGGGTGTAGAACATGATCAGGAGTAAATTGTCCATATATCATGTTTTCTTCATCAGAGTTTTGATCATCCCTCCACATGTCTGTGGTTTAATGACTGAAGCCCCGCCTCCTCCAGACAGCCCCGCCTCCTCATCGTCCTCTGAGCCCTGCAGCCATGAACCCATATGGAGAGACACGCCTGAGGTCTGGTCCTGGTCCTGGTCCAGTGCAGTCTTCAACACACTACAACTCCCATGATGCATCTCTGCCAGCTGCCTCCCCTCCAGTCATCTCCACGGGTCACAGCTCCGTGAACTCTGAGCACTCCACCTCAACCCAGAACCCGTACCCGGCCTCCTGCCCGGTGTCCGTCATGGTCCCCGTCCCAGACCCGGTCCGGTCCCCAGACCCGTCCCTGGACCCGGTCCGGTGCTCCGAGGAGCCCTGCCCGGACCTGGAGTGCGCGGTGTGTTTCAGCCAGTTCAACAACATGTTCCGTTGTCCTAAGATGCTCCGGTGCCGACACACCTTCTGTCTGGAGTGTCTGGCCCGGATCAACGTGAAGGCGGCCGAACCCGCCGCCATCCAGTGCCCGCTGTGCCGCGGCTTCACGCCGCTGCCCGCCCTGGGGCTGACCAAGCTGGACACGGACAGGGACGTCCTGTCCTACCTGCCGGCCGCCATGCAGCGCGTCTACAGCATCCGGTTCCACCGCAGCAAAGGGAAGCTGCAGGTCAAGAGGTCAGTGGCTGCTCTAAAATACAAATATTATAAGAGACGATGGGTCAAACCTGTAAAATACTGCTCTACAATATCCAAACTTTAGATGTTCCTACACCTGCTGTGAGGCGTTGGGGTTAATAAAATGATATAATAAATATTTCCACAATTTAAAATATTTCCACTTATAAAATTGAATTATTTTAATTGATTCTAATGTTTTATTGGATGAGTCCTAGGATTTATAGCTTAACTTGGTAAAAATCTGGTGCATCTCTTGACCCTGATGAATAAATAGTGGTTCTATTGTGTTGAAGCAGTTCTTCTGAAGGTCAGCGGAGGTCGCTGGCATCTCTGAGGTCAATGAACCGCTCCCTGGACGTGGGGCTTCCCAGTCCACCTGTCAGGGGCGAGGCAGGCGGAGTGGGCGGAGTCTTGTTGCGACTGACTGGCCGGCCGGCATGCCGAGCCTTCCTCTTCACCTCCGTGGTGATGATGATGATGCTGCTCACCGGCATCATCATCTTCCTCCTGGCCTTCCCCAAATCTGAGCCCTGATTGGCTGAGCCCGACCAATCGCTGCTGATTTTAATATGAGGGAATTTTCCAGGTGAATCCAGGAGATGAGCAACATGTTGAAGATGAAAACGGATCCAGATGAACAATAAAACCCGTCGTTACCGTCGGGTTTTACTGAGACGAGCTTCTTCTGTTCATGAAGTCCCAAAATGAAAGAAACAGCAGAAAGTGAGAAGTTTTAAATCTTCAGCAGCTGATGAACAGAAAGTCAAGTTCAGCTGAAAATAAAGAAGCATCAGACTTGAACCTGCTCCAGAATCTAAAGATTGTCCTGTTTCTGGGGAAATTCTGGATTTCAGTCCTAAAATAAGAGGAGGAAACAGATTTAATATCAAAATAAAGTGAACGTGGACAGCTCCAGGTGGAACAAGGTTTTATTTCAGCCGTAATGACACTGAATGTCCTGATCTTTTATTCTTGGAGCTCAGACTTTCCTGGATTTTCCTGCAGAAAGAAGCTGGTTGTTTTTATTAGTTTCTGTCCTTCATGTTTGTTTCTGGGTGATTTGAACATGTTGGTATAGTAACATCCTGCAGATTTTATACCTTTGTTTTATTGTTTAAAATATTCTATTTATGAGCCCAGACACACCAGCAGGGCTGAGTTTTCTTTGGAGATGAATTGACCCTTTTTAAAATAAGCAGAAATCCTGATTTCATCACTAATGTAAACTCTGTGCAGGTTTTAAATCTAAAAAAGTCTGAATGTTGAAATCAGATGATGAATCGAAGCTTCAAGTTAAAAATTCTCCTCAAATGTTGAACTTCTGCAAAACCAAAACCGCTTTGAATTGCAAATGAAAGACGTTGAATGAGAAATGAATTCATTGTCCTGTTCATCTTTATAAAGATCGAAGTCATTAATATAGAAACTTATTTACATGATGGTTTGAAGCATCTTTTTATTTCAGAATTAATTTTCCTGTTGTCAGTTTTATGTTTTTTTAGACTGTGCAATATAAAATAATTTTATATTTATACAACTGTTTTAGCAAATCTTCATGTTTCTCATTTTAAACTTGAATAAATTGCTATTTGAAATATCTGGTTTGTGTTTCTATTCAGTTTAATATAATGATAGAAGCTGATCTAACCTGTGAAATATTTATTATATGAAATGTCTTCATGCAGTGGATCATATCTCACTGTTTAACTGTTTAACCCTCTAATAAATCAAGGCTGAAAATGGAAGTAAAACCTTTTTCATATTTTACTCCTTTTCTTCTGTTAATTCATATTATGCCTGTTAAGTATTTCAAATATATATTATATTTATATTACAACAAATGTGAACATACAAACCATCCCAAACATATGTACAACACAAATATCCAACAAACAAAATCTGAACCTTCATCTAAAACCTCCAAAAGTCAGTTTGTTGTAGTTTATTATATAAATGTGATTTTATTTATATGATTTGATGTTTGGCTATAAAACTTCAGTAGAAACAGTTTAGATGTGATGAATTCTATATGTTCTAGTGAACAGCAGGTGGCGCTGTAGCATCAATGATGAAGTCTGTGGATTAGAAACTAGTTCAGACAGAACATTCTACAATAAATGTTTTTCTATTTTTACTCTTAACTTTCTGATCAGAACATCAAGTTTTGTTAAATGATTCATACGAGACATGAATACATATAACAATAAAATTAAATATTTGACTCCGGGTCTGAGATGCTGTTTTTTGTTTGTTAGCAATCTGTCCAGAGGTCAGAGGTCAAAGTCCTGAATGAATGAAATTTTATTTCTTGTATAAAAGGTGGTGAATCAAATGTTTGATCCAAACTTTAGAACCAGCTTCACATAATAAAACACAATTAGACGATGAATGATTGAAATGTTGAATGTTTAAGTGTTTTTTTCTAAATTCTTCAGTTATTAGTGATAAACTGACCAATCAGGAGGCAGCATCAGGATTAGCTGCTTAATAAATAGAAAAGCAACGAGTTGGATAAAACATGGTTTTACTGTTCCAGGATGAACAGGTTGAACCTGAGAGAAGAAAAACATGAATGTTGCTGTGAGACTTTGATAAATCTGATATAAAACAACTAGACTGATTTCATGTTGTGTGTAAACTTATTCAAGTTGATAAAATTTACTCCCACATAAAAAATACCCTCTTCATTAATATCAATACAGAAACAGAATGAAACTGAAGTGTGTTCATTCTGCAGCAGAAAACCAAGAAAACTGCTAAATATTTTTGATTTGTAGACAAAATGAAGCTAAAGAAATAAAACTAAGAAAAACCACAAAACTGAAGCAGACGAAGCTTCAGAATCCAAAGTGTTCACCAGAGATGGAGCAGTTTCTTCTGAAATGAGGTGTGTGTGTGTGTGTGTGTGTGTGTGTGTGTGTGTGTGTGTGTGTGTGTGTGTGTGTGTGTGCGTGCGCGCTCAGAGGAATGTTCAACAACAAAAAACAAACTCATCAAATCCTCAACCTGAAAGAGTCAAGAATTTAACCTGAATTTAACCTGTGAGTAAAATAACACTAACACTAACCCTACTGGGGTTAGGGCCTGGTTGGGGGTTAGGGGTCAGGGTTAGGGCCTGGTTAGGGGTCAGGGTTAGGGCCTGGTTGGGGGTTAGGGGTCAGGGTTAGGGCCTGGTTGGGGGTTAGGGGTCAGGGTTAGGGCCTGGTTGGGGGTTAGGGGTTAGGGTTAGGGCCTGGTTGGGGGTTAGGGGTCAGGGTTAGGGCCTGGTTGGGGGTTAGGGGTCAGGGTTAGGGCCTGGTTGGGGGTTAGGGGTTAGGGTTAGGGCCTGGTTAGGGGTTGGGGGTTGGGGTTAGGGCCTGGTTGGGGGTCAGGGTTAGGGCCTGGTTGGGGGTTAGGGGTCAGGGTTAGGGCCTGGTTGGGGGTTAGGGGTCAGGGTTAGCCCTACACTAACACTAACCCTACTGTATTTAATGTTTCTCTTTATGATTCACTGACATGTTTTAATGTTTATTTCAGCACTTTGAGCTGTGTTTCTGGATGAAAGATGCAGCACAAATACTTTTTATTATGTTTTCACTTTAAGGATGTGAAGTTTTCCACTTGATAAAATCTGCTGTGCATGACAGAGAAAACTCAAAGCTACGAGTTCCTATTTCACTTTGTTCCTGAAGCAGCAGCAACACAAACATCAAGTATTTATAGTCACAGTCAGCTCAGGACACACCTGTGTGTGTGTGTGTGTGTGTGTGTGTGTGTGTGTGTGTGTTATAGTGTGTGTGTGTTATAGTGTGTGTGTGTTTATTGTGTGAACAAAGAGTGACGTAAAATCAAGTAAAAATAAAAGCTGAGTTATTTTGAGTTATTTGAAGTTTCCAACATGTAAACAACAAACTGTTAAAACTGTTGATGCTTAAATATCAGCAGCAATAATGTGATTATTTATTTATTTAACCAGGACGACACTGGGATTCAAGACCTCCTTGGTCCTGGTCTGGGACCTTTCTGTGTGGAGGTTCATGTTCTCTGTGTCTGGTGGGTTTTCTCCAGGTTCTAGTCCTGGTCCAGGTTCTAGTCCTGGTCCAGGTTCTAGTCCTGGTCCAGGTTCTAGTCCTGGTCCAGGTTCTCCAGCTTCCTCCCACAGTCCAAACACATGCTGAGGTTAATTGGAGACTCTAAATCACCGTAGGTGTGAGTGTGTGAGTGAATGGTGTGTGTGCTCCATGATTGGTGGAGACCATCTGGGGTGTATCCTGCCTCTCACTGTAACGCGCTGTGATTGGCTGCAGCAGACCATGTGACCCTAATGAAGAATAAGCAGGTATAGAAGATGACTGACACCGGGATTCTAAAACACACACACCTTACACACACATTATACACACACACACCTTACACACACCTTACACACACACACCTTACACACACCTTACACACACATTATACACACACACACCTTACACACACCTTACACACACACACCTTACACACACCTTACACACACATTATACACACACACACCTTACACACACCTTACATACACATTATACACACACACACCTTACATACACATTATACACACACACACACACAATATACACACACACACACACGGTTGAGGTGTCACTGTGGCGTCTGAAGTCTGAAAGAAGATGCAACACCAGGATGAAACAGTTTGAATGAATTAACAAATGAACGAATAAATGAACAAATGAATGAATGAATTACTGATGGATGAATGAATGAACGAAAGAACGAATTAATTACTGATGAATGAATTAATGAATGAACAAATGAATGAATTACTGATGAATGAATGAATGAACGAAAGAACGAATGAATGAATGAATTACTGATGAATGAATTAATGAATGAATGAATGAATGAATGAATTACTGATGAATGAATGAACGAATGAACGAATGAATTACTGATGAATGAATGAATGAACGAATGAATTACTGATGAATGAATGAACGAATGAAAGAATAAATGAACGAAAGAACGAATGAATGAATTACTGATGAATGAATGAATGAATGAATGAATGAATGAATGAATTACTGATGAATGAATGAACGAATGAATAAATGAATTACTGATGAATGAATGAACGAATGAAAGAATAAATGAACGAAAGAACGAATGAATGAATTACTGATGAATGAATGAACGAATGAACGAATGAATTACTGATGAATGAATCAATGAATGAACGAATGAATTACTGATGAATGAATGAACGAATGAAAGAATAAATGAACGAAAGAACGAATGAATGAATTACTGATGAATGAATGAATGAATGAATGAATGAATTACTGATGAATGAATGAACGAATGAATAAATGAATTACTGATGAATGAATGAACGAATGAAAGAATAAATGAACGAAAGAACGAATGAATGAATTACTGATGAATGAATGAATGAATTACTGATGAATGAATGAATGAATGAACGAATGAATGAACGTATTAATTACTGATGAACGAATCAACGAATGAACGAATTAATGAATGAATTACTGATGAATGAATGAACGAATGAACGAATGAATGAATGAATTACTGATGAATGAATGAACGAATTAATGAATGAATTACTGATGAATGAATGAACGAATGAACGAATTAATGAATGAATTACTGATGAATGAATGAATGAATGAATGAATGAATGAATGAATTACTGATGAATGAATGAACGAATGAATGAATGAACGAACGAACGAATTAATTACTGATGAATGAATTAATGAATGAACGAATGAATGAATGAACGAATGAATTACTGATGATGTGAACGAATGAACGAATAAATGAACAGATGAATGAATGAACAAATGAATTACTGATGAATGAATGAATGAACGAAAGAATGAATGAATGAATTACTGATGAATGAACGAATACATGAACGAATGAATGAATGAACGAATAAATGAACAGATGAATGAATGAACGAATGAATTACTGATGAATGAATGAATGAACGAAAGAATGAATAAATGAATTACTGATGAATGAACGAATAAATGAACGAATGAATGAATGAACGAATGAATGAATGAATGAATGAATGAATTACTGATGAATGAATGAATGATCTATCTGTCTCTCCGTCTCTCTGTCTATCTACTGTCTGTCTGTCTGTCTCTCTGTCTGTCTACCTTTTGTCTGTCTGTCTGTCTACCTTCTGTCTGTCTGTCTGTCTACCTACTGTCTGTCTACCTACTGTCTGTCTGTCTCTGTCTACCTACTGTCTGTCTGTCTACTGCCTGTCTGTCGACCTACTGTCTGTCTACCAATGTCTGTCTGTCTGTCTACTGTCTGTCTGTCTACCTACTGTCAGTCTGTCTGTCTCTGTCTACCTACTGTCTGTCTGTCTACTGCCTGTCTGTCTACCTACTGTCTGTCTGTCTACCTACTGTCTGTCTGTCACTGTCTACCTACTGTCTGTCTGTCTGTCTCTGTCTACCTTCTGTCTGTCTACCTACTGTCTGTCTGTCTGTCTACCTACCTACTGTCTGTCTGTCTGTCTGTCCGTCTACTGTCTCTGTCTACCTACAGTCTGTCTGTCTGTCTCTGTCTACCTACTGTCTGTCTCTCTGTCTGTCTGTCTACCTACTGTCTGTCTGTCTCTGTCTCTGTCTACCTACTGTCTGTCTGTCTCTTTGTCTACCTACTGTCTGTCCGTCTACTGTCTCTGTCTACCTACTGTCTGTCTGTCTACTGCCTGTCTGTCTACCTACTGCCTGTCTGTCTACCTACTGTCTGTCTGTCTGTCTCTGTCTACCTACTGTCTGTCAGTCTCTGTCTCTGTCTACCTACTGTCTGTCTGTCTGTATGTCTGTCTCTGTCTACCTACTGTCTGTCTACCTACTGTCTGTCTGTCTGTCTACCTACTGTCTGTCTGTCTACTGTCTGTCTGTCTGTCTGTCTGTCTGTCTGTCTACCTACTGTCTGTCTGTCTACTGTCTGTCTACCTACTGTTGGTCTGTCTGTCTCTGTCTACCTACTGTCTGTCTGTCTACTGCCTGTCTGTCTACCTACTGTCTGTCTGTCTACCTACTGTCTGTCTGTCTCTGTCTACCTACTGTCTGTCAGTCTCTCTCTGTCTACCTACTGTCTGTCTGTCTGTCTGTCTCTGTCTACCTACTGTCTGTCTGTCTGTCTGTCTCTCTGTCTACCTACTGTCTGTCTGTCTCTGTCTACCTACTGTCTGTCTGTCCACCTACTGTCTGTCTGTCTGTCTGTCTCTCTGTCTCTCTGTCTACCTACTGTCTGTCTGTCTGTCTACCTACTGTCTGTCTGTCTCTGTCTACCTACTGTCTGTCTACCTACTGTCTGTCTACTGTCTGTCTGTCTACCTTCTGTCTGTCTCTGTCTACCTACTGTCTGTCCGTCTACTGTCTGTCTGTCTACCTAATGTCTGTCCGTCTACTGTCTGTCTCTCCACCTACTGTCTGTCTGTCTACCTACTGTCTGTCAGTCTGTCTGTCTACCTACTGTCTCTCTGTCCACCTACTGTCTGTTTCTCTATCTGTCTGTCTGTCTCTGTCTGTCTCTCTGTCCACCTACTGTCTGGCTGTCTGTCTGTCTGTCTCTCTGTCTACCTACTCTCTGTCTGTCTGTCTGTCTGTCTACCTACTGTCTGTCCGTCTACTGTCTGTCTCTCCACCTACTGTCTGTCTGTCTACCTACTGTCTGTCAGTCTGTCTGTCTACCTACTGTCTCTCTGTCCACCTACTGTCTGTTTCTCTATCTGTCTGTCTGTCTCTGTCTGTCTCTCTGTCCACCTACTGTCTGGCTGTCTGTCTGTCTGTCTCTCTGTCTACCTACTCTCTGTCTGTCTGTCTGTCTGTCTACCTACTGTCTATCTGTCTGTCTCTCTCTCTCTGTCTACCTACTCTCTGTCTATCTGTCTGTCTGTCTGTCTGTCTGCCTCTGTCTACCTACTGTCTGTCTGTCTGTCTGTCTCTCTGTCTACCTACTGTCTGTCTGTCTGTCTCTCTGTCTAACTACTGTCTGTCTGTCTGTCTGTCTCTGTCTACCTACCTACTGTCTGTCTGTCTCTCTGTCTACCTACTGTCTGTCCATCTACTGTCTGTTACTCTATCTGTCTGTCTGTCTGTCTGTCTCTTTGTCTACCTACTGTCTGTCTGTCTGTCTGTCTGTCTGTCTACCTACTGTCTGTCTGTCTCTGTCCACCTACTGTCTGTCTGTCTGTCTACCTACCTACTGTCTGTCTGTCTGTCTGTCTGTCTGTCTCTGTCTACCTACTGTCTGTCTGTCTCTGTCTACCTACTTACTGTCTGTCTGTCTCTGTCTACCTACTGTCTGTCTGTCTGTCTCTGTCTACCTTCTGTCTGTCTACCTACTGTCTGTCTGTCTGTCTACCTACCTACTGTCTGTCTGTCTGTCTGTCTGTCTCTGTCTACCTACTGTCTGTCTGTCTCTGTCTACCTACTTACTGTCTGTCTGTCTCTGTCTACCTACTGTCTGTCTGTCTGTCTCTGTCTACCTTCTGTCTGTCTACCTACTGTCTGTCTACCTACTGTCTGTCTGTCTGTCTGTCTACCTACTGTCTGTTACTCTATCTGTCTGTCTGTCTGTCTGTCTGTCTCTGTCTACCTACTGTCTGTCTGTCTGTCTCTGTCTACCTACTGTCTGTCTGTCTGTCTACCTACTGTCACTCTATCTGTCTGTCTGTCTGTCTGTCTGTCTCTCTGTCTACCTACTGTCTGTCCATCTACTGTCTGTTACTCTATCTGTCTGTCTGTCTGTCTGTCTGTCTGTCTGTCTGTGATTGAGGTAGTGCGACAGGTTCATATCGTTGCATCAATAGTTTATTTGATACCTTCTGTTGACATCTCTTCATTCATTCAATTAAATTGGTGCATTAATCAACTGTTAATTAATTCAGTTCAAATACAGAATAAAAAGCTTTGATCTCATCTACATATTAATCAGCTGATCCACCTGCTGAGCTGTGTGTGTGTGTGTGTGTGTTCAGTCTTCACACACACATACACACACACACACACTGGTATGAGTGTAGTGTGTGTGTGTTTATTTCTCAGCGTGGGCTGAACCAGGGATTTCCTCCCTGTCTGAGTCATGATTAGAGTTAACGCCCACACACACACACACACACACACACACACACACACACACACACACACACACACACACTATACACACACACACTATACAGTACACACACACTCATCCCACATTCAGGTTTGTCTGAGTTTCTGGTTTCATCAGACGATTTTATTCATCACACCAGAAGAAGAAATTTCTTCAGAATCATTTATCTCTTTATGACATCACAAGTTTCTGTGATGATTCTCAGTCATCCAGGTCTTGGTAATAAAGTAAAAAGTGAAATTAAAGATATTTCATATAGTTTAATCTATAAATAGATGATATATTTTGTGATATTATCAGAGATTTAACTGATAGCTTCAGATGCCAGATTTATGTTGATGGATTAAAAAACATTTTTACATCTTTATAAATGTAGAAATCAGAATATGATGCAGCATCAAATCTTGGTCCTGTCACGTCTGATTCTCTGATGATACTGGATCCTTCATTTATTTCATCATTTAATTCACTTTAAGCTCCAGACGCTGAATCTGAAAATGAATCATCCAGAGTTTTAATGAATCATCTTTGCTGTTGATGGGAAACGATTTCTGTTTGTCACATCTGATCATGATAGATTTGAAATATATTAAAAATTAGAAATAATAGTTTCGCATTCAGGTTTTTCCCAAATTTGATTGTCGTTACCATACAGACCTATTTTTATTATTTTTTAGCAGTTTGACCTCATCATGATTAGATTCTTCTATTAGGACACTTCTGTAAAGGGTTAGGGTCATAATCTCATCTGCTAAACTAAGCTAAGACAGAATAAAGCATTTTCATCCTTCCATAATAAGTATTCAGACAATAATAATTACACCCCCCCCCCCCCCCGCGCACACACACACACACACACACACTTCATTCATTAGAGTAATTGTTTTATTTATTTAATATTAAACACTAATGTCTTAAACATATTAATCATGATATTTTGGTATAAATTACATGTTTTTGAATCCATTTTTTTCACTGAGATAAAAATCATCCTGGTTCCATGTGGTTCTCATCATCATCATCAGCAGCAGCATCATCATCATCATCTCTGGAGTTCTGGTCTTTTGAGACCTTGTCCAGTGAAGTGAAATGACGCCATTGGTCCATCAGGCCACCACACACTCCAGGTGAGAGTCTGAGGCTCCGCCCCCAGCCTGGACCCAGGGCTCCTCCCCCTTCCAGCCCAGACCGGCCTCAGCTTCCTGGTTCTGGGAGGCAGCCGGGTCTGGACTCTGGTTCTGGAGATCTGCAGGTTCACCACAATAAAGAAGAGTTTCACATTAGTAAAAGGAATTTGCATCTTTAATCTCTGAGAATTAAACAAATTTTAGTGATAAAATCTGCAATCTTTAAGAATATTATCCAGTATCATCGAGGCAAATCGAGTCTTATCAAGAGAAAATGTACGTTTCTTTAGCTCCTTCATATCTCTGAATCATGGAAATATCAATAAATAATGTTCATCATCACAACATTTAGTCATATACTATGTTTAGATATTATTAAACTCCACAGACCACTAATTACAGTATTAGTCTTTATCTTGGAGACTCACCTGTGCAGGTCTCCTCTGTGTAGATCTGCAGGAAGACGAGTGCTGAGAGGAGCAGCAGCCAGCGGAGGGCCTGGTCTGGAGCCTCCTTCAGGGGGGGCCGCCGGGTCTGATGGGCCGGGAACAGAACCCGACGAGTCCGACGAGGAGGAGTGAGGGAGGAGGAGCAGGAGGAGCAGGAGGAGCAGGAGGTGCGTGCTTGCAGATCCTGCAGTGATCTGCAGGAGGACGACGACATCGTCATTGTTTGATCTTCTTTTACTTTTCAAGCTTTTTTTGTTGTTGCTTCAGTGGAAACTGTGAAATCTCTCCATCATGACGCCTTCCATCCGTTTATAAATAACATTTACTCTTTTCTTCCATTCCTTTATCTCTTCTTGCCTTTCAGTCCCATGCAGATTGAGATCAACACAAACCTGCCTCTACCTGCTTATTTTTCCTTTAATTTAATCTCACAGCCTGCAACTATTTCTCCATCAGCATTTCATTCTAAACTCTGCTCACAGTCACTTTAAATATCTGCAGAATGGGCGGGGCTTGCCTGTGGCCAGGTAAGCCACGCCCACCTGTGGAATTATGGTTGTTTTGACACAAAAATTATTTTTAGATGCACATGAACTCAACTTGTCCTCGTCCACCTCCTGAGTGATCAGGTTTCTCTGCTGAGGGGAAATCCCTGCTGCAAAAACCCAGGAACTCAACTAGAAAGGACTAGAAACTTTTAAAGAGATGTATATGTATATATATAAATATGGATATATATATATAATATATATGTATAATATATATGTATAATATATATATATATATATAATATATATGTATAATATATATGTATATATATATGATGAGTTCAGGGCTCCTGGTTCTTCTTGTTGATGAAGATCCTGTCTCCTCTCTTGTCTCTTGTCTCTTGTCTCTTGCGTGTAGACGTTGCTTTTTGTTTTTTTCTCCTCAGGCTTCGACCACAGAAACTCACTAAACGTCTGGAATGTTTTAGTTGCCTTGATCGCCTGACTGCACGCAACACACACACACACACACAAACACACATTATACACACACACACACACATATTATACACACACACACAAACACACATTATACACACACACACACACACATTATACACACACACACACACATTATACACACACACACACACACATTATACACACACACACACACATTATACACACACACATTACACACACACACACACATTATACACACACACACACATTATACACACACACACATTATACACACACACACACACATTATACACACACACACACACATTACACACACACACACATTATACACACGCACACACACATTATACACACACACACACATTATACACACACACATACACACATTATACATACACACACACATACACACATTACACACACACACACACACACATTATACACACACATTACACACGCACACACATTACACACACACACATTATACACACACACACACACATTATACACACACACACACACACACACACATTATACACACACACACATATTATACACACACACACACACACACACACACACATATTACACACACACACACATACACACACACACACATATTATACACACACATATTATACACACACACACACATATTACACACACACACATATTATACACACACACACATTATACACACACACACACACACACACATATTATACACACACACACACACACACATATTATACACACACACACACATATTACACGCACACACATATTATACACACACACATATTATACACACACACACACATATTATACACACACACATATTACACACACACACATATTATACACACACACACACACACACACATATTACACACACATATTATACACACACACACACACACACACACACACACACACACACACACACATATTATACACACACACACATATTACACACACACACACACACACATATTATACACACAGAGTTTATGATCAATTTACCTGTAAATTTAGTTTTAGCTTTAAATCCTTTACTGATAACATCAAAGTTAATCTGGTGTTTTATGTATTAAAGGACCAGTTCACATGTTTCCAGTCCCATTCATACTGAATATTAAAATATGAAATCAGCCATATGAAGCTTCACCAGATAGTGATAAAAACAACAACAAGAACATTATGGAGAGATGTTCTACTGGTCAGTCCAACACAGTAAATACAACCTAAATGTCATTTTAGAAAATGGAGATTAGTCTTTGGCTGAAAAAGCAGCAGGAAACAGTCAATGTAAAACAGTAATAAAACAGTAAATATCTGATATTACAGCTCATAAAATAAAAGGATTGAATGAAGGGATTATTCACTGGTGTTTTCAGACACACCTCAGATATTATTTAAGTTTAATCAACACTAGAGCTGCTGATTCATCCTGGTCCTTCAGAAGACAATTTAATCGTCATGGCAACGTGACTAAAGTCCAAAGAAGAGGAAAAGATGAAAAGACGTCATTTAACCACAGAGCAGGATGTTTAAAGCAGCTTCCTATCCATTAGTGTGTGTGTGCGTGTGTGTGTAGTGTGTGTGTGTGTGTATAGTGCGTGTGTGTAAGTGTGTGTGTGTTGTTTCACTGAAGATTTCAACACACGCAGCCTTTAATTGTTGCAAAATATCAATTTCCTCCTCTTTAAACCGTTTTAATTCATTATAAGTTTATTTTTTTCATTTCTAGAGTTTTATTTGTTTTTGTGAATCAGTTTTAATGTGAATCAGTTTTAATGTGAATCAGTTTTAATGTGAATCTGACCCATTTCCGTGATTGTGATTATATTGATTATACTGATTATATTGATTATACTGATTATATTGATTATACTGATTATATTGATTATACTGATTATATTGATTATACTGATTATATTAATCAGAACTGCAGTGTTTACAGCTAATAAACTGTCTGATGAATGTGTTTATTAACTTTATGTACTTTATTTTGTCAATCACCTTCCTACCTTAATAAAATATGTTAATGAGATTTGAAGCTTTGTGGTTTATGTTCAGTTCAGGTTTTGGTTAAACAAGACGGTGACGGTGAAGTGGAGGTTTTACACACAAATGTAAAAACTTGATCCATGGTGGACTTCAGAGACCTTTAGAGACATCAGAGACTTTAGAGACCATAGAGGACATCAGAGACATCAGAGACATCAGAGACATCAGACACTTTAGAGACATCAGAGATATCAGAGACTTTAGAGACATCAGAGACATCAGAGACATCAGAGACATCAGAGACATCGGAGACTTTAGAGACCATAGAGGACATCAGAGACATCAGAGACATCAGAGACATCAGAGACATCGGAGACTTTAGAGACATCAGAGACATCAGAGACATCAGAGACTTTAGAGACATCAGAGACATCAGAGACTTTAGAGACATCAGAGACATCAAAGACATCAGAGACATCAGAGACTTTAGAGACATCAGAGACATCAGAGACATCAGAGACATCAGAGACTATAGAGACATCAGAGACATCAGAGACTTTAGAGACATCAGAGACATCAGAGACATCAGAGACATCAGAGACATCAGAGACATCAGAGACTTTAGAGACATCAGAGACATCAGAGACTATAGAGACATCAGAGACATCAGAGACATCAGAGACTATAGAGACATCAGAGACATCAAAGACATCAGAGACATCAGAGACTTTAGAGACATCAGAGACATCAGAGACTTTAGAGACATCAGAGACATCAGAGACATCAGAGACATCAGAGACTATAGAGACATCAGAGACTATAGAGACATCAGAGACTATAGAGACATCAGAGACATCAGAGACTTTAGAGACATCAGAGACATCAGAGACATCAGAGACTATAGAGACATCAGAGACATCAGAGACTATAGAGACATCAGAGACATCAGAGACATCAGAGACTATAGAGACATCAGAGACATCAGAGACTTTAGAGACATCAGAGACATCAGAGACATCAGAGACTATAGAGACATCAGAGACATCAGAGACATCAGAGACTATAGAGACATCAGAGACATCAGAGACTATAGAGACATCAGAGACATCAGAGACATCAGAGACTATAGAGACATCAGAGACATCAGAGACATCAGAGACATCAGAGACATCAGAGACTATAGAGACATCAGAGACATCAGAGACTATAGAGACATCAGAGACATCAGAGACATCAGAGACATCAGAGACATCAGAGACCTTAGAGGACATCAGGACCTGGACTTTCCAGTCTGAGTCCACTTCCAGGAACAGAAGGACCATCCTGACGTGGATCAGCAGGATTTACTCATGTGTTTATAAAGCATCACGTTTCTGGCTTTAGGTTCAATCTGAGGCTCCGCCCCCAGGAGCTGCTCAACCTATCACAGCCAACTGAAAAACCAGCAGGACAGAAACCACAGTGTTTAACTGTTTCCTGCCTGTTACTCTCCTTTATTTTATTATTCTAACAACACAAAGTCAAGAAAAGTGATTCTATGAACATGTCACGAGATATATGATGTGTGTATAATGTGTGTGTGTTATAATGTGTGATGTGTGTGTATATGTGTGTGTGTTATAATGTGTGATGTGTGTGTATATGTGTGTGTGTTATAATGTGTGATGTGTGTGTATATGTGTGTGTGTGTGTTATAATGTGTGATGTGTGTGTATAATGTGTGTGTGTGTGTTATAATGTGTGATGTGTGTGTATATGTGTGTGTGTGTTATAATGTGTGATGTGTGTGTATATGTGTGTGTGTGTTGTGTATAATGTGTGATGTGTGTGTATATGTGTGTGTGTGTTGTGTATAATGTGTGATGTGTGTGTATATGTGTGTGTGTGTTGTGTATAATGTGTGATGTGTGTGTATATGTGTGTGTGTTATAATGTGTGATGTGTGTGTATAATGTGTGTGTGTGTTGTGTATAATGTGTGTGTTATAATGTGTGATGTGTGTGTATATGTGTGTGTGTGTGTGTGTTATAATGTGTGATGTGTGTGTATAATGTGTGTGTGTGTGTGTTATAATGTGTGATGTGTGTGTATATGTGTGTGTGTTATAATGTGTGATGTGTGTGTGTATATGTGTGTGTGTGTTATAATGTGTGATGTGTGTGTATATGTGTGTGTGTTATAATGTGTGATGTGTGTATATGTGTGTGTGTGTTATAATGTGTGATGTGTATATGTGTGTGTGTGTTGTGTATAATGTGTGATGTGTGTGTATATGTGTGTGTGTTTTGTGTATAATGTGTGTTATAATGTGTGATGTGTGTGTATATGTGTGTGTGTGTTGTGTATAATGTGTGATGTGTGTGTATATGTGTGTGTGTGTTGTGTATAATGTGTGATGTGTGTGTATATGTGTGTGTGTTATAATGTGTGATGTGTGTGTATAATGTGTGTGTGTGTTGTGTATAATGTGTGTGTTATAATGTGTGATGTGTGTGTATATGTGTGTGTGTGTGTGTGTTATAATGTGTGATGTGTGTGTATATGTGTGTGTGTGTGTTATAATGTGTGATGTGTGTGTATATGTGTTTTATAATGTGTGATGTGTGTGTATAATGTGTGTGTGTGTTGTGTATAATGTGTGTGTTATAATGTGTGATGTGTGTGTATATGTGTGTGTGTGTGTTATAATGTGTGATGTGTGTGTATATGTGTGTGTGTGTGTTATAATGTGTGATGTGTGTGTATATGTGTGTGTGTGTGTGTTATAATGTGTGATGTGTGTGTATATGTGTGTGTGTGTTGTGTATAATGTGTGTGTTATAATGTGTGATGTGTGTGTATATGTGTGTGTGTGTGTTGTGTATAATGTGTGTGTTATAATGTGTGATGTGTGTGTATATGTGTGTGTGTGTGTGTTATAATGTCTGATGTGTGTGTATATGTGTGTGTGTGTGTTATAATTTGTGATGTGTGTGTATATGTGTGTGTGTGTTATAATGTGTGATGTGTGTGTATATGTGTGTGTGTGTTATAATGTGTGATGTGTGTGTATATGTGTGTGTGTGTTATAATTTGTGATGTGTGTGTATATGTGTGTGTGTGTTATAATTTGTGATGTGTGTGTATATGTGTGTGTGTGTGTTGTGTATAACATCTATGTTATAATGTGTGATGTGTGTGTATATGTGTGTGTGTGTGTGTGTGTTGTGTATAACATCTATGTTATAATGTATGATGTGTGTGTATATGTGTGTGTGTTGTGTATAATGTGTGTGTTATAATGTGTGATGTGTGTGTATATGTGTGTGTGTGTTGTGTATAATGTGTGTGTTATAATGTGTGATGTGTGTGTGTTGTGTATAATGTGTGTGTTATAATGTGTGATGTGTGTATATGTGTGTGTGTTGTGTATAATGTGTGTGTTATAATGTGTGATGTGTGTATATGTGTGTGTGTGTGTGTGTTGTGTATAATGTGTGTGTTATAATGTGTGATGTGTGTATATGTGTGTGTGTGTGTGTTGTGTATAATGTGTGTGTTATAATGTGTGATGTGTGTATATGTGTGTGTGTGTGTGTTGTGTATAATGTGTGTGTTATAATGTGTGATGTGTGTATATGTGTGTGTGTGTGTGTGTGTGTTGTGTATAATGTGTGTGTTATAATGTGTGATGTGTGTATATGTGTGTGTGTGTGTGTGTGTTGTGTATAATGTGTGTGTTATAATGTGTGATGTGTGTATATGTGTGTGTGTGTGTTGTGTATAATGTGTGTGTTATAATGTGTGATGTGTGTGTGTGTGTGTGTGTGTTGTGTATAATGTGTGTGTTATAATGTGTGATGTGTGTGTGTGTGTGTTGTGTATAATGTGTGTGTTATAATGTGTGATGTGTGTCTGGACCAGTCTCCGTCTGGTTCTGCACGTACACCCGTTCCCATGGCAACGAGCCATTGAGTCTAATTAACAACAAACTTTGATCATAATCGGCATGAAGAGATGAAGAGAGGAGGAGGAGGAGGTGGAGGAGGAGCTGCTGCTCCTCATGACTCCTCCCGGCTGCCAGGGAGACACCGGGGGAGAAAGTGAACGCTCCACACGTTACACACATGACTCAACCTAAAGAAAAGAAGGTCAAACGAGCAGGAAACACGGAAAAAAAGAATGTAAATGCAGGGGAAGCTGATTCCTGTAGGTCACACACACACACACACACACACACACACACACACACACACACACACATATTGTACACACACACACACACACACACATTCCAGACACAGCTGAGGTCACCTCATCGCCAGAAATCAAACAAACCACAAAAGCAGGATTAGAGTCAGTGAAATAACACGTGGACGCTTTCAGACATGAAGAGAGTTCAGTTCCTGACAGAGAGGAAAGACTGAGCTAAAAGAAGAAAAAAGAAGAAGAAAAGAAGAAGAAGAAAAGAAGAAGAAGAAAAGAAGAAGAAGAAAAGAAGAAGAAGAAAAGAAAAAGAATGAGAAAAAAAGAATAAATGGAATAAGAAAAGAAGAAACTCATAAATAAATAAATAAATCAGACTGAAGCTGCAGCATGTCCTCTATAAACAATAGGTCCTCAGTAAGTCACACACACACACACACACACACACACACACACACACACACACACACACACACACACACACACACACACACCACACACACACCACACACACACACACACACACACACACACACACACACACACACACACACACACACACACACACACACACACACACACACACACACACACACACACACACACACACACACACACACACACACACACACACACACACACACACACACAGTTTGCTGATCCATCACTTCTCTGGTGAAAGTTTGGTTCAGTTTATGCAGCTGAAATGACTTGATTAAGTGTTTGTATGTTATTGTTATATTACAGTATATTAATGTTATATTACAGTATATTAATGTTATATTACAGTATATTAATGTTATATTACAGTAGATTAATGTTATATTACAGTAGATTAATGTTATATTACAGTATATTAATGTTATATTACAGTAGATTAATGTTATATTACAGTAGATTAATGTTATATTACAGTAGATTAATGTTATATTACAGTATATTAATGTTATATTACAGTATATTAATGTTATATTACAGTATATTAATGTTATATTACAGTATATTAATGTTATATTACAGTAGATTAATGTTATATTACAGTAGATTAATGTTATATTACAGTAGATTAATGTTATATTACAGTATATTAATGTTATATTACAGTATATTAATGTTATATTACAGTAGATTCATGTTATATTACAGTATATTAATGTTATATTACAGCAGATTAATGTTATATTACAGTAGATTAATGTTATATTACAGTATATTAATGTTATATTACAGTATATTAGTGTTATATTACAGCAGATTAATGTTATATTACAGCAGATTAATGTTATATTACAGCAGATTAATGTTATATTACAGTATATTAATGTTATATTACAGTATATTAATGTTATATTACAGTATATTAATGTTATATTACAGTATATTAATGTTATATTACAGTAGATTAATGTTATATTACAGCAGATTAATGTTATATTACAGCAGATTAATGTTATATTACAGTATATTAATGTTATATTACAGTATATTAATGTTATATTACAGTATATTAATGTTATATTACAGTAGATTAATGTTATATTACAGCAGATTAATGTTATATTACAGCAGATTAATGTTATATTACAGCAGATTAATGTTATATTACAGTAGATTAATGTTATATTACAGCAGATTAATGTTATATTACAGCAGATTAATGTTATATTACAGTATATTAATGTTATATTACAGCAGATTAATGTTATATTACAGTATATTAATGTTATATTACAGCAGATTAATGTTATATTACAGCAGATTAATGTTATATTACAGCAGATTAATGTTATATTACAGCAGATTAATGTTATATTACAGTATATTAATGTTATATTACAGTATATTAATGTTATATTACATCAGATTAATGTTATATTACAGCAGATTAATGTTATATTACAGCAGATTAAATATCATTTAACATTATTAAACATTCTGATTAAACTTTTTTCCATTTTAAAGAAACTCAGGACTCCATATGTTTTGGAAATTTTGAGCCGAGTCCTTTAACAACTGTGTAAATGTGATCAAATTTTGATGTCAAAAGCATCGTGAAGATGCTATTTGACGTTTCGATAAACAGGAAAAGAGGTTTAATCAGATACAATGTGTACAGAAAATACCATAAATAAAATATAAAAACATCCAGAAACTTCTGCTGATGTTTAACCTGAGAGAAACTGCTGAGCTCTGATAATCACTGAGTTCCAGAGAAACAATGAATGAGCAGCTGTTCATCACTAATAATGATTGAAAGAATGAAAGTTCTTTCTTATGAACGATGAAATAAAAGCAGCGTCATTCAATCATTTTCTTTACATTTAGTCATTTGTGTTAATTCAATTTAATTCAACCCTGAAGCAAAGTTTTTTTGTACTGGAGCTTTTTATTAACATGTGACCCGTGTGCTGTTAATCAAATTTATGTTATTATTTTATTACTGATATCACTAACCTACAGACTTCATTATCATATGTGTAATTTTAGCAAATATTCTAAAGAATGTCCTTCAAATGACTTGTTAAATACCTGGAAATATTCGGGAAATTCATATAAAATGAAGAGACTGTAAAATAACAATAAAACTTAAAGGATTTCAACAAAACACATTTACAGAAAAACTGAAATAAAAAAAATAAATAAAAATAAAACCAACGTGGAAAACCACTAAAATAAAAAGTGATGAGAGAACAGAGTTTATTACAGAAACCGGAGCTGAAGAAATTCAGCTTCTTCCTCTTTGGATTTTCACAATAACGTCCAGTGATTTAAGATGAAATCACATGTTAGAACATTAGAAAAATTCCAGAATTATAAGTGAGATAAATTTAGATTCCACTCATTCTGTCATCATCTAACAATCTGAACTCATAAAGATTAAATAAATAGAGGAATTATGGTTGTTCTGTCAAACACAGAAAATCTCATTAATTTCCATCTTATTACAGACATTATGTTCAATGTTAATTAGCCTTTTCTTTTCCTTTATTAATATTAATATTAATTCCAGATTCTAATTTCAGTACTTTATACAGTTTGTTTATAGACTGGATTCTTCTGGTTTCATTGGTAGTTTTACACCTGTTTCAGGGTTAAGGTTATTGTTTCTTCTTTTATCCAGGTGCTGCTTATCTTAACTTTTGTGTCTTCAAGACTGTGGCTGAACTAATGTGATATAATGTTATAGATAGATAGAAAATATACAAATCATATAAAAGATATAAATGGTATGAATAATATAAATGATATATAAATTCAGATGATGACTGATGTTTATTCATATACAGAGAAAATGATCTGGAAAACATCAATATATGAGTTATTTAATTATTGCTGCATCATTCATGACGAACCTGATTTCATGAGAACATCCATTCATTCATGATTCATTAGTTCAGTTTAACTTCATGTCAAAAAAACTATAAATAATCCAAAAATCAATAAATAAAACACAATTACATGAGATTAACCTGCAGGAAATCAGAGTTTGTTCTGAATTAAAATGATCAAACACTATTTAAGTCCATATAACTGAGTATATCTGGCTCTTCCTGCAGCTTCGGTGTAGAAATCACCGCATTTTTCCGGTTATTTTCGCACTTGAGCAACAAGGTGTGTATTTTTCAGACAAGGGGGCGTGGCATGAGGCTGTGGGCGTGGCTAAAAGTGAAACCTGATCCAGACGCTATAAAAGCTGGACGCTGCGGTTCCAGAGCCAGATCCGACCCCGAAACTCTGAGAAGCGCCAGAAGAACTCAGAGTCTCCGAGACAGAAAAGGACAAAAAAGACAGAAAAAGACGGAAGAGAACATGACGTCCCGGTCCAGCAGCGGCTCTCTGGCGGTTTCTCGCCAGGAAAGCTTCGCCTTCCCCGGCATGGCCCGGAGCTCGGAGCCGGAGGTCTTCACCTTCGAGCGGATCCCGGCCCAGGCCACAGCGGTCCGCTCCTTCGTCCCGATCCGGCCCAAGAAGCGCTGTACCCGGGTCATGTACCCTGCTAAGGTCCGGATGCACCTTCCGCCGCCGGAGCGCAGCCGGGCCAAGCGCTGGCTGCTGGTTCTGGTTCTGGTGGTCCTGTGGCAGATCTGCACCGAGGACCCGGTCGTCGAGGCCCAGCTCGGCGGCCCCGAACCCGGCCAGGCTTTCTCGTTCCAGGAGGAGCGGCTCGGCGGCTCCGCAGCTTCGAGCGGCTGCGACGACCTAAGCGGCTCCGGGTCTCGGCCCGTCCTCCCCGGAACCACCTGCACTGCGACCGAACCGGAGCCGGAGAGCCCCCGCGGCTTCCAGCAAAGCGCCAGGAACAGCTACGTGGTGGCGCTGCTGGTCTACCACCGCCTGGGCAGCGACAACTAGACCCCCTGGAGCCCCCTGGACCCCAGACCACGACCCGCCACAGTCCGGGTCCGGGATCGAACCCACGACCCGCCGAGCTGGACTAGATCCTGAGCCGCCGGAGACCAGCGGTGCGGCCCTGGAGCCGCAGCCGGGCAGGAAGCTCCATGAGCCGGCTACTCTCCGCCGGAAGCCCCGCCCCCCGGGGCGGAGGACGCGAACCAGAAACTGTGAAGAAATGAAACTTGAACTGAAAAACAAGAGAAACTTGAAGTGATGAGACACTAAAAACTGTTTACAACATTTGTCCTGAAAACTGACGCTGTCTGTATGTTATTTAGTTATTTATTCTGTAATTTGCTATTTATTGACTAATTTTAATAAATAAACTCAAAAGAAAGTTCCTGTTTGTGCTTTTTCACTGAAATGCATGAAATGTTTCTTCATAAAAAAGGAAAACTTAAAATATTGTTTAGATGTTGCTCCGGCACCATTTTATTCCTTTATACTTTAGACTCAAGCATTTAAAAGGTCAAATTTTACTGGAATGCAGCACTTTTCTAAATTTTTTGGGATTTCGGGTTTTTGCATGTTCCTTTTTCTGGGTTTGCATCAAATCAACTAAACAAGATGCTGAAACATGAAACCTCAGATGAAGAAAAATAACTTCAAACATCCATCTGCCCTTAAACTTTTTTACAGGAAAAAAACATCCTGCAGTGATTCAATGGAGAAAATTCAAAGACTTTCATTTGTTTCTCCACTTTTCATATTTGTGAGTCACTGAAGCAGAAGTGACATCACAACTTCAGGAGTGTCTGCAGACTCATGATTCATCATCTGATCACCACCTCAGAAACGCAGTTGTGTATTTTGTGATGTCATACTTCCTACTCAGGATTTCTGGGGACGACCTGGATGTTGATGTTTGTTGCCATGAAGGCGTCACACACTTAATAGAACAGATCCAGAGGTGTGTGTGTAGGGGTGCATTTCAAAATAAAAGCCTAAAAACATCAGGTCCATGCTCCTGAAACTTTACACTTTATTTTTTTTACAGTGACAGTTCTTATTAATATTAACTAATAACATTCCATCTGTTAAATGCAGGGTTAGGGTTAGGGTCAGACTTCAGGTCATCTGACGCTGATTAACCTGCAGCAGGTTCACAGGTGAGAGGTCAAAGGTGACAGGTGAGAGGTTAAATAAAAGACTAATGATATAAAAGGTGGAGATAACGTGAGATGGGACTTTGATAAACAGCCTGAGAGCCAAACTATTTTTTTAAGGTTTAAAAGTTTTCTACCTGTATAATAACTATAATACAGATAAATAAAAATATAAAAGCATAATAATCAGCTCAGACATCAGTTTAATAAATAACATTAAATAAATAATGAGTGAAGTGAGGCAGAATAAATCAGCTGTTTATGGGTCAGAACACTACAGTCAATAAGTTGATTTTTGTGGTCCGCATCAGGCTGATGGAGGTTTATGACATCACAACCACGCGACTGTTGGTGTCTGACTACGACTGATGAGTTCAGATCTGGAGGAAAATGACTCGATTCAACTGCATGAAAAAATCTGGAAGTTTCTCGTGGAAAAATGACTCAGAGATGAAGGAAAAACACAGAGAAACGTCCTGGAAGTTTAGAGCAGAAAACTGCTAACTCTGCTGCTAACTCTGCTGCTGCTAACACTGCTGCTAACTCTACTGCTAACACTGCTGCTGCTAACACCGTTACTGCTAACACTGCTGCTGCTAACTCTGCTGCTAACACTGCTGCTGCTAACTCTGCTGCTAACACTGCTGCTGCTAACTCTACTGCTAACACTGCTGCTGCTAACACTGCTGCTGCTAACTCTGCTGCTAACACTGCTGCTGCTAACTCTGCTGCTAACACTGCTGCTGCTAACTCTACTGCTAACACTGCTGCTGCTAACACTGCTGCTGCTAACACTGCTGCTGCTAACTCTACTGCTAACACTGCTGCTGCTAACACTGCTGCTGCTAACTCTGCTGCTAACACTGCTGCTGCTAACTCTACTGCTAACACTGCTGCTGCTAACTCTACTGCTAACACTGCTGCTAACACTGAACCATAACCCTTGAGTCAGGATTTAGAATGCACCACAGACAGAGAATCACTGGTGAAGGTTTCTAATGATATTCTAAATAGTCAGTCAGTCATCTTCTATACCTGCTTATTCCTCATTAGGGTCACATGGTCTGCTGGAGCCAATCACAGTGCGTTACAGTGAGAGGCAGGATACACCCCAGATGGTCTCCAGCCAATCGTTCACTCACACACTCACACCTACAGTGATTTAGAGTCTCCAATTAACCTCAGCATGTGTTTGGACTGTGGGAGGAAGCTGGAGAACCTGGACCAGGACTAGAACCTGGACCAGGACTAGACCCTGGACCAGGACTAGAACCTGGAGAAAACCCACCAGACACAGAGAGAACATGAAGCTCCACACAGAAAGGTCCCAGACCCAGGACCAAGGAGGTCTAGAACCTGCGACCTTCTTGCTGTGAGGCAACAGCGCTAACCCCTGCTCCACCGTGTCGCCCATGTTCTAAATAGTTTCTAATGATATTCTAAATAATTTCTAATAAAGTTCTAAATGATTAAGGCTTTGTCTCCATTCTTGTTCTGTTAGACCTTAGTGGCCTTAGTTCTACAGAGATTACAGCATCTTATTGGTATAATGGGTATAATGGTATATTGGTGACTGCATTAGGCTGGTTTAAGTCTATCTCTCAGTTATATGTTAACTTCATATTAACAATGTTTAATCTGTAGAAAATGAGAAGGTTAGTTAGATCATGTGTGTGTGTGGCTGCATATTTTAATTATTGTTTATTATCTAATGAACATGCTGCTATTCCACATGTTCAAACAGCATCAACAGGATCCTGATCAAATCTGAGGTGAATCAGGTCTCAACATGTCTTTAAATTCCCAGTCGAAACTTTCTTTTTTCTTCGTGTTAATTCAGGTTCAAACACAGCTTCTCAAACTAAAGTTCAACAGTAAAACTGGTCCATGAACTTTAGGTCTACACCAGAATGTGTTGATCTGAAAATAAATAAGATGAAATAATAAATTAAAATAAATAAGATGTAAAAGCTTCTCCCGCTGTTGTTTTCTGTCTTCAGGGTCAAAGGTTCAGCAGGAAACTTGATGTGAACAACACGGATCATATGAAGTAGAACACAGATCATATCTACTAGAACATGTCTTCATATCAACTAGAACATGTCTTCATATCTACTAGAACATGTCTTCATATCTACTAGAACATGTCTTCATATCTACTAGAACATGTCTTCATATGAACTAGAACATGTCTTCATATCAACTAGAACATGTCTTCATATGAACTAGAACATGTCTTCATATCTACTAGAACATGTCTTCATATCTACTAGAACATGTCTTCATATCTACTAGAACATGTCTTCATATGAACTAGAACATGTCTTCATATGAACTAGAACATGTCTTCATATGAACTAGAACATGTCTTCATATCTACTAGAACATGTCTTCATATGAACTAGAACATGTCTTCATATGAACTAGAACATGTCTTCATATCTACTAGAACATGTCTTCATATCTACTAGAACATGTCTTCATATGAACTAGAACATGTCTTCATATCTACTAGAACATGTCTTCATATCTACTAGAACATGTCTTCATATGAACTAGAACATGTCTTCATATGAACTAGAACATGTCTTCATATCTACTAGAACATGTCTTCATATCTACTAGAACATGTCTTCATATCTACTAGAACATGTCTTCATATGAACTAGAACATGTCTTCATATCAACTAATAACATGCTAAGAAGTTTAACTATAGCATCAATAACACGCTAAGAAGTTTAACTATAGCATCAATAACACGCTAAGAAGTTTAACTATAGCATCAATAACATGCTAAGAAGTTTAACTATAGCATCAATAACATGCTAAGAAGTTTAACTATAGCATCAATAACACGCTAAGAAGTTTAACTATAGCATCAATAACATGCTAAGAAGTTTAACTATAGCATCAATAACATGCTAAGAAGTTTAACTATAGCCTCAATAACATGCTAAGAAGTTTAACTATAGCATCAATAACATGCTAAGAAGTTTAACTATAGCATCAATAACATGCTAAGAAGTTTACCAAAACCATCCGTAGCAAAGTTATCAACACAGGCCTAGAGCGCCCTCTGGAGGTTTAGTGTAAAAATAACATATGAAATGATATACCGGTAATAATGTGTTAATAATTTATACATAAGTCGCTGCACAGTATAAGACTCAGCCCCGGACTAACTATGAAAAAAATCGACTTATAGTCCAGAAAATATGGTATAAATCTGATCTGGATTCTGCAGATTTTCTCCTGAAAAAGTTGAAGCTGCATCAACAGAAACTGTTTAGAACACGGAAAATATTTTAGAATAAAAAAAGACTTTTATTCCTTTAAAACAATATGAGATCTTCATCATCCATAAAGTCTCAGCTGATTGGCTCAGGTTCATTCATTTAATAATAATGTGTAGGGGTGTGACGAGACGCTCAGCTCACGAGACGAGATTTTAAGAAAACTAAATTACAGATTACATGAAGCCTGGACAACAGACTTTTAGGGTGCACATGGATTTTATAACTCTGTAAGCGTTAACTTTTAATGAACTTCTTTTTAATGAACTTCTTCCTCTTCAAATTGAAACAAAAATAAAATATAATAGTTATAAAAGTTAAAATATATATTAAAAAAATTATACATTTGTCCTTTTTTCAAGTACAAACAATATGTGCAAAACAAACGTTGTTCTCCGTCAGCAGCAGTTGTTGCTGTGAGCACTGAGCTGTGGTAGAGCTGTACATGTCTCTGCATTGTGCTCGTATTCGCTGGACGCCATTGTTTCATACAGTGTCTGCATATTGTCTGTGTCTTATCAGTCACTCTCTGACCATTCATCATTTCTGCAGGGAACCAAAAATGCTGCTGGCTGGATAAAACTCATGAGACCGAATTTTAACGCGACGAGCAATCTTGTCAAATCACATCTCGCGAGATCTCGTCACACGAGATCTCGTCACATCTCTAATAACGTGTGATCTGATCAATCAGGTGAGTCCATGGTCTGGTCACAGGTGGACATCTCATTATGAAAGAGGGAAACTTCAGAATTTATTTATTAATCATCACAACAACTGCATGAGCTCATGTGGAGGATGTGTGTGTGTGTGTGTGCATGTGTGTGTGTGTGTGTGTGCATGTGTGTGTGTGTGTGTGTGCTGAGGTTCGACCACAGCCTGATAAACATCATAAATATATTGTTGAATGTTTGTGTGTGAGCGTCACTTTAAATCCAGAGATGACATCACACACACACGCACACACACACACACACACACACACACACACACACACACACACACACACACACACACACACACACACACACACACACACACACTCAGCAGTGGAAACACTCTGCTCAGCTGTTTCCTTTTTTAATTTCTCTTTATAAACAACAAGAAATATTATGAATGAAGGTTGAAGTGTTTGAAGTAGCACTACTTCACACACACACACACACACACACACACACACACACACACACACACACACACACACACACACACACAGGAACAGCTTTATCTACTTTAATAATCTTTGTGCTACCAAATATTTAAAGTATCAGGAAATAAAATGAACATGTTTTTCGTGTAGTTTTATTCATTTTTAGAATTGATGAGTCTCGGTTTTTCTTTGGTGCAAATATGTGATTAAAGTTGACCTGATGTCTTGTTGTTTAAAGTTTATTAATATTAAATAAGTCACGAGTCCAAATTACATCAAATTCAACAGTGATCTTCATCTGATTCTCAGATATAAAACAAGTAGGAAGTGGAACACAAACACTTTGCTGCAGCTTTTCTAACGTGTAGAAGTTGAATCAGTTCGAATCACAATGAAGGATCAGATGAGAGATTCCTGGGTTTATGTTCCCTCCTCCTGTTCTTTCCCTTCATTCCAAACCACTGACTCATATCTGGCAGCAAACAGAAGAACAGAAGTGACCCAGTAGAAAGACAAAGAGAGTGAATCACTCAGGAAACACAGACACTCGACTTCTGCAGAACTCACTGACATGAAACTGGAACCCACTAAAGCAGAATCCACCATTCTAGTGTAATAAAAATAGATTAATCAGACGTCAAGACTTTAACAACTTGATGTGACGCCTGTATCGTCCCGACTGAACCAATCAGCAGCTGCTATTAAAACCACAGAAGAAGAAGAAGAAGTGGAGCAGCTGAACAGGAGGAAACAGCAGAAAATCTGTTTAGTAAATAAATCAATAAAATAATAATTATAGTAGAGCAGCAACAAAAAAATCAACCTTTTCTCTATAAGAAAATAAAAAACAAACAAATTCATCAATAAATTCTTATTTGTTGTATATAATAGTAATTTATTATTAGATTTGATGCAATCTGCGAACAAAAACTAATAAATATTATTGATATTTTAATATTTTAATAAATAATAATTATTTTTGTAAATGTTTGTGGTCCACATCTGACCCTGGAAACAACATAGACCAAATAACATGTTTTTATTTTATTTTATTATTTTATCCTGTAATGTACAGATCTTTTTTTTAAAGAGTTATATAAATAAAGTTTATTTCTTAGTATTTATTTTAATAATTCACAGAACTGAACTGGATGCAGTACAGACAAGATCAGAAACTTTATTTTCTAATAAATTTTCATTTTACTTTTTATTTTTTTAAATTAAATCTTTTCACACAAAACCTTGGTGGCCCACTTCAGGGCCTGGGACCAGAGGTTGGGAACCTGTGTAATAACAGATGAAGGGTGGATGAAGCAGCAGGTGAAGAATGTGGTGACCACACCTGAACAGGAGCCGATTCCCACGCTTCACACAATGTGAACCGACCAATCAGAGGCCTCGCTGCCCGTTCACGCCGCCTCGCTAACATGCTACCACGTAGCGTCACGCTAACGCTAAGCTGAGAAAAACAGGACGGATTCCAAACACATTCCAGACGAGGACAAAAGAAGGTGCAGCACTTTCTGTCTCACATTCCTGTTAAAGTGCTGTTCACCTTAACTGGGGTTGATGTGAAGTTGTGATGTCACTAACACAATATATTTTAAGAAGAAAATCACTTTCTGTCTCATTAAAATAATGAACCTCTCTTCTGATTGGCTGATCTGAATGGTGGTGGTGGCTCTGAGATCTTCTTATAATCAAAAATATTAATTAGCATCACATTTTCTACCAAACACAACCTTTAAAGTTTAAATGAATTGTTCATTAATCTGATAGAAGCTGTTACTGAAAACCTCTTTATTTCTTTATGTGTTAATTTAAACACACACACACACACACACACACACACACACACACACACACACACACACACACACACACACACACACACACACACACAGACACACACACACACACACACACACACACACACACACACACACGCGGTGGTGAAATCAGGATCTTCTGCTGTGGTGAAACTCACTTATGATGAAATCCTGATGACTGATTAAATTCTTTTTATTTGTTTCATCCATTTATAAAAAGGAAAAAACTGTTTGGAAAACAAAGAAGATAAAAAGATAAAATCCACAAATGTTATTAATAAATAAATAAATAATTTTTTAGTCTGATTAAATAGATTTAAATGATTTTCTATTTTCTGTTTATTAGATTTTTAGTCTTTAATATTTAATTTATAATAAATTCTTTTGTGCATTTTTATTATTTTAATACATGTTATAGAAATATATATATATATATATATATATATATATATATAGATAGATAGATAGATAGATAGATAGAAATATCTTAAAATATCTTAAAAATGAGCTGAAAATAAAATGAACTGATTTAATGAATAGAAGAGGATCAATACTAAAAGATTTATGTAAGATGATCGAATAACAAATATAAACTATAATTATTAACTATTACTATCACTGATACTATTTTCACTAAAAAATACTATAATATATTTAGTGAGTGTTATACCTGCAGATGTGTTCATCTTGATATATTTATTATTAAAACTCCTGAAGTTAAACTTTCTGTCACAGAAAAACATGACAAGAACGACAGGAATGAAGAAATAGAATGAAACCTGAGCTGATTCCAGTGGTTCAACAGAGTGGAAAACTACAGGAAAACTACAGGAAAACTACTGGAAAACTACAGGAAAGCTACAGGAAAACTACTGGAAAACTACAGGAAAACTACTGGAAAACTACTGGGAAACTACTGGAAAACTACTGGGAAACTACAGGAAAACTACTGGAAAACTACTGGAAAACTACAGGAAAACTACTGGAAAACTACAGGAAAACGACAGGAAAACTACAGGAAAACTACTGGAAAACTACAGGAAAACTACTGGGAAACTACAGGAAAACTACTGGGAAACTACTGGAAAACTACTGGGAAACTACTGGGAAACTACTGGAAAACTACAGGAAAACTACTGGAAAACTACAGGAAAACTACTGGGAAACTACTGGAAAACTACTGGGAAACTACTGGGAAACTACAGGAAAACTACAGGAAAACTACTGGAAAACTACAGGAAAACTACTGGAAAACTACAGGAAAACTACTGGAAAACTACAGGAAAACTACAGGAAAACTACTGGAAAACTACAGGAAAACTACAGGAAAACTACTGGAAAACTACTGGAAAACTACTGGGAAACTACAGGAAAACTACTGGAAAACTACTGGGAAACTACTGGGAAACTACTGGGAAACTACTGGGAAACTACAGGAAAACTACTGGAAAACTACAGGAAAACTACTGGAAAACTACAGGAAAACTACTGGGAAACTACTGGGAAACTACAGGAAAACTACTGGAAAACTACAGGAAAACTACTGGAAAACTACAGGAAAACTACAGGAAAACTACTGGGAAACTACTGGAAAACTACTGGGAAACTACTGGGAAACTACAGGAAAACTACAGGAAAACTACTGGAAAACTACAGGAAAACTACTGGAAAACTACAGGAAAACGACAGGAAAACTACAGGAAAACTACTGGAAAACTACAGGAAAACTACTGGAAAACTACAGGAAAACTACAGGAAAACTACTGGAAAACTACTGGAAAACTACTGGGAAACTACTGGGAAACTACAGGAAAACTACTGGAAAACTACTGGAAAACTACAGGAAAACTACAGGAAAACTACTGGAAAACTACAGGAAAACTACTGGAAAACTACAGGAAAACTACTGGAAAACTACAGGAAAACTACAGGAAAACTACTGGAAAACTACTGGGAAACTACTGGGAAACTACAGGAAAACTACTGTAAAACTACTGGAAAACTACAGGAAAACTACTGGAAAACTACTGGAAAACTACAGGAAAACTACTGGAAAACTACAGGAAAACTACAGGAAAACTACTGGAAAACTACAGGAAAACTACTGGGAAACTACTGGAAAACTACAGGAAAACTACAGGAAAACTACAGGAAAACTACTGGGAAACTACTGGAAAACTACAGGAAAACTACTGGAAAACTACTGGAAAACTACTGGAAAACTACTGGGAAACTACTGGAAAACTACTGGGAAACTACTGGGAAACTACTGGAAAACTACAGGAAAACTACTGGAAAACTACAGGAAAACTACTGGAAAACTACTGGGAAACTACAGGAAAACTACAGGAAAACTACTGGAAAACTACTGGAAAACTACAGGAAAACTACAGGAAAACTACAGGAAAACTACTGGAAAACTACAGGAAAACTACAGGAAAACTACTGGAAAACTACAGGAAAACTACAGGAAAACTACAGGAAAACTACAGGAAAACTACTGGAAAACTACAGGAAAACTACAGGAAAACTACTGGGAAACTACTGGAAAACTACAGGAAAACTACAGGAAAACTACTGGGAAACTACTGGAAAACTACTGGAAAACTACAGGAAAACTACTGGAAAACTACTGGAAAACTACTGGGAAACTACTGGGAAACTACTGGAAAACTACAGGAAAACTACTGGAAAACTACAGGAAAACTACAGGAAAACTACTGGGAAACTACAGGAAAACTACAGGAAAACTACTGGAAAACTACAGGAAAACTACAGGAAAACTACTGGAAAACTACAGGAAAACTACAGGAAAACTACAGGAAAACTACTGGAAAACTACTGGAAAACTACTGGGAAACTACTGGAAAACTACAGGAAAACTACAGGAAAACTACAGGAAAACTACAGGAAAACTACAGGAAAACTACTGGGAAACTACTGGAAAACTACAGGAAAACTACAGGAAAACTACTGGGAAACTACTGGAAAACTACTGGAAAACTACAGGAAAACTACTGGAAAACTACTGGAAAACTACTGGGAAACTACTGGGAAACTACTGGAAAACTACAGGAAAACTACTGGAAAACTACAGGAAAACTACAGGAAAACTACTGGGAAACTACAGGAAAACTACTGGAAAACTACAGGAAAACTACAGGAAAACTACTGGAAAACTACAGGAAAACTACAGGAAAACTACTGGAAAACTACAGGAAAACTACTGGAAAACTACAGGAAAACTACAGGAAAACTACAGGAAAACTACTGGAAAACTACAGGAAAACTACAGGAAAACTACTGGAAAACTACAGGAAAACTACAGGAAAACTACTGGAAAACTACAGGAAAACTACTGGAAAACTACAGGAAAACTACAGGAAAACTACAGGAAAACTACTGGAAAACTACAGGAAAACTACAGGAAAACTACAGGAAAACTACTGGGAAACTACTTAATAAAATGTACTTTAAGTTTACTACTTTTTGCTAAAGGTCTGTAAAGTCATGACATGTGAAACCAGGAACAGAAGCTGATGTTCACACTGATTCACAATCAGGAAACTATCAACACGTGAATTTTCATCCAGGTTCTTATAGAAACAGGCTTTCTGGGGTCAAAGGTCAGCTGACTCAAAGGAGAAATGACAACATTTATTTCCTGTTTTTGTTGAGCTCTGATTGGTCAGTGACCCTGAAGACTCTGGATCAACATTTTTTCTGAAATGAAGAAAAATTCTTTATTATAAAGTAGAATAATTAATAAAGAATAAAGTTCCTGTATCTGATGAGTTATATCAATATATTATTATTATTAAATGACTCATTTCTGTGGTGAGTAGTCCAGATCCAGGGATCTCAGATCCTGAACCTCCGATCCTGACTTCAGGTCCAGACCTGGACCCCTTCAGTTCAGCTACAGACAGGTTAGGGTTCAGGTTCTGGGAAGAAGAATCATTTTCACTTTCTAGATTTTTCCTCTAATCTTTGTTTTTTGGTGAAATATTGAATCATTTGAACATTTATTCAAATGGGAAGTTTTAAAGGAAAAATCTTAATTTGTTAAGAATCAAAAACATGAAACGTCTGGATGAAACAGTCAAATCTGCTCATTTTATTTCTTTATCAGATTTTTGTCTATTGCATCATGAGAAATGAGAAAGAAGTGATAAAACTGACGATGACACTGCAGTAAACAGGAAGAATTCCCTTAAATCCGATGAAGATGATGATGATGAAGATGGAGGAAGGAGCTGCTTCCACATTTGGCCACGTTGAGTTTAGTTTAGATGAGTCATCACATGTAAATGTTTAGACGCTGAGATAAATCTCTGCTTTCATCATCGTTCTTCCTCCTTCTGTGTGAACTCACTGCAGCTGAGTTTAAGACTAAGTTTAATACCAATAAAAGACCAAATACAACCTGATAAAGTGAATAAATCAGGAAGTTAAAGATTCTGATTTACTGTGGAAGGAATAAAACAGCTAATAATAAAATATTAAAAACATTTATTTCTTCTTTAACTTTTCCACAACATAAAGATTTAACACAAATTCACATTTAAATTCACCAAATCCAAGATTGAAATTCTACTAAAGCTTCTACTCACCCTAACCCTAAAATAATCAACCGTTTATTTTACAGCAACTTCACACTCATGGTTTGACCTTAGAGGGACTGAGTGTGTGTGTGTGTGTGTGTGTGTGTGTTATAAATACATGAAGTGCTACTTCAAACACTTGTTTTCAACTTGTTTTAGGGTAAACAGCCTGTTGCGTCATCACAGAAAACAAAGAGAAGGAAGGATTCTGTCTGGAATAGAAACAGGAAGTGATGTCATGATGAAGAGAAAGAAGAAAAGAAGAGAAACAGCTTCATCTGCTGGATGTTTAAAGAAAGAACAAATAATAAAAAGTCAGAAAATTAAAAAAGCACTTTCATCACTTCAATTAGTGGATTTATTCATGTTTTATAGAGATTATTAGTTATCAAGACAAGTAATAGACACTTTAAATCCTTAAAGTTATAGTGTAGAGATGTTTTAAAACTAATAAAAAAAATAAAAAACTACTAAAGACTACTAATAATAAAACTACAGTCTCTGTAGTAGACTGTAGTGTTTTACAGGTGTTTGTTTTACAGGTGTTTGTTTACTGGTGTTTGTTTTACAGGTGTTTGTTTTACAGGTGTTTGTTTTACAGGTGTTTGTTTACAGGTGTTTGTTTTACAGGTGTTTGTTTACTGGTGTTTGTTTTACAGGTGTTTGTTTACATGTGTTTGTTTTACAGGTGTTTGTTTACAGGTGTTTGTTTTACAGGTGTTTGTTTTACAGGTGTTTGTTTTACAGGTGTTTGTTTACAGGTGTTTGTTTTACAGGTGTTTGTTTACAGGTGTTTGTTTTACAGGTGTTTGTTTACAGGTGTTTGTTTTACAGGTGTTTGTTTACATGTGTTTGTTTTACAGGTGTTTGTTTACATGTGTTTGTTTTACAGGTGTTTGTTTTACAGGTGTTTGTTTTACAGGTGTTTGTTTACAGGTGTTTGTTTTACAGGTGTTTGTTTTACAGGTGTTTGTTTTACAGGTGTTTGTTTACAGGTGTTTGTTTTACAGGTGTTTGTTTACAGGTGTTTGTTTTACAGGTGTTTGTTTTACAGGTGTTTGTTTTACAGGTGTTTGTTTACAGGTGTTTGTTTTACAGGTGTTTGTTTTACAGGTGTTTGTTTTACAGGTGTTTGTTTACAGGTGTTTGTTTTACAGGTGTTTGTTTACAGGTGTTTGTTTTACAGGGGTTTGTTTACATGTGTTTGTTTTACAGGTGTTTGTTTTACAGGTGTTTGTTTCCAGGTGTTTGTTTTACAGGTGTTTGTTTTACAGGTGTTTGTTTACAGGTGTTTGTTTTACAGGTGTTTGTTTTACAGGTGTTTGTTTTACAGGTGTTTGTTTACAGGTGTTTGTTTTACAGGTGTTTGTTTTACAGGTGTTTGTTTTACAGGTGTTTGTTTCCAGGTGTTTGTTTCCAGGTGTTTGTTTACAGGTGTTTGTTTTACAGGTGTTTGTTTACAGGTGTTTGTTTACAGGTGTTTGTTTTACAGGTGTTTGTTTACAGGTGTTTGTTTTACAGGTGTTTGTTTTACAGGTGTTTGTTTTACAGGTGTTTGTTTACAGGTGTTTGTTTACAGGTGTTTGTTTACAGGTGTTTGTTTTACAGGTGTTTGTTTTACAGGTGTTTGTTTACAGGTGTTTGTTTACAGGTGTTTGTTTTACAGGTGTTTGTTTACAGGTGTTTGTTTTACAGGTGTTTGTTTACAGGTGTTTGTTTTACAGGTGTTTGTTTTACAGGTGTTTGTTTTACAGGTGTTTGTTTACAGGTGTTTGTTTCCAGGTGTTTGTTTTACAGGTGTTTGTTTTACAGGTGTTTGTTTACATGTGTTTGTTTTACAGGTGTTTGTTTTACAGGTGTTTGTTTCCAGGTGTTTGTTTCCAGGTGTTTGTTTTACAGGTGTTTGTTTACATGTGTTTGTTTTACAGGTGTTTGTTTACAGGTGTTTGTTTCCAGGTGTTTGTTTTACAGGTGTTTGTTTTACAGGTGTTTGTTTACATGTGTTTGTTTTACAGGTGTTTGTTTTACAGGTGTTTGTTTCCAGGTGTTTGTTTCCAGGTGTTTGTTTTACAGGTGTTTGTTTTACAGGTGTTTGTTTTACAGGTGTTTGTTTTTTGTAGAAATGCAAGGCACCTAAAAACAGAAATATGAAATATCAAACTTACTGATAAGATACTTTAGGTTCTTAAAGGTATTTTTCTGAGATATTTTCAGAATAAAACTACAGTTAAACTGAAAATTATTAAATCCTATCAGGTGAACATATTTTGCATTTTCAATAATTAGTCTAATATTGATTAAAATCATCTTGAATATTCATATTCATCATATTCCATCAGCAGATCATTTGGCTAATTTAGCATGTTTCTTCTTGACTTTGGTGAAATTACTTGTGTTTAAAAAAAACAAAAAACGAAAAAAGGGCGACGCGGTGGAGCAGGTTAGTCTGCTGCCTCACAGGGTCTAGACCTCCTTGGTCCTGGGTCTGGGACCTTTCTGTGTGGAGGTTCATGTTTTCTCTGTGTCTGGTGGGTTTTCACCAGGTTCTAGTCCTGGTCCAGGTTCTAGTCCTGGTCCAGGTTCTAGTCCTGGTCCAGGTTCTAGTCCTGGTCCAGGTTCTAGTCCTGGTCCAGGTTCTCCAGCTTCCTCCCACAGTCCAAACACATGCTGAGGTTAATTGGAGACTCTGAAGAGATAAAAAGGTTTGTGAAAAATGAGGTAACAAGTAAAAAACACGAGATCAATGGACAAGATCAAAGGAAAATTAAAACTAAAAATAATATTTTAAGTAACATTTTTATTATTATTCATATTTTTTTCTTAAAACAATCAAATAATTCCAGATAATTCTACTTATTATTAGACTAATTGAACCAAAAACAAGTTATTTTCACCCGTTAAGATAAATTTTTTACAGTGTGTTCATGTCCAGTAGATTCCTCCTACTTCCTCCTTCTCACATGTCACGATCTCCTCCTCCTCCTCCTACTCCTCTTCCTCCTCCTCCTCCTCTTCCTCCTCCTCTTCCTCCTCCTCCTCCTCCTCTGAAACGGGATGTGATGTAAATACACAGCAGTTTTTCCTTTTTTTCCTCGTTCCTTTAGGAGTTTGCAGATCTTCTTCTAGTTGAAGTCAAATATCAAACAGACTAATTCCCGCATCTTTGCGGGACTTCACGCGCTCCGAGTGTCGGTGACTTTATTCCAGAATGATCCCGTTGATTCTCCGTTTGTTTCACAGCTGAAAACCGGAGAAACGGAGAAAAGTTCGCTGCTGTTGTGGATCCGGAGGAGACGCGAGACAGGTCAGGACCTGAGGCTCTAACTGCGCTGTTTATGCGCTGTTTATGCGGGATTTATGCGGGATTTATGCGGGATTACTGCGGGATTACTGCGGGATTACTGCGGTGTATCTGGGTTCTACAGGTTCGACTAGTAAAAACTTTACAGCAGGAAAACAGATGTGAGATCAGTGATGAGGCCTAAATCAAAAATATTCCCTTTACTGCAGTAGAAATAGCCTGAAACCAGTAAAATGCTGAATTTAAGGTGTTAAAAGTACACGAGTAGTATCAGTAACTTGTATTTCAAAGTAAAAGCCCGTGTTATATTATCAAAGTTTATTATTCTACTAGTTTTAATCAACATTCAAGTCTTTTAGTTTGTCAATGTGGAGCCAATTAAAGCCACTTTGAGTGGATTATTAGTCATAAAACTTTATGTTTAATATCCTTTATCACAGTAATAATGATAATATTAACACACTGTATTCATATCAGCAACAATATGAAATCTATAAAATCTTATAAACATAATAAAAGTAACTGCAGATATAATATCTCTATATTATATGATATAATAATATAATTAGATCATATTTATTCATTATTTAGATTTAAGATTACACAACAAAACAATATAATTTAATTTATATAAATACATATATACACACACCAGAAAAAGAACAGACCATAATAACATGCTAACACTGCTGCAGCTAACGCTGCTGCTAACATTAATGCTGCTAACACTGCTGCTGCTAACACTGCTGCTAACACTGCTGCTAACATTGCTGCTGCTAACACTGCTGCTGCTAACACTGCTGCTAACACTGCTGCTAACACTGCTGCTGCTAACACTGCTGCTGCTAACACTGCTGCTGCTAACACTGCTGCTGCGAACACTGCTGCTAACATTGCTGCTGCTATCACTACTGCTGCTAACACTGCTGCTGCTAACACTGCTGCAGCTAACGCTGCTGCTAACATTACTGCTGCTAACACTGCTGCTGCTAACACTGCTGCTGCTAACACTGCTGCTAACATTGCTGCTGCTAACACTACTGCTGCTAACACTGCTGCTAACATTGCTGCTGCTAACACTGCTGCTGCGAACACTGCTGCGAACATTGCTGCTGCTATCACTACTGCTGCTAACACTGCTGCTGCTAACACTGCTGCTAACATTGCTGCTAACGCTACTGCTGTTAACACTGCTGCTAACACTGCTGCTGCTAACACTACTGCTGTTAACACTGTTGCTTCTAACACTGCTGCTGCTAACACTGTTGCTAACATTACTGTTGCTAACAGTACTATTAACACTGCTGCTTTTAACACTGCTGCTAACACCACTACTGCTACCGCTGCTAACGCTACTGCTGTTACCACTGCTGCTGCTAACACTACTGCTGTTAACACTGCTGCTGCTAGCACTGCTACTGCAAACACTGCAGCTGCTAACATTGCTGCTAACACTGCTGCTAACACTACTGCTGTTAACACTGCTGCAGCTAACACTGCTGCTAACACTGCTGCTAACACTACTGCTGCAAACACTGCTGCTGTTAAAGGGATAGTTGTGTATTTTTGACATGAATCTGTATTTCATCCCTATCATCAGTGTCGTACACTCACACTGACTGACCCCACAGCACAGTTCTGGTCCAGTTCTGGTCCATATCTGGTCCAGTTCTGGTCCAGTTCTGGTCCATATCTGGTCCAGTTCTGGTCCAGTTCTGGTCCATATCTGGTCCAGTTCTGGTCCAGTTCTGGTCAAAACCAAAGTAGTCCAGCAGGTTTCCAGGGGACACTAAAATAAAACGTCTTTCTCCTCATACATGTGTTTAATAGAGTGATATATGCATCATATATATATCACTGATATGCATCATATATATCACTGATATGCATCATATATATATCACTGATATGCATCATATATATATCACTGATATGCATCATATATATCACTGATATGCATCATATATATCACTGATATGCATCATATATATCACTGATATGCATCATATATATATCACTGATATGCATCATATATATATCACTGATATGCATCATATATATATCACTGATATGCATCATATATATCACTGATATGCATCATATATGTCACTGATATGCATCATATATATATCACTGATATGCATCATATATATCACTGATATGCATCATATATATCACTGATATGCATCATATATATCACTGATATGCATCATATATATCACTGACATGCATCATATATGTCACTGATATGCATCATATATGTCACTGATATGCATCATATATATCACTGACATGCATCATATATATCACTGATATGCATCATATATATCACTGATATGCATCATATATATCACTGACATGCATCATATATGTCACTGATATGCATCATATATATCACTGATATGCATCATATATATCACTGACATGCATCATATATGTCACTGATATGCATCATATATATCACTGATATGCATCATATATGTCACTGATATGCATCATATATATCACTGATATGCATCATATATATCACTGATATGCATCATATATATCACTGACATGCATCATATATGTCACTGATATGCATCATATATATATCACTGATATGCATCATATATGTCACTGATATGCATCATATATATCACTGATATGCATCATATATATATCACTGATATGCATCATATATATATCACTGATATGCATCATATATATCACTGATATGCATCATATATATATATCACTGATATGCATCATATATATATCACTGATATGCATCATATATATATCACTGATATGCATCATATATATCACTGATATGCATCATATATATATCACTGATATGCATCATATATATCACTGATATGCATCATATATATATCACTGATATGCATCATATATATATCACTGATATGCATCATATATATCGAGATGATCCCAGCTATAAACATCATATACATACGTGTAAATGTGTTGTAAATGTGACGACCCAGGCTGCAGCAACAGAGATGAGCCTGAATCTAGATCTGCTCGTGTTTCATGGATATTGGTTTTGTGATGCATATAAATGATATATATGATGCATATATCACTCTATTAAACATATGTTGTATGAGGAGAAAGACGTTTTATTTTAGTGTCCCCTGGAAATCTGCTGGACTACTTTGGTTTTGAGCAGAACTGGACCAGAACTGGACCAGAACTGGACCAGATATGGACCAGAACTGGACCAGAACTGGACCAGAACTGTGCTGTGGGGTCAGTCAGTGTGAGTGTACGACACTGATGATCGGGATGAAATACAGATTCATGTCAAAAATACACAACTATCCCTTTAACACTGCTGCTGCTAACACTGCTGCTGCTGTTAACACTGTTTCTGCTTCAGTTTTCATTATTTTATTATTTATACTCTTTAACCTGGTTTATTTATCAAAAGATCAATAATTTTAACAATAAATTATATTCCAGCAGAGCCACAGAATATAAATTCACAATATTTTCCAGAGAAAAGCAGCAACACAGTTGATTCTCTAGAGTTTTAAATTCTCATATTTAAGAAGCTGCAGCCATTAAATATTGAGTATTTTCCCCAAAGAAATGATTTAAATCATAATGTGTTATGATGATTATTTATATTCATTTTCTTTTCAGTTCTCCATTTTTGGTGATTTTGTGATTGCATGAAATCCTGCAGAACCTAAAATACTGTCACAAAATCACTGAACACATCATAAAGTGTTGGTGAGACTTTAGTTTCATGTTTTATTGGTTGATTTAGTCTCAGTCTCAGTTTTAGCTGCAGATTCGTCTTGTTCTTCTTCATCCGTTGGTTTTCATCAGAAATCTATTAATGTGTTAAAATTCTGTTTCCTGTTGATGATCAGCTGAGTTTGAATGGGTCATTACACACATCTGGACCTCATTGTGTGTGTGTGTGTGTGTGTGTGTGTGTGTGTATATACTACAGAAACGCTGCATTCAGACTGAAAACAAGACTGGATCTTTAGAAATGATTATTGACAGAATAAAATAAAAACAAAAGACTCGTGTTTTACAGCAGTTTATCAGTTTGTTTATTTATTTATTTGTGTATCAGTCCTCCCTCTGGTAAAGTCCACTTGGTTCATTCCAACTCAAAGCTCCTAGTAAACGTAGCATCAATGGAGCTATCTATAAATCTATAATCTATATATCTATCAGAATGTCATCTATCTATAAATCTATAATCTATATATCTATCAGAATATCATCTATCTATAAATCTATAATCTATATATCTATCAGAATATCATCTATCTATAAATCTATAATCTATATATCTATCAGAATGTCATCTATCTATAAATCTATAATCTATATATCTATCAGAATATCATCTATCTATAAATCTATAATCTATATATCTATCAGAATATCATCTATCTATAAATCTATAATCTATATATCTATCAGAATATCATCTATCTATAAATCTATAATCTATATATCTATCAGAATATCATCTATCTATAAATCTATAATCTATATATCTATCAGAATATCATCTATCTATAAATCTATAATCTATATATCTATCAGAATATCATCTATCTATAAATCTATAATCTATATATCTATCAGAATATCATCTATCTATAAATCTATAATCTATATATCTATCAGAATATCATCTATCTATAAATCTATAATCTATATATCTATCAGAATATCATCTATCTATAAATCTATAATCTATATATCTATCAGAATATCATCTATCTATAAATCTATAATCTATATATCTATCAGAATATCATCTATCTATAAATCTATAATCTATATATCTATCAGAATATCATCTATCTATAAATCTATAATCTATATATCTATCAGAATATCATCTATCTATAAATCTATAATCTATATATCTATCAGAATGTCATCTATCTATAAATCTATAATCTATATATCTATCAGAATATCATCTATCTATAAATCTATAATCTATATATCTATCAGGAATATCATCTATCTATAAATCTATAATCTATATATCTATCAGAATATCATCTATCTATAAATCTATAATCTATATATCTATCAGAATGTCATCTATCTATAAATCTATAATCTTATATCTATCAGCACTATGATTAAATATATAAAAATATTGTATTGATTGTGTATTTGAACGTGTATTGATCGTGTATTGATCGTGTATTGATCGTGTATTGATCGGTTTTCCAGGTTCTGAATTTGTTTCTCCAAACTTCAGTGTGTTTGATGGATTTTAACACTTCAGTAAACAAGAAACTTCAAGGCTTCATCCTCATCTCATCTTCATCCTCATCTTCATCCTCATCTTCATCTCATCCTCATCTTCATCCTCATCTTCATCCTCATCTTCATCCTCATCTTCATCCTCATCTTCATCCTCATCCTCATCTTCATCCTCATCTTGATCCTCATCTTCATCTCATCCTCATCTTCAATCTTCATCCTCATCTTCATCCTCATCTCATCCTCATCCTCATCTCATCCTCAACTTCATCCTCACTCAACCTCATCCTCACTCACCTCATCTTCATCCTCATCCTCATCTTCAATCCTCATCTTCATCCCTCAT
>CM060473.1:52500-60000 GCA_030544235.1 Lepturacanthus savala | reverse complement strand
AACAAATCCAAAATAAAATGTTGACTCCTGTGTGAATTAGATAAACTGAACAAAAATAAAAAAAATATAACTGCAACACTTTTGTTTTTGCTCCATTTTTTATGAGATGAAAATATTTTCTACAAACACACAATAAACATTTCTCTCTAACTTTGTTCACCAATCTGTCTAAATCTGATATAATAATAATGATGATCCATCACCTCACAGGTGCCATATCAAGATGCTGATTAGACAGGATTATTGAGCAGGTGTAGCTACTCTGAGGTGTCCAGGTGTATCAGCTGATGCTACAGGTGACAGCAGGAATGTCCACCAGAGCTGCTGCTGCTGAGGAGAATGTTCATTTCTCCATCAGTTGTCTCCAAAGTGTTTCAGTACATCCAACTAGCCTCACAACTACAGACTACATGGAATCACACCAGACCAGGACCTTCACCAACAGCCACCTGACTCCGGTTCATGGTCCTCATCGGGGTCTAGATCTTTCAGTTAATCTCATAAAAATAGAGCAAAAACAAAAGTTTTGCGTTTATAATGTTGTCGAGTGTGTTTAGGAAAAAATGACATGATATAGAGTAAATAAAGTATAATATGGAGTAAATAAAGCAGCGACAAGAAGCTCAAACTCACAGCAAAACAAACTGCAAATACATAAATACTCAATTACTCAAACTCAAAAACAATATTTTGATGTAAAAAAATATTGCAAATGGAAACTTTTATATCACCGTGTGTGTTCATGAAAACCAGGAGATGTGTGACATCACTGTTTCTGAATGAGATGATAAACACTCAATGAATAAATAAACATGTTGACTCCATCATGTTGTTAACATGTGATTTTCAGACATGTAGCGTGTGTTGCTGAGATCAGCGGACCATGATGCACCTCTTCCTGCTGCTGATCCTTCAAGCTACAGCAGCATCGGGACAGATAGACCCAGGTATGGAATAGAATACTATACAAATAAAATGTATTATTATTATTATTATTATTATTATATGTGTGTGTGTGTGTGTGTGTGTGTGTCTCTACAGCACACTGTCGCTATGCCTTGGGTATGGAGGATGGGCGGATCAAAGACGATGACATCACAGCTTCCAGCCAATGGTACGAGACGACAGGACCACAGTACGCCAGGTCAGTGCAATAAAATCTATAATAATATTAAATAAAATAAAAATAATAATGTTTTATATGTTTCTATTGTGCTGCTTTTTATGTTGTTTCAGCAGATTCAAAAATAAATGCTTTTGAATTATTTCATTTAAAATGATTTTCATTCACTTCATGAATTGTTGTTTATGCTTTTACGTTTCGTTGCAAATAATTATTAAAAAAAACATTTGTCTCATTTATTTGTGTGTGTATATATACACACAAACACACACACACACACACACACACACACACACACACACACACACACACATATATATATATATATATATATATATATATATATATATATATATATATATATATATATATATATATATATATATATATATATATATATATATGTGACATATGTATATGTATATGTCAGGTTGAACCGTGAGGACGGGGATGGAGCCTGGTGTCCTGAGGGTCAACTGGAGCCTTCAGCCAGTCAGTATCTGCAGGTTAGTCCTTGTCACTTCATAGAAAACAAACAAACAACAACAAAACAAACAATAACATGATTAATGTTCCTGTGTCTGAGACTATTCTCTAATCCAGGATCCAGGTCTGAGGATAGCCCTAACCCTAGGGCTGAGATGTCCAGGGGATAACCCTGACCCTAATCATTTTAGTTTTTCAGGTGAATCTATAACAACTTAATCATTTTAGTTTTTCAGGTGAATCTATAACAACTTAATCATTTTAGTTTTTCAGGTGAATCTATAACAACTTAATCATTTTAGTTTTTCAGGTGAATCTATAACAACTTAATTTTAGTTTTTCAGGTGAATCTATAACAACTTAATAGTTTTTTGTTTTTCAGGTGAATCTATAACAACTTAATAATTTTAGTTTTTCAGGTGAATCTATAACAACTTAATATATTTTTGTTTTTCAGGTGAATCTATAACAACTTAATAGTTTTTTGTTTTTCAGGTGAATCTATAACAACTTAATCATTTTAGTTTTTCAGGTGAATCTATAACAACTTAATATATTTTTGTTTTTCAGGTGAATCTATAACAACTTAATAGTTTTTTGTTTTTCAGGTGAATCTATAACAACTTAATATATTTTTGTTTTTCAGGTGAATCTATAACAACTTAATAGTTTTTTGTTTTTCAGGTGAATCTATAACAACTTAATATATTTTTGTTTTTCAGGTGAATCTATAACAACTTAATAGTTTTTTGTTTTTCAGGTGAATCTGGGGGAAACTCACCTTCCTGACAGTCGTTGGAACTCAGGGACGATACGCTAGAAACTCTGGAAACGAGTTCGCTAGAGCTTATAGACTCAACTACAGCAGGGATGGAGTACTGTGGAGGTCCTGGAGGAACAGGCTGGGAAACACGGTGAGGAGGAAAAGACAAATAAATACAGATATTCTGGAGAATCTGTTCTAGAGTTATTGACCTCACATGGTATTGATCTTCTATAAATATGAGCAAATGCTGCATCGATAACAAACCAAACAAATGTTTTATATGTATGTGTGTGTTTTATATGTGTGTGTGTGTTTTTATATATATGTGTGTGTGTGTTTTATATGTATGTGTGTGTTCTCCAGGTAATGGAGGGAAATAAAAACGCCTACGCCTCAGTGATCAATGATCTTCATCCTCCAATCATCACTCGTTACGTCAGATTGATTCCAGTCACCAGATTGGCTGTTACTGTCTGTATGAGAGTAGAGCTGTATGGATGTCCCTGGGAGGGTGTGTATACCACACACGCACACACTTATCACACACACACACACACACATTTATAACACACACACACACAGAACTAACCTCCTGTAATACCTGAATAATCACGTCTTTAAACTTGTAAAAAAAAAAAAATGTTCACATCAACATCTAAATGAAAATAAAACAGGAGGAAACTGAGATTTTTGATGGTGAATTAGAGGATTTGATCAGACAGGTTGATTCCTCCCTTAATTTAGTGTTTAATGTGTTCTTGGGTGTGTGATGTTGACGTGTTAAATTAATGTTGAATTAAAATGAATGTTAAATTTGCCCCTTTAACTCTTTCCTTTACATTAATGAATTAAATTCATGTTAAATTTAACCCTTAACTCTTTCCTTTACATTAATGAATTAAATTAATGTTAAATTTAACCCTTTAACCCTTTCCTGTCTGCAGAGGGCCTGGTCTCCTACAGCGCTCCCGAGGGTCAGATCATGATGCCGCCGGTTTCCCCGATCGCCAACCTCAACGACTCCACGTACGACGGAGCCCACGAGAGGAGGCACGTCGCATGTTTCAGAACCATTCAGAACATTTCAGCAGATTTTAGATTGTTCCATCAGGTTACATCAGGTTCCATTATATGTTCCATCAGATTCCACCAGGTTCCTTTAGGTTCCATCAGGTTCCACCAGGTTCCACCAGGTTCCATTATATGTTCCATCAGATTCCACCAGGTTCCTTTAGGTTCCATCAGGTTCCACCAGGTTCCACCAGGTTCCATTATATGTTCCATCAGATTCCACCAGGTTCCTTTAGGTTCCATCAGGTTCCACCAGGTTCCATTATATGTTCCATCAGGTTCCACCAGTTTCCATTATATGTTCCATCAGGTTCCACCAGGTTCCATTATATGTTCCATCAGGTTCCATTATCTTCCATCAGGTTTCATTAGGTTTCACCAGGTTCCATTAGGTTCTATGAGGTTCCATCCAGCTCTCCTCTGGTTCTTCTGTGATCTGAGGTCCTCTGTCCTACAGGAAGATGTTCGGAGGCCTCGGCCAGCTGACAGACGGTGTGATTGGCCAGGATAACTTCCTGAGGACGCGGCAGTACCATGTGTGGCCAGGATACGACTACCTGGGCTGGAAGAACGACTCACTGGGATACGTGGAGATGGAATTTGAGTTTGACCACCAGAGGAACTTCACCTCCATGAAGGTCTGGACCGGTCTGAGATTCACAGATATGTGTATATATATATATATATACTCACCGGCCACTTTATTAGGTCCACCTGTCCAACTGCTCGTTAACACTTAATTTCTAATCAGCCAATCACATGGCAGCAACTCAGTGCATTTAGGCATGTAGACATGGTCAAGACAATCTCCTGCAGTTCAAACCAGCATCAGTTTGGGGAAGAAAGGTGATTTGAGTGACTTTGAACGTGGCATGGTTGTTGGTGCCAGAAGGGCTGGTCTGAGTATTTCAGAAACTGCTGATCTACTGGGATTTTCACACACAACCATCTCTAGGGTTTACAGAGAATGGTCCCAAAAAGAACAAATATCCAGTGAGCGGCAGTTCTGTGGGCGGAAATGCCTTGTTGATGCCAGAGGTCAGAGGAGAATGGCCAGACTGGTTGGAGCTGATAGAAAGGCAACAGTGACTCAAATAACCACCCGTTACAACCAAGGTAGGCAGAAGAGCATCTCTGAATGCACAGTACGTCCAACTTTGAGGCAGATGGGCTACAGCAGCAGAAGACCACGCCGGGTGCCACTCCTTTCAGCTAAGAACAGGAAACTGAGGCTACAATTTGCACAAGCTCATTGAAATTGGACAATAGAAGATTGGAAAAACGTTGCCTGGTCTGATGAGTCTGGATTTCTGCTGCGACATTCGGATGGTAGGAAGAATCTATCGTGAATCTATGCTACAAAGAATTGAGGCAGTTCTGAAGGCAAAAGGGGGTCCAACCCGTTACTAGCATGGTGTACCTAATAAAGTGGCCGGTGAGTGTATGTATATATATATATATATATATATATATATATATATATATATATATATATATATATATATATATATATATATAATTAAAAAATATTAGTGAATGAGGAGCATTTTCAAAACAACCTGAACACTACTGAACCTTTATTGCACTTTAAATATCAATGTACCTCCTCCTCTCCTTCCTCCTCCTCTCCTTCCTCCTCCTCTCCTTCCTCCTCCTCTCGCTCCTCCTCCTCTCCTTCCTCCTCCTCTCGCTCCTCCTCCTATCTCTTCTCCTCCTCCCTCTCCTCCTTTCTCTCCTCCTCTCCCTCCTCCTCTCTCTATAAACCTCCTCCAGGTTCATAGTAACAACATGTTCTCCAGCTCCGTGAAGATCTTCTCCTCGGTCTCCTGCGTGTTTAAGCCTCACCTCCTCGCCGACTGGGAGGTGGAGCCTGTGGCGTTTCGGACAGTTCTGGACGACCGGAACCCGAGCGCTCGCTACGTGACGGTTCCTCTGAACCGCCGTGCCGCCACGTCACTGAGATGTCACTTCTACTTCGCTGACGTCTGGATGATGTTCAGCGAGATCTCATTTCAATCAGGTAACACACACACACACACACACACACACACATATTTATAGCACACACACCCACTTAAAACACACACACATTTATAATGCACACAATATATTTATAACACACACATTTATGACACACACACACAGGTTCTTACAACACAAATAAGGAGTATTTTGCATTTTTGTCCCTTAGAGGACACCGTCCTCCCATCCCCAATGACCCCGGGGATGACGTCCCCTCCGGCTGATGACATCACTTTGGTAACCACAGCACAGACAGGTTTGACCTTTGACCTCATCACTTCCTGAATATGAGGTGTGTTTTTCTACCATAACACACCTGTGTGACTCCACCTGCAGCAGCAGCAGCAGCAGCGAGTCCTTCCCCTAGCAACACGCCTGACGACAACAACACGCCTGTCCTGATTGGCTGCCTGGTCACCATCATCCTGCTGCTGCTCATCATCATCTTCCTCATCCTGTGGTGCCAGTATGTCTGTAAGGTGCTGGAGAAGGTGAGGTTATTATTAGTTTATTATTAGGTCATTATTAGATTATTATTAGGTTTTATTAGGTCATTATTAGATTATTATTAGGTTTTATTAGGTTATTATTAGATTATTATTAGGTTATTATTAGGTTATTATTATATTATTATTATTAGGTTATTATTAGATATTATTAGATTATTATTAGATTATTATTAGGTTATTATTAGATTATTATTAGGTTATTATTAGATATTATTAGGTCATTCTTAGGTTATTATTAGGTTATTATTAGGTTATTATTAGATTATTATTATTATTAGGTAATTATTAGATTATTATTATTAGGTTATTATTAGATTATTATAGGGTTATTATTAAATTATTATTAGATTATTATTATTATTAGGTAATTATTAGATTATTATTAGGTTATTATTAGGTTATTATTAGATTATTATTATTATTAGGTAATTATTAGATTATTATTAGGTTATTATTAGGTTATTATTAGATTATTATTATTAGGTTATTATTAGATTATTATCGGGTTATTATTATATTATTAGGTTATTATTAGATTATTATTAGGTTATTATTAGGTTATTATTAGGTTATTATTAGATATTATTAGGTCATTATTAGGTTATTATTAGATTATTATTAGTTTATTATTAGATATTATTAGGTCATTCTTAGGTTATTATTAGAATATTATTAGGTTATTATTAGATATTATTAGGTCATTATTAGGTTATTATTAGATTATTATTAGTTTATTATTAGATATTATTAGGTCATTCTTAGGTTATTATTAGAATATTATTAGGTTATTATTAGGTTATTATTAGATTATTATTAGGTTATTATTAGATTATTATTAGGTTATTATTAGGTTATTATTAGATTATTAGTAGATTATTATTAGGTTATTATTAGATATTATTAGGTTATTCTTAGGTTATTATTAGATTATTATTATGTTATCATTATATTATTATTAGGTTATTATATTATTATTAGGTTATTATTAGATATTATTAGGTTATTATTATATTATTATTATTAGGTTATTATATTATTATTAGGTTATTATTTTATTATTATTAGGTTATTATTATATTATTATTATTAGGTTATTATTATATTATTATATTATTATTAGGTTATTATTATATTATTAGGTTATTATTAGGTTATTATTATATTATTATTAGGTTATTATTATATTATTATTATTAGGTTATTATTAGATATTATTAGATTATTATTAGGTTATTATATATTATTAGATTATTATTATTAGGTCATTCTTAGGTTATTAGATTATTATTAGGTTATTATTAGGTTATTATTCGATTATTATTAGGTTATTATTAGATATTATTAGATTATTATTAGGTTATTATTAGATATTATTAGATTATTATTAGATATTATTAGGTTATTATTATATTATTATTAAGTTATTATTATATTATTATTGGGTTTATAGCAGCAGCTGTTCAGTAGAAACCACAGTAAGAACCAGAATATTATTATTATTATTATTCCATCTCTTCAGGCTC
>CM060473.1:0-47500 GCA_030544235.1 Lepturacanthus savala | reverse complement strand
AATTAGTTCTCAACTATCACATTATTCACCTACTATTTTAAAAGTTTAGGGTTTCAATCAAATTCAGTCATATATGACAAGAAAATGTCCAAATTCTCTGGTTCCAGCTTCTCTTCTCTGATTATTTTCTGGTTTCTTTAGTCTCTATAATAATAAACTGATGATCTTTGGGTTGTTGGTCTGGACAAAAAAATATATTTTAGGTTGAATCTTCAGCTTTGGAAACACTGATCCACATTTTAACAACTAACGACCTACGCCAGATGTGTTAGTTGTAGCCCTAGTACATATGTGCCATATGACTCTGTTACGAAAAGAAAAAGCATGGGAATTAAAGATGTTCATCCTCTGGGAGCAGGAATATACTCATTATGAGTGTCAATAAAAATATGATTACATGGATTGATTTTTATTGATATTTCATATGTATTTTTTTATTTTAGTTTACTTAATTTTCAGTGGTGGAAAGTAACTAACTGAATTTACTCAAATACTGTATTAAGTATACTTTATACTACTTTATACTAGACCCAAGATTTCTGATGGAAATATTCTACTTTCTCCTCTACTACATTTATCTGCAGCTTTAGTTCTGTTTCAGATGCAGATTTGACTCAGTGGATAAAATAAGAAGCTTTAAAATTGTTAAAAGCTCCTAAACAGCAGTGTAGTCGCTCACATTTCATATGCATTTGAATGTTGAATGTTGAATTCAGCTACGACAAATAGAGTTTTCCCTCTAAATGTCTCACATGGTTTAATTTCAATAAATGTTCAAATGATTCAATATTCAACCAAAACTCCAAAATTAAAAATATTGTATATATATCCTCTAAAATCTCATGATGTCCACACTGTCATGTCTGACATTAAGAGAAGATGTTTAGCAAAATAACAACTTACTATTATCTCCAGATGTGTACAGTGTTTCAGTTCCAGTATTTCACAAAAAATCAAAGATTGAAGGAAAAGTCCAAAAAGTGCAAACAGATAAATGAATCAGAACTTTGTTTGTTCTTTCTTCTTCCCATTAAATGTCTCAGGACCACTCAAATTTATCTGTTGACCCTTTGGAGGGGCCCGACCTCAAGACTGGGAACCACTGGACTAAATTATTTAATTGTATATAAAGTAGTTAAAATTGCTGAAGGTGAATCTGGGGTGTTTTTTCCAACAGAAACGACTTCCTGAAGGAAATAAAGATCATGTCTCGTCTGAATGATCCCAACATCATCAGGCTGCTGTGTGTGTGTGTGTCGTCCGATCCGCTCTGCATGGTGACCGAGTACATGGAGAACGGAGACCTGAACATGTTCCTGTCCCAGCGGGAGATCGAGAGCACGCTGACGCATGCCAACAACATCCCTTCAGTCAGGTTAGTGCGCAACAGGATTCAGGATTACCGAACCTTAACCCAGAACCCTAACCCAGAACCCTAACCCAGAACCTTAACCCAGAACCTTAACCCTAACCCAACATCCCTTCAGTCAGGTTAGTACGGAACAGGTGAATCATGCCGAGGATTACGATTCAGTGTTACCTAACCCTAACCCCTAAACCTAACCCTACAATTCAGTTACCTAACCCTAACCCCTAAACCTAACCCTACAATTCAGTTACCTAACCCTAACCCCTAAACCTAACTCTACAATTAAGGGTTACCTAACCCTAACCCCTAAACCTAACCCTACAATTAAGGGTTACCTAACCCTAACCCCTAAACCTAACCCTACAATTCAGTTACCTAACCCTAACTCCTAAACCTAACCCTACAATTCAATTACCTAACCCTAACCCCTAAACCTAACCCTACAATTAAGGGTTACCTAACCCTAACCCCTAAACCTAACCCTACAATTAAGGGTTACCTAACCCTAACCCCTAAACCTAACCCTACAATTAAGGGTTACCTAACCCTAACCCCTAAACCTAACCCTACAATTAAGGGTTACCTAACCCTAACCCCTAAACCTTACCCCTAAACCTAACCCTACAATTCAGAGTTACCTAACCCTAACCCCTAAACCTAACCTGCGTAACCTTGTCTTCTGTCCTGCTGCAGTCTGTCCGACCTGCTGCACATGTCGGTGCAGATATCCTCAGGGATGAAGTACCTGGCGTCTCTGAACTTCGTGCACCGGGACCTGGCCACCAGGAACTGCCTACTGGACCGCCGTCTCACCATCAAGATCGCGGACTTCGGGATGAGCCGGAACCTTTACAGCAGCGACTACTACCGCATCCAGGGCCGGGCGGTGCTGCCCATCCGCTGGATGGCCTGGGAGAGCATCCTGCTGGTGAGGGTTAGGGGTTAGTCCAGACCCAAACTAAAGACCAACAACTTATACGAGACTTTTTATCTTTATGACCTTTATCTCTGCCTTTATCCCCCAAACCTCAGTTTTTAGAGGAAGGTTCAATTTTAGCCCCTGTCTTATTTTCTGTCTCTTTCAACATTTCAATTTATATTTTGGCCAGGTCTGTCAAAAAAAGTGATTCTAATCTGAAGGGAATTCTTGGTTGAATAAAGGTTAAGTAAAATGATTATACTTAAAGCATTAAATTAACTTGCATATTAGGGACACTGGAAAAAAAACAAAACATTTTTGTTTGCTCCAAAAAAAAAAAAGTGAATTGTGACTTTAATCTAACAGTTGAGATTAGAATTCTAATTCAAATTGTGAACCTTTTCTTCTGGGACGAATAAATAAAATACCCCTTAAAATCTATCTTTATAAAAATAATGATACTCTTCTGTAAGAACTGTTCAAAAACATACAAGTAGATTATCCCCATTAAAAGACATAAAGGAATAAAAACAGGAGAGACAAAATCCATTTTTTAAAATGCTGTGGACAAACAGGCAAAAACTGAATCTGAAATCAATCTGAAATTTTAATAAGACTTTTTTTTTCATAAAAACTGTTCTCAATGTATGGTAGAACTCATTGTTAAGACCTGCAGTGCCTCTGATAAAAGCCTGTGAATCAAATCAATCAATCAAAGGTTTATCTTGCACTCAGAAGAATTCTGGTTCAGTTTTGTTATAAGATGTAAAAGCTTACTGCAGGTTAAAGTTAAATCAGACTTTCTCATGTCTCCTCTGCAGGGTAAATTCACCACAGCCAGCGACGTGTGGGCATTTGGAATCACGTTGTGGGAGATCTTCACTTTGTGTAAGGAGCAGCCTTACAGCCTGCTGTCTGATGAACAGGTCATAGAGAACACTGGCGAGTTCTTCAGGAACCAGGGCAGACAGGTGACAACACTCAAACTCACCCAAAACCTAAAAGAATTCTGTATTTGTCTTATTGTCAACAAGCCTCATTGGATCCAAACCAATAATGTGTGTTTACTGTATCCAAAGCCTGATTTATCTTTGTCCTCTCAGAAACTTTTCCTGGGCGACATGTTCCTTCAGCATGAAAAGTTTTGTCATGTTAATTTGTTGGAATTGGCTCCAAACACTAATGACAGAGATGATATTTTCAGTCTCTGGAGAGTAGTTCTCTTTAACCTGTTCCCCCTGAGGCTTTTATCTATAAATAATTAATCCTTCTTGTTACGTCGACCAACAAGCACCAATATGTGCATGTAACACACCAAAATGTCGACAAGAAACTCAGCTACAAATCTATATAAACCATTATTAGCTTAACTAAACATCATTTAACCCCCAAGCAATAATATGAGCATATAGGGAAAACATAAATTGGTAAGTTTCTGCATTTTTGTGGTCATGTTTTTCCAACACCGTATTCTCTGCCAATAAACAGGGTGTTGTTAGAAAGCTCACACTCTGACCTACACAGAGGTACCAAGCTTGTCTCTATAAGATGAACGCTCCCTCCTCAGACTTTCCATGAACTGCCAAATAAGCTTTTTACTGATACAACAATAAATTATGTCTTGTCTATGCTATTTTTCAATAAAAACGTGTGTTGGACCTCATAAAAATGCTGCAATCTGCTGCTTCTAAACCTTCATCATTTTGAAGTTATTTTTAGACAAGCCACGCTGTTTATGAAGTCAGAGACCAGAATATTTACGGAGTGTGAAGTCGCTCCGTAAAATCTATCTTTGTAAAACGCGTCCTGACATGTTGCTATGATGCGTGATACGTCAAATTAAGGTTAGACATGACTCAATTCTATTGGCTTTTACGGTTCCATAGAGGTGTCAATCAAATCAAATTGACCAATAAGATCTCCAGATATCACTAACTGTTCCTCCTCACATCAAGCTTTACGCACACAGCCCAGCTCAATGCATATGTGCCCATAAATAGATATATAATTATTATTATATAATATATAGTATTATTATATATAATTTATCATGATACTTTTATATAATTATTATATAGCTAATTATATGGTATATATATAATTATTATTGTAATTTTTGAGGATGTGCCTAAATGTGCCAAAATCAGATCCACCTGGACACACCTGAACTAAAACATCTCTAAAATCAGTCTGGTTCATCTTATAAGGCTGAACATTTGTGCAATTACATATAAGACTTTATTTTACTGATCCATGGATGAATTCGGCACCTAACACATGATTCTCAGATGATTTTCAACCTATATAGATGTTTTTCTTTTGGGTGGAACACATTTTTTTTACTTTTTAGCTTTATTCTAGCTGGATGTACTTTAACACTTTTTTTTATTTTAAATAGATTCTGTCACTGATACAACTATCTCACAGATGTTATCTTTATTTAAACCCAAGATCATTCAGAAAACTCCTGTAGTTGTGGAGATATACTGCATTAAGCAGTATAACCAGAATACTAACCTACTCAACATGTGTGGGAGAGGAGTTTGTGCTAATTTATATAGAATTATTTAACCAGTTTTAGTCCCATTGAAATTAAAGAACTCTTTTTCAAGGAGATGTGGCCAAGAGGCAGCAGCAGAGTTACATAAAAACAGTAAATGACACATAAAACAACATTTTCAGCAATAAAACTTGCTCATTTAACACAAGTGAGTAGAGACATGGTTGACTTCAATTCTTTTACACTTATTACACATTGGACTTTGTACTGAGATCTTTGAGAAATAGACTTGAACAAAGATTTCTAGAAAACCAACTTCCTCGTCCTCCATTAGATGATCTCATAACTCTCCTGTGTTGATTGCTGTCTAACTGCACCTGGTTAAGTTCAGTCTGGTTAAGTTCAGTCTGGTTAAGTCCGACCTGGTTAAGTTCAATCTGGTTAAGTCCGACATGATTAAGTTTGACCTGGTTAAGTTTAATCTGGTTAAGTCCAACCTGGTTAAGTCCAACCTGGTTAAGTCCGACCTGGTTAAGTCTGACCTGGTTAAGTCCAACCTGGTTAAGTCCGACCTGGTTAAGTCTGACCTGGTTAAGTTTGACCTGGTTAAGTCTGACCTGGTTAAGTCCAACCTGTTTAAGTTCAATCTGGTTAAGTCCGACCTGGTTAAGTCCGATGTGTTTAAGTCTGACCTGTTTAAGTTAAATCTGGTTATGTCTGACCTGGTTAAGTCCAACCTGTTTAAGTTCAATCTGGTTAAGTCTGACCTGGTTAAGTCCAATGTGATTAAGTCTGACCTGGTTAAATCTGACCTGTTTCTTCCAGATTTTCCTCTACGCTCCCCCGCTCTGCCCTCCTTCTCTCTTCGAGCTGATGATGCGTTGTTGGAGACGCGACATCCCCGACCGACCCACGTTTGAGGGGCTTTACCAGGCACTGAGGCCCCACGTCAACCAGTGATCTGGGTTTGTCTCTCTGGACTCCTGTAAGACCACAGACCGACATGAGAAGACAGAAGGATTGAATCGCGGTGACAATTCACTGTCAGAGTGGATGAGGTTTGTTAGCTTCACAGAATCTGCAACAGGCGATTCTGAGAGACACAAAGGAGACGGCTGGAAAAAAAACTGATCAGCTTAGCAAAGAAACATTTTTGCAAGATCCAAAACGTTGATTTCTAAGCTTCTAAAGATTTCTGTTGTTGATAATTTCACAGTTTTATCCATCTCTGTTCATTTGAGCTGTTCAAAGACCAAAACTTTTTGTCGTACCTTTCGACATATCTTGTTTTTCATGTTGTTATGGTGCCGAAGGTGCTGTAAACCATACTTTCTTCCTCACATTGGCCTTTAAAGATGCCATAAACTGGATTCAGCTTTAGTCTTGGTAATTTCTCCTGTCCCTGTGGTTTTTAATATTATTGTAAAGCACTGTGTCTCTCAGTTATTCGTGTTCATATATTAACCCACACTGGAGCTAGGGTCAAATTGTAGTGTAGGATTTTATTTTTAGATTTTTATTCTATTGTATTTTTCTTGGTTTACTGTTTATTTCCATTTTCTTGGTCTTTTTTGTGGATATGAATGTTTGAGGCTGCATTGTAACCTGTGTGGTTCATAGACTGAGGATCAGCTGGTTGGTAACTGTGGGAAAATATTGATTCAAATTAGATTGAACCCAAAAAAGAGAAAAGAGACATTGAGATTGTTAGTGTTTTAAATAATCAACACTTTCCTACACTAAACCAATAGCATCTATCAAAGTGCCTTATATTTGTAGCATTAGTTACTGGAAACTTTACATTTCAAATTTAACTTTGCAGAACTTTGACATGCAAATTTGCACCATTGGTCAATAACAAACTATTTAGTTAATGCTGATCTTTAAGGCAATAGAGTTTCTGAATAAACTGTATGAACAAACTAGCGGAAGGATAAAAGAGAAACTCATGTTCAGGACTTTCAAACGTCCACACCATCAGACAACTTGGCAAAGTCGAATTATGGTTGATGGTATAAAGACTCAAAACTCAAAACCTGCATTGACAAAAATGATATGCACTAAATTTGGGTTTAATTACATTGTAGGACAAACTTTAGCTGATGGAGACGTCCATGTTTGTTTTATTTTTCAGACACTTACATATTATTAAATCAGAAACACTTAATTACTGTAACTCTGATGTGACATGAACAAGGTGTTCATGTCACATGTTCACATGTTCATGTTAGCTCGAGTGCTAAGTGACCGTTGCCAACATGAAGTGCTATAAGTTGTGTAGTTCAGAGGCTGCATTTAAGGGCAAAAATAGCTTCATAGTCAACATTAACATGCATGTTTTTATTATTTAATGTCCTGTTCTGTTGATGTTTAACTCAGAAATGTCAGTGTGCAGGAGAAATAAAAACAGTATATGTTTAGTATTTTGAATTTTCCCTAAGAACAAAATGGCACAAACAAAATATTCCCATCACAGGAAAGAGGGAGAAAGACCAAATCTGTTCATTTTGAGTTCATCTTTTTAGTATATTTGTTGTTACAGTAGTGTTTTGTTATCTGTACTGTATCTTCTGCGTGCGTGCGTGTGTGCGTCCATGCGTGTGTGTGTGTGCGTGCGTGTGTGTGTGTTTGAGAAAAAAAGAGATTGGTGATTGAGTGTTTGCGACATTCCTTTGAGCACTGGGAGCTAGTTGGGATTAAAGTGGTTAACCGGAGGTGCTCTGTTTGTGCCAAATGATGTGATTTAATGCGGGAGGCGGAGTTAAAGGATAGGAAGTAAGGAAACCACTAAACTCAATCTCCCAGAGTCCTTTGCTACAGTGAGCCTGTGTATTTTGTTCTGGTTCCATTAGAAAGACAGAGAGTCTTTTAGTTTGATAGTGTACAGTATAAGTGATCTATAATATCTCAGTGTGTGAATGCAGATTAGGTGTGATAATTGTTATTGATAAGTGATTATCTATCAGAATTTATAGTAGCTATTTCTCTGGTTATTTCTATTTTGGGAATTTGTTGTTTTTATTATCTTTTTCCCAACAGGAAATGAGCAGTTTTGAACATTTCTAGTTGTTCCTGTTTGTATTCCTGCTGTGAAATCTCTTCTGTTTGATCTGCAGTATGTTTCGGACGTTCAGTATATTGTACATTGGCTAGTAGCTGTGTATATTAATATATTGGGAGCTGGGAACTTTGATGTTCTTTTGTCCTAAGTCATTTTCACTCTGTCCCCTCATGTTTTTCTTATAATAAACAGTCAAACAAACAAACAAATAAACAGTTAAGATTGTGTTTTATTTTATTTATTAAGAGGAACTTATTTTCTACTTGAAATATATATGTAGTTGGGGTTTGGACACTTTACCCATCAGCTCAGTGAAATTACTTGTGAATCCATTCCATAATAAACTTTAGTTGTATAAAAAATCAAAGGCATCTGCCTGTTTCTCAATAATTATTATTATTAATATATATATATATCTATATCAATTATTATTATTATTAATATATATATATAATGCTGACAGATACACAGCTGTTAGTAAACAGATGCATGAGAAAAATATCTGTCTGTTTAGTTCCTAAAACCTTCACCATCAGATCTAGCTGTATATGTGCTATTTAGGGTTAGGCTCTCTCCAGCGACAGTGAATGACAGAAAATGTGCCCCAAAATTATAATAAAAAATAGCTAATAAAAAAAAATTAAAAATAAATAAAACTAAAGTTGCAGAGATTTTAAGAATTTCTGCCATATGCAAACAGTTTTTGTTGTTAAATAGTTTAAAAAGAAGGAAAAAACGAGTTCAGAGGTGGCAGAGAAGAAGCTATTTCATCCAAAGTAAAAAATCTGATAACATTCATGTTTGTTGATGTGCTGATGAAGGAAGTCACCACCCAACACAAAGAGCTGCACAAAGAGTTTTATAATCTTAGATTTCTCTTCATGATCCCAAACATATTCTTTATAGACTGTTCTTAAGTCCACTTACACAAACCTCAAAACAGCTCACCATTTCTTCCTATTCCTGATGGTCAGCTGCCTTGAGAAAACCTAAAGAAATTTAGGATTAGGTTTAACCTCTGACCTGGGCTGCAGGCCTTTCAACCCCTTTTGCTGTTTTTAACCTATTGCATGTCCAGCTTTTATTTTTACTAAGTGTACATTCACATGACCTCTCATTTTACAAAACAGGAATAAACAATACACTGCTTTGTTTGTAGGTTACTTATTTCTTATTCGATCCCAACATACATTATTACTCCAAACAAGTAAAGCATCTCATCTCATCTTCTACACCTGCTTATTCCTCATTAGGGTTACATGATCTGCTGGAGCCAATCCCAGCACATTACAGATGAGAGGCAGGATACACCTGGACAGGTAGGAGCCTATCATGGAGCACACACACACACACACCTAGTGATTTAGTCTCCAATTAACCTCGGCATGTGTTTAGACTGTGGGAGGAAGCTGGAGAACCTGGAGAAAACCCACCAGACACAGAGAGAACATGAAACTCTACACAGAAAGGTCCCAGACCAAGGACTGGAACCTGGACCAGGACTGGAAACTGGACCTTCTTGCTGTGAGGTAACAGCGCTAACCACTGCACCACCGTGTTGCCCAGATTAATTCAGATTTGACCAAATTAAGAGGTGGAAAATACACTACATTAACTAAAACAAATGTTATATTTTAGTTAGAGTTAAATAGTTATTAGGTAACTTAATAGTTGCTAAACAATTGATTAATCGTAGCAGCTCTTGTATGAGTCAACATCATCATAACCCTTATCACAACATAATGATTAACCCCCATACCCGGTCGAACCATTAAATCATCAACCATCGCTCCATCTCCTTCAGCACAAAATAATATTAATGACACAAAAAACTTAAACATGTTTTTGTCTTGATTAACATAAAGCTCAACACAAATAACACCCAGATTAATGTCTGCAGATCATCACTTAACAAACAATTAACCAACATGGTTAAATGATGGTAAAAACAGGGATAAATGGTGAGTTCTTTCTGTCACATTGCAGCTCTGATGGATTCATGTTCTCTATAGTTTCAACTTCTCTAATGTGATGCTGGTAAATGTTAGTCTGCTGGTTTCTTAATCTTTTCCCCCATTGGCCACATTTTTGTGAATGTAACTTGCTTACAAACAGACAACAAATGGATACTTTATTGATTTCTGTGATGATTATATCAGGAAAAGTTTGTTGAATCAGAGCAAACGTTCCAAGAGTTTTTTTAAGAGAGGAAAATGTTTTTGTGTGTGTGATGACAGAAAGAAAGAAAAGTGTCTTTTGGAACAGATCAGAAGTACAGATGCTTTTTAAAACACATTTGAAGCAGTGTTGAAATTTATTGCTTCGGTCTCTCAATCATCACTTGATGATGACGATGAGTTATGAAACCTTTTCTTTCTTTTCACTGTTCTTTTTTTTCATTGAAGCAGAGCTAAACCCAAAACAGAAGTTTGTTTGTAGACATGGTTCAACTGTGGTTCAGAGTTAAAAAGCAAACCACTGGGAGATAAACAAAGGTCCAAGTTTAATTTTGATAAAACTAGCAATGAAAATTCTGTGAAATTCTGCCAAGGTTCTGTGTAGATTCAAATATGAACAATCACTGCATCTTGGCTGGTGGAAATGGAATTCTAAAAATAAACGGCACAATAAGTTTTGGGCAGGACTGTAACTGTTGACTGTTCTAAATAAGAAAATATATATTTTTATAATCCGCAAAGACACTGAGGAACTGAGCACAGGTTATGGGTTAGGGTTAGTTTATGAATAGTATAATGAATGTCAATTAGTGTCAAAACTAAGAGAACAGATCTGAGCAGGAATTAATTAAGTCCAGATTGGAGACAAGGCAGAGACGTATTTACTGTAGAAAGAGTTTGTAGAGGGTTAGGGTTATAGAATTATAACTAAAATGATGCTTTAATTGGTTTAATGAGAGGAACCATGTCTGAAAGTGTGATTTGATATTATCGAGCTCACTCATTAATTGGTATTTAACTTGATATTAGTATTTTTTGTGGCATAGACACCGTGATTATACAGTAGCCAGAGAGGGAATGAATGCTGGGACTCCAACCAGGGTCTGCTGTTTAAGAGCAAGGCTCTAATGGCAAGAACTACACCCTACACCACCACCACATCTCTACCTGATACTACCACAGCTCCACCCTACACCAACACCACATCTCTACCTGACACCATCACAGCTCCACCCTACACCACCACCACATCTCTACCTGATACTACCACAGCTCCACCCTACACCAACACCACATCTCTACCTGACACTACCACAGCTCCACCCTACACCACCACCACATCTCTACCTGACACCACCACAGCTCCACCCTACACCAACACCACATCTCTACATGATACTACCACAGCTCCACCCTACACCACCACCACATCTCTACCTGACACCACCACAACTCTACCCCTACACCACCACCACATCTCTACCTGACACCACCACAGCTCCACCCTACACCACTACCACATCTCTACCTGACACCACCACAGCTCCACCCTACACCATCACAACACCACCCTACACCACCACCACTACTCTACCCCTACACCATGCACTTCACAAAAGTTTAATCTTCTTGACCAGTGAGCACAATTTAGCAAAAGTATCTAATGTTAGACTATCTAATGTTATTTTTTATTTTATTTAATATATTTAATGCTAAAAGTCTCTGGAACTCAAAGATCAGGAGGAAAAGAGGTGAATGTGAAGTCCAATCAGTCTGAATGATGAACTTTTAATGGTCCATTTTGGGAATTAAGGCTGATGTGGAAGGTATTAGAGAAGAAAACTGAGTATAAAACCTCCAAGGGCATACAAATAACAAGAACAACATGTTTTTTATGATAATAATAAGGATTTATTATAACACCTTTTTATAGAAATAAAACAAACACACGTTGGCAGCTTCTCTCTGATGTGTAACAGAAAGTCTTGGATCTGTCCTGAAGCAGTTTGACATTACAGTGTCAGGTCAGGGGTCAGCGGCTCTGGTTTGAAGCTGTTGGTTTAAAGTGGTTTCACTTAGCCTGGCTTCCATTATCTCCAAGTAGAGCAGCTTCATAGGTGGATGGAAATGAGGAATGAGGGACTGATGGAGCCACTATTCCGAGGCTCAGATATAAACGTTTTGAACTGTTTTAAATATTTTTTAAATATTTTTAATATTTTTTTTCTAGCGAAAGAACTTGACACATCTATAGTCCTGAGAAATAATGGTGTGTTTAAATAATTTCTCTGTATTTCACCTTTATTGCTTCTCTGTGCGGTGTATAAAATGTAAGGCATTTAAGACATGAAGATACTGTATTTAACAGTTTATACTGTAAGTTAACATGTGGTTGGATTTAAGTTAATGCAGGTGTGATGTCCAACATCACTGCATCATGTCCTAAACACCTTTTATAGGGTAAAAGGGAGGAGTATGTTCTGTATAATGATTAACACACACACTCAGTATTGCAGTATTATGAGTAGATGAGGTAAAGTATTGCAGTATTAGGAGTAGATGTAGTAAAGTATTACAGTACTATGAGTAGATATACTAAGGTAATGCAGTAAAGTGTTGGATGGGTCTGTGACTGATATGTTTCGTTGTGACATCATCAGATATTAATCTACAGCATGTTACTGTTGGAGCTGCTGTTTAACTAATTTATAGTATATATATATAGCTGGTTTAGTCCAGTGGTTCCCAACCTAAGGGTCGGGCAGCTCAAAAGGGACACCAAATAAATGTGAGGGGTCCTGAGATGATTAATGAGAAAGGAAAGAAGAACAATGTTTTGATTTACAAATATGTTTCACTTTCTGGATTTTTCCTCTAATCTGTTTTTGTGAAATATTGGATTATTTGAATATTTACTGAAATTAAACTATGTGAATAGTTTAGAGGGAAAAATCTCTATTTGTTTTACCTGTTAACCATAGATGTGAAATGTGAGGTGACTACACTGATATTTGTCAGACGTTGAAGATGTTGAAAGGAACTGAGGCTGTCAGATAAATGTAGTGCAGTAGAAATTAGAATATTCTCAAGTTCGATACTGGATTATATGTACTTGGTTAATTTTTGCAACTGCACACAGGCAGTAAAAGTGATGATGGTGGAGGTGATGGCGGCTATTGTCTGGTGTTTCCATCCTGTGTGCAGGCGGCCCCTCATTATGCAGCAGTTTAAAGGCTCAGATCAGCACCTGTTTCTCATTGGAAACAGCAGCAGCTGCCGCTTTGTGTTCCTGTGAGGGAAGTGAGGCTGCTGCGATAAAGTCGGTCGGCCTTTCATCTTTACACAAATGTCATAAAACAGCAGCTCTTGTTCAGCTTTATTATTTTTTTCCTTGTACAGTGAAGGAATCACTCGACACGTGTTGCTGCTACAAGCTAGCTAGCTGCGCAGCTATTCTGTGTAGCTATTTGTTAGCATTTCTATGAAGACATAGTTTAGATTGTTAGGAGTTATACTTCTAAACAAAAGAAAAGTTAATAAACGCTAATATCAGGGCTCTATGTGTTGTGCAGCATGGGGGTGGCAGCTTGTGTGTTTTACAAATTTTTTGAGTGGAGGAAACTTCTTGGTTGGTAAATGCCTCACTTTCAGCTTTTTTTTAAAGGATCCCAAGCTCCCAGCAGGAGGTGGAGAGGTCGTTTCTCCAATAAAACGAAACAAAGATGAAGCATCTTGAATTCTACCTGCAGCATGAACGGCACCATCAGGTTGAGCTTCAAAACCCACTGATACTCGTGAAAATTTAGACGTCTCTTCTTTCACATTCTAAACATGTTTATGCGATGTCCCAGAAGAACAGGAGTGGAGTAAAGTGAAACAAGTGAAACTCTGTGGTCTGAGAGTAGGGTAGGGTAGGATTAGGTCTGTCATCCAGCAAAGATCCATCTGACTCACTTTAGTGTGGAATTAGAGAATATCTCTATAATTAGCTAATAACATCCAGTTGTGAGGACAAAGCCTCTTTCTAATAACACTTTATCATTTGGTAAGAATTCCCTGGGTGAAAATGTAGATTTCAGAAAGAAAAAAGCTGCTTATGCATCTAGATTATTACAAAATAGAAAAGATCATATTTCTCAGGATTAAATTAGACGTAACCATCTGTTTTAATGTGAGTCTCTATGTGTACGGGTCAGTGACAAGTAATGTTTGGCAAGAAGAAAGCCAAAAACATTTTAAAATACATTTTTTAAAAGCATTCATCAGGTCTTTCATCTTTAAAATGTACATTTCGTGTTCATGTTGGTTTCCTGTCAGTTAAACGTCCATTTGTACCCTTTCTTGATTTTGTGTGATTTTTTTTTTTACATGAAATGTCAAACGGTGTAATTAAAAAAGAATGATACATTTTAAATATTTAATCCACCTATAATATAAAACTCATTGATAGAATTTACATTTATTTAAAAACATTTTTAAGAGCTAAACTATTTGGTACCAAGTTTTTAGGGTTACATCACACCACAGTTTTGTCTCTTGTTTTAAGAATCAGACCTCAACCTTCACCTTTAACCTTAAAGCTCAACCCTTAATCTTAGTGGCCTTCAAAACCAAGTGTTAACAGCCATTTGGTGACTTATGTGACTTGGAAATAGGACGTAGATAGATCAGATCAGACTGTGGGGGCAGCATTATGCAAAAGCTGCATTCAGTCTATTATTTCAATAAAAGGAGAAGGAGGAATTAGATCATTGCCTGTTGCTGTTGATGAATTTGTGGCATTAGATTTTTTTACACAATTTTCAAATAAATGTTAGGTTAACAGTAATGGTTTTCTGTTCGGTTCACAGAGGCAATAAAAATAATGTGTAAAAAATAAAGTAAGAAAGTAAGTAACAAAAAAACAATCACACCTGAAACCACAGTACATGGTTGATAAAATGTGATGCAATTTCAATAAAACTAAAATGCAATCACATTTTATGAACCATGCACTAAACCCTAACCCTAAAAAAAACATTTGGTTAGGGTTGTTAGGGTTATGAGGGGTAAGGGTTAGGGTTATAAGGGTTAGGGTTGTTAGGGTTATAAGGGTTAGGGTTATTAAGGTTATAAGGGTTAGGGTTGTTAGGGTTATGAGGGTTAGGGTTATAAGGGTTAGGGTTGTTAGGGTTATAAGGGTTAGGGTTATAAGGGTTAGGGTTGTTAGGGTTATAAGGGTTAGGGTTGTTAGGGTTATAAGGGTTAGGGTTGTTAGGGTTATAAGGGTTAGGGTTGTTAGGGTTATAAGGGTTAGGGTTATTAAGGTTATAAGGGTTAGGGTTGTTAGGGTTATAAGGGTTAGGGTTATTAAGGTTATGAGGGTTTAGGGTTGCTAGGGTTATAAGGGTTAGGGTTGTTAGGGTTATAAGGGTTAGGGTTATTAAAGTTATGAGGGTTAGGGTTGCTAGGGTTATAAGGGTTACAGTTGTTAGGGTTATAAGGGTTAGGGTTATTAAGGTTATGAGGGTTAGGGTTATTAAGGTTATGAGGGTTACAGTTGTTAGGGTTATAAGGGTTAGGGTTATTAAGGTTATGAGGGTTAGGGTTGCTAGGGTTATAAGGGTTAGGGTTGTTAGGGTTATAAGGGTTAGGGTTGTTAGGGTTGTTAGGGTTAGGGTTATTAAGGTTATGAGGGTTAGGGTTATTAAGGTTATAAGGGTTACAGTTGTTAGGGTTATAAGGGTTAGGGTTATTAAGGTTATGAGGGTTAGGGTTGCTAGGGTTATAAGGGTTAGGGTTGTTAGGGTTAGGGTTGTTAGGGTTATAAGGGTTAGGGTTATTAAGGTTATGAGAGTTAGGGTTATTAAGGTTATAAGGGTTACAGTTGTTAGGGTTATAAGGATTAGGGTTGTTAGGGTTATAAGGGTTAGGGTTGCTAGGGTTATATGGGTTAGGGTTGCTAGGGTTATAAGGGTTAGGGTTGTTAGGGTTATAAGGGTTAGGGTTGCTAGGGTTATAAGGGTTAGGGTTGTTAGGGTTATAAGGGTTAGGGTTGTTAGGGTTATAAGGGTTAGGGTTGCTAGGGTTATAAGGGTTAGGGTTGCTAGGGTTATAAGGGTTAGGGTTGTTAGGGTTATAAGGGTTAGGGTTATTAAGGTTATGAGGGTTAGGGTTGCTAGGGTTATAAGGGTTAGGGTTGTTAGGGTTATAAGGGTTAGGGTTGTTAGGGTTATAAGGGTTAGGGTTATTAAGGTTATGAGGGTTAGGGTTATTAAGGTTATAAGGGTTACAGTTGTTAGGGTTATAAGGATTAGGGTTGTTAGGGTTATAAGGGTTAGGGTTGTTAGGGTTATAAGGGTTAGGGTTGCTAGGGTTATAAGGGTTAGGGTTGTTAGGGTTATAAGGATTAGGGTTATTAAGGTTATGAGGGTTAGGGTTGCTAGGGTTATAAGGGTTAGGGTTGTTAGGGTTATAAGGGTTAGGGTTGTTAGGGTTATAAGGGTTAGGGTTATTAAGGTTATGAGGGTTAGGGTTATTAAGGTTATAAGGGTTACAGTTGTTAGGGTTATAAGGGTTAGGGTTATGAGGGTTAGGGTTATTAAGGTTATAAGGGTTAGGGTTGTTAGGGTTATAAGGGTTAGGGTTGTTAGGGTTATAAGGGTTAGGGTTGTTAGGGTTATAAGGGTTAGGGTTATGAGGGTCTATGAGGTGAAATAAATGACAAAAATTGTTATATAATATACTATGCAATATTGTATTTTAACAATATGCACTTGTATATGTGCAATGAAACAATATAACATTAGTTTATTTGTATTATAACCCTGCCAGTTTAATCACAACACAAATGCAAATTTGTACAGGTCCCATGATGCAATCCATTGTCCCTCGTCCCTAACCACTGATGAGTTCCTCAGCAGAAAGCCGTCCAGACGCAGGAAGATCATGTCCAGGTGTAGCTGAAGCATGTCATGTGTCATAGAAAACAACTTTATATGATACTGACTGATATTTATATGATTCTCTCTCTCTCTCTCTCTCTCTCCCTGTCTCTCTCTCTCTCTCTCTCTCTCCTGTAGCAGCAGCTTCATCACTGGACAGAAACTCGTTAGATCAGCAGCATTGTGTGTGATGTGATAGCATATACTGTGTGATAGCATGTATTAGTGTGTTAAAGGTAGGGTGGATGATGTTTTCCTGGAGCACTTTTTATCATATTTTTTATCATATTGCTTAGATTCACTGTCACATGCAGATAACAATCAATTAAATGTGCTGACACTTACAGGAAAAACAAATAACCTGTAGGACGAAAAGGACTGAATAACTTTCATCCAATTGCATTACGCGTCCCGGTCTCAGCCATTGGATGGTGACTTAACTAAACTGAATAACTGATATTTACCCCTCTCTCCTCTCTCATCTGTGCATACATGTTCTGCTAGTTAGCGACATGTCAGATAGCACAGGCTACTAAAAGAAAATAAGATGGAAACGGTAGCGACATCACGGCAGAAGAAGCGACAACAACTGAACAACAGCATTAAACTGACAGTAACTGACGAGAAAAAGGCTGAAGAAGAGTAAAACTAAACCAGAGTTAGCATTGGTCCAACAACAAATGAATGGAGGGGACACCTGAAGCAACAGAGAGAGCTGCAAATACAGGTAAGATAATACTAACCCTAACCCTATGATGTAAAGTTCTGTACACGACAGTACAATCAATGTAAAGACATTTGGTCACAGACATATCAGTAGAACATTAGCAGCTAGGTAGCGTATGAATTGGAGCTGTTAGAATCAAAAACATAATGATAATATACACTGCTCAATGTGTTCAAAGCAACAAGCTGAACATTCATCTTACAGCAATTAGCTGTTCTTACTATAATAAGATTACTTACACTAATTAAACTTAAAAACTGAAAAGTCAAACTTCTAATGTGATAAACTAATGAATAGAACCTGAATCAATCATGATATTCGCCATTTATGTTCATTATGGTGTTAAAAGGAATTTTCTTACGTGTAAATGAGCCATGAAAAAAGTTTAGCTCAGGTTAGCTAATTGATCCAGTAGTACTTATGAACCCAGGAACAAGCGGTGCGCGTGCCTGTTATCTGGGGGCGTGGCCTGTTCTCTGAGGGCGTGGCTTCAGGGGGAGTCTGGAGACACGGGGTTGGTCTGTGAGGTGTTTTTTTTTCTAAATGCTGCCTGCTCAAAGCGAGTTTCCAAGATCATCCACCCTACTTTTAATGTGTGTGGAAGAGAAAAAATAATAAATAATCAGAATAATTTGGCTCCACAATGAAGGGAATGCTGCTGTATCTAGCTCATGTATGTTTCCTCAGTGTTTTACCGGTCGGAGCCGCGGGTCAGGCGGCGGCTGCCGGTGATGACGCGCCACAGCGCGGGTTGACATGGCAACATAACGGGCAGGTTTTCAGCATCCTGAGCCGCGGCTCCCAGTACCGGCCGCTGGCCAGGAAACAGGCCGGCTTCGCACCAGGCGGCGGCAGCGTGGTCGTCGTCAGCAGCGTCAACGACACCATCAACACCGCGTCCCGGAGCTCTCCGCGGGTCCCCGCAGCCAGCAGCGCTGCGCAATTACGCACCGTGACGCGTCAGCGGGAGCAGCGTCCAGGCAGCGACGGAGACTCTGTTCCTGTCAGACGCGAGGACATGATGGTCGGAGACGATCCGTACAACCCATACAAGGATTCCAACTATTACCCATACTATAACTACTACAACTCCTACTACCGACACAGACACCGGAGCCTCCACCGGCACGGATACGGTACCAGCTACCACCAGAACGGTAGGAAACAGGCGGACTAACATCTTAGCCCATATATCTTATATATGTCATATTTCTTATCTAATATTAAATATGTCATATATTACATCATATCTCTGTGGAAGAAGGATTCAGATCATCCACTAAAGTAAAAGTAGTAATTTACCACAATGAAAATACTCTACATGTAAATATGAGTTCTCATACCTACTTATGATACTTGGTGTAAAACGTGGTATATTTGGTACTTTAAATCTTAATCTGAGTAAATTCGCTGTGCAATAAATGGAATGAAATTAAAAAAAATATTCTAAAATATTTCTTTCTGAAATGAAGTAGCATAGTAAAATGTTGAAATAACATAAGTTGGGGTAGTTCGGTGAGTAAATGTTAGTACATGAATTGTTCTTTCACATTAACAGTCACCATTACAAATATAAACTAGCTTAATTTTCATTCAAAATAAATGTGAAGGAATCTTTAGTTTTAAAACCCAAGCTGTCTTTTTATCTAATTGTAGGTTAATATTGATTTTTTAAAAAGATTTTTTAAGTAATTTGTAGCTATAATAATCTGCAATAGAGTCTTGTGCTGAAGGTGAATTCCAGTGAATTTAATCTTTAAACAGATACATATTGTCCTCACAGTGATGCTGACTGAGGTAAAGTAAAACTAAGGGTCCTGTGATGTCATAAAAATAGTCAGATTATACAGAGGTGGGTAGAGTTATGGCACCGGCATCTATTAGGTTAAACTCAGGGTAAAATCTGGTTATTTTGTACTTAACATCTATAATTCAAATAATAATTTAACAGTTTTCTCCAGGTTCTCCAGCTTCCTCCCTCAGTCCAAACACATGCTGAGGTTAACTGGAGACTCTAAATCACCATAGGTGTGTGAGTGAATGGTGTGTGTGCACCATGATAGGCTGCTACCTGTATGGGTGTATCCTGACTATCACCTCTAATGGATGGGTTCGGCTCCAGCAGACCATGTGACCCTAATGAGGAATAAGCTGGTATAGAAAATGAATGAATTCAAGAAACTACAGAGATTAGTTGTTTAAGTAAAGTCACAGAGAACATGTACCTGTAGAAATCAGTGAAGTTGTTGTTGATGATGGTGATGATATAACTGAGCTGTGTTTATTTATGACTGCAGGTCTCCCTGATCTGGTTCCTGATCCGTACTACATCCAGGTCGGTTCCTACATCCAGAGACTTCCCATGTACCATCTACGCTGTGCTGCAGAGGAGAACTGCCTGACCAGGTGACAACACACACACACACACACACACACACACACACACACACACAGACACACACACACACACACACACACACACAGACACACACACACACACACACCACTGCAGATGTTCAGTCAGAGGAGGAACATGGTGAATATATTGTTAGGGGAAAAAAGACATTTGACACACCAATGAATAATCAATAAATGGAGAATGAACAAAAACCTGCTAGTTTCAGTACTAATCTGTGTTTTGCCTGCACAGATTCTTGTACTGAATAATTGTTGTATTATTAATTCTCTGCAAAAGTCCTCTGCATGTTTTGTGTCTTCAAAATGTTTTATTGCTGTTTTTCTAGCATGTTTCTGTGTTGCAACATTAAAATATTTTCCTGTTTGTTAGTGATAAAAACAATGTGAAAAATAATATAACACAATGTGTATAATGAAGAGTTTTACGTTTGTTACTCTTAATTAAAATTGCTAATATTTCTGTACTTCAACTTAAATAAAAGTACAGAAATGAGCAGCTTCATCATCTTCAGCAGCTTCAGCATCTTCATCCAGACTTCGCTCTCCCCGACCACTTCATCCAGCTCTTCCAGAGGAACCCCAAGGCATTCCCAGGCCAGAGACAGAGACTCTCCAGGGTCCTGGAGCATCCATCGGGATCAGAACCCCTCACCAGGGAGGGACCAGGAGGCTCCTCACTAGATGCTAAACCACCTCATCTGGCTCCTCTGTATGCAGAGGCTCTCCTCCTGATGACTGAGCTTCTGATCCTGTTTCTAAGGGAGAGCCCAGCCACCCTGCTTTCGGCTCAGCTCCTTCTTCACCATGACAGACTGATGCAGAGACCATATCACTTCAGGCATTGCATCGACCCACCTGTCAATCTCCGTTCATCCTCCCCTTACTGAGAACAAGACCCTGATACTTGAACTCCTCCACTTGAGGATCTCATCCCTGACCCGGAGGCTGCACTCTACCCTTTTCCGCCTGAGAACCATGGCCTCAGGTTTGAAGGTGCTAATTGTCATCCCTGCTGCTTCACACTCGGCTGCCAGTCCAGAGGTACTGCCCCCAATGTCAACACAGTGTTTCAAAGATGTGTCAACCAAGACAGCCCTACAACATCCAGAACCTTGAGGAAGTAAGCCTGTTTTTTTTTGCCCCGACAGCCACTGAGGCTGCTTTCCGATTGGCAAGTTGATGCCCATTAGCTGCTTTGGGAGTCCTACTGGGGGAGAGGGAGACTACCCTCTCGTCCACTGGGATGAACTCCAATGTACAGGAGCAGAGTTGGGGGGAAATAAGCATTGCCACCCTTGCTCTGCGCCTCTCACCAGGGACAACTCCAGAGTGTTAGAGAATCCAGCTCTCAAGGAAACCGGTCCTGGAGCCCATGCTGTGCTTCAAGGTGAGCCTGACTATATCTAGTCGGTACCTCTGGACCTCGCGCACCACCTCAGGCTCCTTCTCCACCAGAGAGGTGCCGTTCCACATCCCCAGAGCCAGTTTCTGCAGCTGGGGGTCAAACACCCAGTGTCCCTGCCTCTGACCGCCACCCAACTCTCGCCTTATGTGGCCCCTGCCACAGGTGGTGGGCCCATGGGAAGGGGGACCCATGTTCCCCTTTCAGGTCATGCCCCATGGGTGTTTGAGCCCCTCCCCCTCACCTGGCTCCAGGGTTAGGCTTTTTTGTGTTCATCAGGGGGAGTTTGAGCTGCGCTTTGTCTGGTCCCTCACCTCGGACCTGATTGCTATGAGTGACTTTACCACGGGCATGAAACCCCCGACAACATAAGTCTTTGCATTATTGGACCACACCCCTCCATCACGATAAAGTAGCAGCTCCAGGAGGGGTGACCCAGGGTCGGCTGCTTAAAAGGAAGGCTCTATATGGCAAGAACTCTACTTCTGCACCACTACAGCATGCCAGAACATTTACTTGTACTTAAGTAGTTTTAGACAACAGTATTTCTACTTTTACTTAAGTAAATTATGAGTCCTTCATCCACTTCTGGTTTCAGAACATCTTGTCAAATCTGCAACAGAAAGTTTCCAAAGGCGCATTTACAGAAATATTGATTAAATGATTGAATATGTAAATGTGAAATTAACAGCAAATCAAAATGAGTCATGACTGCATCACCAGAATAATTATATACATTTTATGTTGTAGTTATTGTCCTGTAATAATATATGTTTGAAAACAATTGTAGATTGATTAATTTTCTACCTAAATAATGCATTTTTTCAAACATTGATTATTGCAATTAAACACTATGTAAGACTCCAGACTCCAGACAGAATCGAAATGCAGATTTTAAAAAGCAATTCATTACCTTAAAGGTACAATGTGAAGTTTCTGTGTCTTTGCAGATTGCAAACTTCACAACACGTAGGATAACTTGCATTTGTTCTTTATTTTTCCTTTTTTAATGTTTGGTTTCAGGGATTAAATTGCTCAATCAGACTTACAAACCCTTTTCTCTTCTTGTTTCCTCCAGTTCCGCTCTTTCCGCTTATGATTATGACACCAGGGTTTTGTTGCGGTTTCCTCAGCGAGTGAAGAACCAGGGAACAGCCGACTTCTTGCCCAGCAAACCTCGCTACGCCTGGCAGTGGCACAGCTGTCACCAGTAGGTCCAGTAGAGGCTGAGTTAATGTGTGTGAATTGATGATGATGTGGCTGATGTTGTTTCTGCTGCTCAGTCACTTCCACAGCATGGACGAGTTCAGTCTGTACGAGCTGCTGGACTCTGAGACTCAGCAGCAGGTGGCCGAGGGCCACAAGGCCAGTTTCTGTCTGGAGGACACTTCCTGTGAGCCGGGCTACTATCGCCGCTTTGCCTGCACCTCACACACTCAGGTACACACAATCAGCAGGTGGACATGGATGCAGTGACATAGTGTTTGTTCTGGAGTGAATCAGCTGTTGTGTGTGTGTGTGTGTGTGTGTGTGTTCAGGGTTTGAGTCCAGGTTGCTATGACACCTACAACGCTGACATCGACTGCCAGTGGATTGACATCACTGACGTCTCTCCTGGAAAATATGTCCTCAAGGTCTGGTTGTTAGGGTTACCATAGCCTGGTTGATATGGTAACCATAACTGTGGTCAAGAGAAAATAGTTCAGCTGCAGTTAAATTACAAGTCCACAAGATCTGCGAAGATTAGTCAATTAATTCATTAGTTCTAACTATCACATTAACCGCCAACTACTTTGATAGTCAATTATTTGATTGAGTCATTTTAAAGAGGAAAATGTCCAAATTCTCTGGTTCCAGCTTCTCTTCGTTGATTATGATCTGGTTTCTTTAGTCTTCTATAATAGTAAACTGATGATCTTTGGGTTGTGGACTGCTGGTCTGGACAAAAAAAAGACATTTTAGGTTGAATCTTCAGCTTTGGAAACAATGATTGATATTTTACAAAATTTTAAGAACCAAATAAATAATTGATTAATCGTTTCAATAATTCATAGATTAATCAACCATTTAAAATATTTGTTAGTTGCAGTTCTAGAGTCCACATAAATTTCAGCTGAGCTCAGGTCCAGCCAATCAAAACTAAACTGCAGCCTGCATGCTGATGAAACAGGCGTTATGATTACTCAAATAATTAATTAATTGCAAACTGTGGCTTAAACACCAAATATTTTAATAATCAATGAATTATTTGAAGGTGTTTTCTGATGTTCTGTTGGATGCTGTGTTTCTAGGTGACTGTGAACCCAAAGCAGAAGGTTCCAGAGTCCAACTTTAACAACAATGTGGCTCGCTGTGACGTCCAGTACACTGGCAGCATCGCATATGTCTCTGGATGCACCATGACCTCGTAAGAAACTCACTTTCTATTGTATTGGGATTTATATGCTCCTCTAGGACTGAAGAGCCAGTCTAGGCTTCATACCTTTTCTGTGAGTCTGTCAGAAGATTATTAATTGCTCCACATTACACCCAGAGAACGAACAGGCACCATGATGTTGTTTTTAAAATATTTTTTGTTAAATCTAACTAAACTGTTCTGATTATAACAACCAAATTTCCATTTTTATTTCACAATTTTAACCTCTTTGAACTCCAGTTTGTTTACATTGTCTCACAAAGACAACATACAGTATGTCCTTCATAAAACTGCTGCTATTAAATATAAGAATACAATTTTCCTATTTTGCTCTTTTTTGGGGGGTAAATATCTGAACCAACTGCAGTTCTCATCATAACTACCATATACTCATGTATTGTCTGAATTTTAACCCTTTATGTATCAATGTGATGAAGGATGTGATTTATCAAGTCATCACTATTATTTATAAAACAGAATATGGTCTTAATAGGGGTGTGACGAGATCTCGTGTGACGAGATCTCGCAAGATCTCGCGAGATTGCTCGTCGCCTTAAAATTCTGTCTCGTGAGATTTATCCAGCCAGCAGCCAGAATGACGGAAAACACAGGTATTACTATTGACGCCGCCCCCGCCGCTTTCAAATTGTTTGTTTGGCAGCATTTTTGGTTCCCGGCAGAAATGATGAATGGTCAGAGAGTGACTGATAAGACACGGACAATATGCAGACACTGTATGAAACAATGGCGTCCAGTGAATACGAGCACAATGCAGAGACATGTACAGCTCTACCACAGCTCAGTGCTCACAGCAACAACTGCTGCTGACGGAGAAGAACGTTTGTTTTGCACATATTGTTTGTACTTGAAAAAAGGACAAATGTATAATTTTTTTTCTATATATTTTAACTTTTATAACATTTTATTTTAGTTTCAATTTGTAGAGGAAGAAGTTCATTAAAAGTTAACGCTTACAGAGTTATAAAATCCATGTGCACCCTAAAAGTCTGTTGTCCAGGCATTCATGTAATCTGTAATTTAGTTTTCTTAAAATCTCATCTTGTCTCGATCTCGTGAACCCAATCTCGGGTCTCGTCTCCTGAGCTGAGCGTCTCGTCACACCCCTAGGTCTTAACAAATATAATCTGTGCTTCACTTCATATTATCTAGAGAAATAGTCCAAATTGAATGGAGAATTCTCACATTTCACTTCAATGTTTAATTTTTTTTTTATTTTTAAGGCTGAGTGAAAAGTCAGTAAGAAGTTTTAAATTTGTTTCCAAAGGTGAGATAGAAGAACCAAAACCATCAATCTGTGATGCAGAAGATAGTTTGTTCCTCAGATTTGGATCCATTCATGTCTGTTTTCCATCACACTGACTGTTTGCAGCCCAGAAATCAGCTGCATGTATTCACCAGATTTTCTGCAGTTTCTTCAAACATGTGGATCCCCTCAATAAGACAAAAAACTGAACAGGATTGAAAAGTATCTGTCCATCTTCAACGATCAATATGTTCAATTGATTTTGCTGTTTTTGTGTTTCCTGCAGCTACTGAGATGAATCCTGCAACATGAGTCTGAAGCGTATACGGAAGAAATGGGCAAAGCTTCAAGTTACATATGACATTAATTATTCCATTTTAAACCAGATCAAAGCAAACACTTTTTAATTATTAAACATCTAAAACAGGTTATTTTAATCAAGGCATGACTCAGTTACTGTAAAATATGTAGCAGCATTATAAGAGGAGGAAAATGTATTTGAATATTTCTGTTTTGGATGAATTTTACTTCTAAATGTATCTTACAACTAGATTTTCTCTTACTTTGTACTTTTCCATTTAACATCCAGCATAAACTCTGACAGAAATTTCTAAATATTAACTGGGTCTACATTTCACATTTTCAGATTTGAAACATGTCGAATGTGAGGTAATATAAGTAATTTAGACATTTTGAGGATTTTTTTAATATACCACATTGAGATCTAGGAAGTTATAACAGACATTTTCAGCATTTTATTTTTGATATTTTATAGCTCAATGAATCATCAATAATTGTTAGTTGCAGCCAAAATATTCTTTTCTTATTTCTTTTTTTTCAACCTGTGAACCTAACCGTAACACTAAACACATCTTGATAAAAGTGTGTGTGTGTGTGTGTGTGTGTGTGTGTGTGTGTGTGCTGCAGAGCTGAACATAGCTAAGTTCAACCTGCTTCATATCACTCTAATAAAATTTGCTTGGATGTGAACTGTCATCATGTGACTGTTTCACGTTTCATCCACCTGCTTCTTTAATACATGTTTAATTTGTGCCTGAACAACTTGTAGAATGACAGATATTTCCATGTTTATTAAACAGCTGTATTCGTTACACACACACAAAAAATATTAAAACCAAGCACAAAGGATATGTGTCACCACTGGACTTCTGACTATTGTTACTGGACTTTAATGTTTATGAACTTGTCCTTTAAAAACAGTCCCAACTGTGTTTTATAGCAGATCATAATGTTATCTCAGGAGAATGAAGTTCAGAAGATGAAGTTCGTCATCGGGAAACAAGACCAACAGTCCACAACCCAAAGATCATCAGTTTATTATTATAAAAGACTAAAGAAACCAGAAAATAATCAGAGAAGAGACGATGGAATCAGAGAATTTGGACACTTTCTTCTTCTTTTGCCTTCCATGTTTCTGTATATATATGGCATCAAAGTTCTCTGAACGCAGCATTAGTTGATGGAAAAACACTGAAGAATAAAGAAACAAATTCACATTATAGAAGCTGAAGACAGAACATTTAGACTTTTTCCTTAAAAAGGTTTCAAAATAATTGATTATCAAAATAAAGATTTTCAAGTAGAGAAGGAAGCAACATATAGAACCAATCACAGACATATAAAGGAGATAAAGAGGAAGTGAAACACCTGTTTGTGATCTCAGGTGATGACTGCAGCAGATGAGGGGGCGTGGCTAAACAGGACTAATGGTTATCACCTGGCAGCTCAGGTTCAAATGCTGCAGCATCTTTATCTCCATTGTTCCTGTAGTTTCAGCAGGTGAATCATCTCTGCTGCTGTGGTCCAGTTTCAGCTCACTTTGTGTGGATTTAAACTGTGAGTCAAACTGTTCATTTAATACATGTTCGACTGCTTGATTCTAAACTGGATTCACTTCAGAGGCTGATTTGGGTTTGAAGTTAAATTTAACACATGGGAAACATCACAGCTGTGTTGGTTGTTGTCGGTATTTCCCATGAGTGGAAAGTAACGAATTACATTTACTTACGTTACTGTAATTGAGTTGTTTTATGGGTACTTTGTAATTTTTTAAGTAGTTTTTGAAATAGGTAATTTTACTTTTACTCCAGTACATTTTAAGGCAAGTATTTTACTTCGCTACATTGAAAGCCGCTCACGTTACTAATTAAAATAATATTGATGGTGCAAAAAATTTAAAAAAATCAGCCGGAACGGAACCAAAAAATGTAATGGCGATCTGGAGTGTTTTTAATGAAGTTTTTTCAAAGTGGGGTTTTCTGACAGAATAAAGACGTCCAAATGTTTTATTTGTCATATTAAATGGATATTCAACATCCCGTTATACGACTTCTCTCTGTTTAGACATGCTGGTTTAACACTTTTTGTGTATTGTATTGTTGTTGTCTATCGATAAGTGAAACTCGACATCTGCGTTTGTGGTTCTTTGTTTTGACAAGTTACCACAATTTATTTGATAAAATCCAACACCAAGAACAGACATTTAAAATTTAAATGAGGAACAATTTAAAAATAGAGGCAACAACAGGCTGAACGGTGCTGACGTTATGCAACACAACTGAGAACGTGTCTGGTATGTTAACACAACATATTAAGAGTTATTCCTCTAACTATAGCATCAATAACACGCTAAGAAGTTTAACTGTAGCATCAATAACACGCTAAGAAGTTTAACTGTAGCATCAATAACACGCTAAGAAGTTTAACTGTAGCATCAATAACACGCTAAGAAGTTTAACTGTAGCATCAATAACATGCTAAGAAGCTTAACTATAGCATCAATAACATGCTAAGAAGCTTAACTATAGCATCAATAACATGCTAAGAAGCTTAACTATAGCATCAATAACATGCTAAGAAGCTTAACTATAGCATCAATAACATGCTAAGAAGCTTAACTATAGCATCAATAACATGCTAAGAAGCTTAACTATAGCATCAATAACATGCTAAGAAGTTTAACTGTAGCATCAATAACATGCTAAGAAGTTTAACTGTAGCATCAATAACATGCTAAGAAGCTTAACTATAGCATCAATAACATGCTAAGAAGTTTAACTATAGCATCTGTGTCTCTAAATTCCAATGATATCTTCATCCTCGATTTCACTTTTCAATATGCACTTTATACAGCTAAAGGTTGATTAAAACAACTCGTGCTGGATTTGGTTTATATTTAATCCTTTTTTTACATCAAATAATTGAAAGTAACTAAGTAACTTTTACTCACAGTAAATTTAAAATTAAGTAATTTTTTGCTTTTACTCAAGTACATTTTCAGACGGTACTTTTACTTGAGTAGGATTTAAACAAAGTAAAGATACTTTTACTTATATTTTTTCAGTACTTTTTCCACCTCTGGTATTTCCTACAACGTTAATTATTTGCATGACTTCAACAACTGTCTTTGTTTCCTGGATCTTTCAGTCTGTATAAATGAAGTCAGACTTTTCTGTTTCAGCCGCAGTTTCTCTCGTCTCTTTAGCAGCAGCTTTAATTAAAGCTAAACTTCTGCAGCAGCTTTAACATAAAGTGAAACTAGCTGCAGTTTTAAGGCTGAAGTGGTTCAGACAGAAGTAGCTGCTTATTGACTCATAGTCACTAACGTTAACTTCAGGAAACATTTCAATGTCACTACTTTAGATGTAATTGCACAAAATGACAGTTTTTAAGAAAGATTTGCTGAGTTCTAACCCTGTTTTCTTAAATTCCTATTGTATCTGATTCCAGATGTTAAAGATGTCAACCAGAACCACAGAGGGGAAGGTCCAGGTGTCAAGAAGGTAAAAGAGGTGGAGCCTGGTCTTCAGGAGGTAAAGGAGGTGGAGCCTGGTCTTCAGGAGGAGGCAAAGGAGGCGGAGCCTGGTCTTCGGGAGGAGGTAAAGGAGGCGGAGCCTGGTCTTCAGGAGGAGGTAAAGGAGGCGGAGCCTGGTCTTCAGGAGGAGGTAAAGGAGGCGGAGCCTGGTCTTCAGGAGGAGGTAAAGGAGGCGGAGCCTGGTCTTCAGGAGGAGGTAAAGGAGGTGGAGCCTGGTCTTCAGGAGGAGGTAAAGGAGGCGGAGCCTGGTCTTCAGGAGGAGGTAAAAGAAAGGGAGCTGGGTCTTGTCCGGTGTGGAAGGGGCATGCCTGGGTCTCACCTCCTCTTTCTGACATGGTCTAATAGTTTCAGCCTCCTGTGGAAGGTGTTTGGTCTCCAGTAGTTTGGTCTAGTTTGGTCTCCAGTATCTCAGTTGTGTGAATAAATTGCTCCCAAAAATCATCAGAGATCGCAACAAACTATCCCAGTTCCAAACCCTCACATTAGCATCTCTTTACATGTATATTAAGTTGAATGTTCTGTTTGTTTATAAAATAGAAACTGACTTCTTGAAATTAAATCCTAAAGGTGCATATTATTGGATAATGAAATGGGTTTGATTCCATATTCAAACTTTAGCCCTGATCCTGACCTTTTACTTAATCCCTAACCTCAAACCTGACCCAGTAGATTACCCTAACCTCAACCTATCATGTTTAATATCTAACCCTCGCCCAACTCTGACTCACCCCTCAACTTTGGTGCTGCAACACTTAACATTTGGCCAATTTTTCCAAGAGTTGAACCTATTGATTTCAAATGCCTGAAACATGGTATAAATCCTTTCTACGGCTGTGATTTATGGCCCCAGTGTTGAATGTAATTAGACCTTTCTCCATCCATTAATGTTTAAACTGGTTATTTAACTAACACTAACCCTAGCTTCCTCTCTGGGACTGTAGGCTGTAGAGACTCAGGGACAACCCTGAAGGCCTGAATTGGCTCATGCGCTGCCCACTCCTGAGTCTCTATGACCTTCAGTTTCACAGATAGTCACCAAGTCTCCCATATGTTGGGCCCTTTTCAACAGTAGCCGCACTGCCATTGATCTCCAGGTTAACTGCTCTTAACAGACAACACAGTGAGGTTTCTGGGAAGTGTAATTACCAAACTTCAATTCTAACATCAAGCTAAATTTTATTTTTAAATTTAACTCTTTCACCTTCCCCCTTAATCCAAGTTTTATAGTAGTATTCTTGGTGGTATATAATAATGGGTACATATTGTTTTAAATATTTAACATTTTTGCCTTGATTTCATTTTTTGCATAACTTAAATTAAACATTTCTGGAAGTGCACGCTTTAAACCTGACTCAACCCAGTAGATTACACTAAGCACTTGGGTTTAATGTCTAGTCCTAGCCCAGCTCTGACTCACCCCTCAACTTTGGTTCAGATAGTGACACTTAATATTTAGCCAATTTTTTTTTTTCTTCTTTCAAATCATTACTCCAGAAATTGTACCCGTTGCCTTCAAATGTCTGAAATGTGTTCTAAACACTTCCTGTGGGTACAGTTTGTGGTGCTTGTGTTTAGTGGAGTTTTTACCTTCCTCCTCCACACATTAATTTTGAATGTGATTATTTATCAGTTGTATCTGAAACAGAAAGTCATAGAGACTCAGGAACAATTCCAAAGTTTAGAAGGGTTGAATTAGGTGATGCGCCACCCACTCCTGACTATCTGTGACCTTCAGTTTGAGAAATGCAAGTGATTTAAATGACTACATTAAGAATGAATGTGTGGCAGTAGTGGGTAAAATTCCATGAAGTGCTTGGACCAAAATGATACTTTCAAAAGTGTTTCAGAGCAGGTTTTGGGCCTTTTGGAGTCAATTGGTTTCTCTTTTTGGAATAATGTTTGGGGGGAAATAAATCGAACAAATGTTAGCTCCATAATCACCACCAAACAAATGAGTTGGAGTTGAGTTCCTGAAAGGGGAAAGAAAAATTGTGAATGGATTGTCATTTAGTCACATTGTCTTTTCTCTTGTACTTTGAGATGACCGTAATATAAAGTGCACTACATTATTTCCTGGCATCCTCTTGTATCAAAATTTGAAGAAGCATGCTGTTGAGTTTCTTTCTCTCAATAATGTACAAAACTAAATTGATCTGGGAGCTGCAGCTTCTAGCTGAGACTCATAAATCTGTATATCTCCTGCCTTAGACAACCTGTATGAGCAAGATAGCGTTCCCTTAAGATTCTCCTCATTCCACCCCTAACAAACCTCCAAATAAATAAATAATGAAATTGCAATATATTGATTATTTTAGGACCAATTTTATCATATAGAATAATACAACAATTAACACAAAACAAGGTAAACATAATAGTAAAAAAACCCATCTCAAAAATAAAATTAATAATATAAACTATAACTGAACAAAGTGGCAAACACCGATTTAATCAATCGCCTTGTGGTATTGGACATCCGGGCGGACTTCGGTGGAGCCGTGGTCAGCTCGGCTGCCGCGAAGAGGTTCTCCTCTGCTGCTCGGCTGATCTCCCTCCTGATTCCTTTATACTTGGACATTATAATTTAACATTCCCTAACCATAACCTTAGCCCTAACGCTAACCTTGCTCCACTGATGTGGTGCAGCTGTTCTGTTTCTGGCTGTAATGAGTGTGGCTGTTTAACTGGATCTTTAACTTTGTTACCTCTGTTGTTCTAATCTTGAGTCTCTGTGAGCCCTTATCTGCTAGTTTGTGATTGCTTGATGTTTTAATGTGTAAATATTTGTAATTAAATTTGGGTCCTGTGTGTGGATGGGGCTCCAACAGGTTTTTAAAAAGTATTATGAAACAGACGTGTATTAATCGCTCCCAAAAAACATTATCCAAGATCACACCAACTTGGCCAAGTTTGAATAGCAGATAGTTGAATCCAGTAAATGGGATTAAAACTCTAAACTCAACCCTAATCCTGACCCTTTATATAATCATTAAACCTGACCTAAACCAGTAGATTACCTAAACCACTCGTTTAGATGCAGGAAACTCTTCGAAGTCAACTTTGGTCACGATAAGCTAGAGTATCCTGAAATTCACAGGTTCTTTTATTATTTTAGGGATGTGTGTGTGTATAGAATCCCCCCCCCCCCCCCCCCCCAAAAAAAAAAAAAAAGTTAAATTCCTATTTAATTCTAAAGGCTGATTATGTCCAGGTACCGGACTACTGAAGGTGTTGGATGGGTGTTTGATGGAATGCTGACTCTCCCACTGACCCAGGTAAATATCTGCATATGATGCTGATCCTTCATCCCAGAACACACAGATGCTGTTTACTGAAATCAAAGTAATTTCTGCTGAGTCCAGATGTTTTCTGATTTACAGGACCAGAGAGGACAGTCCAGGTAAAAGAGGTGGAGCCAGTTCTTCAAGAGCCAGGTCTTCAGGTGGAGGTAAGAGGTGGAGTCTGGACTCATCTGGACTATCCAGGTAAGTTGAGTTTGCCAGTGATGAAGGCTAGGGTTGGTGCAGCTGTTCTGTTTCTACCCAGCTGTTGTTTCTGACTGTAATGTGTGTTTATAATTGGTTCCTTTATTTAAATCTATTCTCTCTAATACACTGTCGCTTTGATCTTGAGTCTCTATTCAACCCCTTTGCTGCTGGTTTGTGATTACCAGATGTTTTAATGTGTAAATGTTCCTGATGTTGGGTCATGTGTGGGCAGGGCCACATGGTGTCCCGCCTCCTCTCACTCTGACATGGTCTAATATTTTCAGCCTCCTGTGGAAGGTATGAACAACCTGAGGTCCAGTCAGGTTGGAGGTTTGGTTTTGCTCAGTATCTCTGCTGTGTTAGTTAGGTGTAGTACTCTAAACATAAATGTGGTGGCCTCTATTAAAATTCAAAAGCTGAAACAGACACGACAAACCCTAAAACATCTGTGACTGCACCAAGTGGTCTCAATTCCAATATTGGATAATAAAATCCAATAAATAGTTTGAAATTAGCCTGACCTTTTACTTGATCTCTAACCTTAAACCTGACCCAACCCAGTAATTACCCTAACCTCAACCACTCTATTTAATCTCATCTAGTCCTAGCCCAACCCTAACTCTGACTCACCCGTCAACTTTGGTGCTGATAGCAACACTTAACATTTGGCTAAGTTTTAGAAAACATTTTTCCAGAAATTGTACCCGTTGTCTTCAGATGTCTGAAACATGGTCTAAACACTTTCTGTGGGTACGGTTTGTGGTGCTAGTGTTTAGTGGAATCTTTACCTTCCTCCTCCACATTCATTTTGAATGAGGTTATTTATCATTTGGATCTCTGAAACAGAAGGTCATAGAGACTCAGGAGTGGGTGGCGCATAACCTAATTGGACCCTTCTAAACTCCAGAATTGTTCCTGACTATCTATGACCTTCAGTTTGAGAAATGCAAGTGATTGAATAACTGCATTGAGAATCAATGTGTGGTAGTAGGTGAGAGTCCATTAAGTGCTTGTGTCTAAACGGTACTTTCAGTGTTTCAGAGCAGGTTTTGGGCCATTTGGAGTCAATTGGTTTCACTTTTTGAAATGTTCGTCTAAAAATGTGACAAATGTTAGGTTCACTAACACCACCAAACTTGACAGGAAAATGGTAGTTAAGTTCTGTAATTTCTTTTTTAACCCATTTAAAATTTCATTTTGTTTCTCTGTATTCTACTTTGAGATGACTGTAATAAAGTGCAGTACAGGTTTTCTTCTAATAAAAGAGGATGTCAGGAAACAATGAAGAGGCATGCCGCTGAGTTTCCTTCCCTAAAATAAAACAATTTACCAAATTAAAAACTGATTAGTACATTTTCCACCTTAACCCAGGTTTAACTTTAATATCAGTAAATATATTTTCTAAAATGTGTTCTTTAAACCAGTACTTTTAATTACAATGAAATATTCTAGTTTAATATAATGGAGACCACACAATTTCTTCCCTCCAGTAATAGAATATACCAAATTACAAACTTTATATTTTAATACTCATTTCCCCACAATCTACGTTTTAAAAGAAAATTAAACAATACTGTCACTGTAATCTTATTTTAGTAGGGTTTGTGTTTGTAGAGTTTTAATAGTCTTATTTTGTAAACCTTTTTTAACATGAAAGTTTTGATAATTCTGAACTAAACCTGACTCCAAAAGTTAACTCTGATCCTCACCGTTTACTTAATCCCTAAATTTAAGCCTGACCCAACACACATTTCCTTAACCTCATCCCCTCAGTTTTAATGTCTAACCTCACTCACCCCTCAACTTTGGTGCTGATAGAAACATTTAACATTTGGCTAAGTTTTAGAAAACATTTTTCCAGAAATTGTACCTGTTGTCTTCAGATGTCTGAAACATGGTCTAAACACTTTCTGTGGGTACGGTTTGTGGTGCTAGTGTTTAGTGGAATCTTTACCTTCCTCCTCCAAATTCATTTTGAATGAGGTTATTTATCGTTTGGATCTCTGAAACAGAAGGTCATAGAGACTCAGGAGTGGGTGGCGCATAACCTAATTGGACCCTTCTAAACTCCAGACTTGTTCCTGACTATCTATGACCTTCAGTTTGAGAAATGCAAGTGATTGAATAACTGCATTGAGAATCAATGTGTGGTAGTAGGTGAGAGTCCATTAAGTGCTTGTGTCTAAACGGTACTTTCAAAGTGTTTCAGAGCAGGTTTTGGGCCATTTGGAGTCAATTGGTTTCACTTTTTGGAATGTTTGTCTAAAAATGTGACAAATGTTAGCTTCACTAACACCACCAAACTTGACAGGGAAATGGTAGTTAAGTTCTGTAATTTTTTAACCAGTTTAAAATTCTTTATTTTTCCTCTACATTCTAATTTGAGATGACTGTAAAAGTGCAGTACAGGTTTTCTTCTAATAAGAGGATGTCAGGAAACAATGAAGAGGCATGCCGCTGAGTTTCCTTCCCTCAAATTATACAATTTACCAAATTAAAAACTGATTAGTACATTTTCCATCATAACCCAGGTTTAACTTTAATATCAGTAAATATATCTTCTAAAATGTGTTCTTTAAATCATTACTCTTCTATTGTAATTACAATGAAATGTTATAGTTTAATATAATATTGGAGGATGCCACAAGTTTTCTTCCCTCCAGTAATAGAACATACCACATTACAAACTTTATTTTTTATACTCGTTTCCCCATAATCAAAGTTTTAAAAGAATATAAAACAACGCTGTCACTGTAATATTGTACTAATAGTTTTTGTCAGTGTCCATGTTTGTTGTAGTTTGTTCAGGTGGAGTCTTAATACTTTCTGTCTTACTCTGTAAACCTTTTAACAAGACAGATAATTTGCTTTGATATAATAATTCTGACAAACTTTAAATCTCATCCTGACTTTTTACTTAATCCCTTAATTTAAACCTGATCAGCATGGATTACCATAACCTCATCCCCCAGGTTTAATGTCTAACCCTAGCCCAAACTGACTCACCCCTCAACTTTGGTGTATAGCTATACTTATCGATTAAACCCGATCAGATCAGCCTAGTACATAAACTAAGCCCCTGTGTTAGAGATATAAAGACCTGGATGTCTGTTAACTATTTGTTACTTAACCCTGATAAAACTGAACTTATTATATTAGGCCCTAAAAGTGTTAGAGTCTCTATGTGAGCAACTAGTAACTCTAGATAATGTGAAGATAGCCTCTAGCACCACAGTTAAAAACCTGGGACTTTTATTTGAGCCAGACTTATCATTTAAAGCTCATATTAATCCTGTAGAACAGCCTTCTTTCACCTGCGTAACATAGCTAAAATTATAAATATCCTGTCTAAAAATGACTGAAAAACGAATCTATGCGTTTATTACATTTAGTCTAGATTACTGTAACTCCCTATTAGTAGCGTGTCCTAAAAGTTCCCTAGAAAGTTTTCAGCTGGTTCAAAACGCAGCGGCTCGTTTCCTAACAGGAACTAATAGAAGAGAGCACATCAGCCCCGTACTCCAAGCCCTTCATTGGCTTCCTGTTGAGTTTAGAATTAAATTTAAAATCCTACTCCTCACTTATAAAACCATTAATGGTATGGGCCCCTCTTATCTTAAAGATGCCCTTATCCTGTACCATCCAAATAGAACACTGCAGTCTCAGAATGCAGGTCTACTGGTAGTTCCATGGGTCCATAAAAGCACAGTAGGAGCTAGAGCCTTTAGTTACCAAGCCCCTGTTTTATGGAACCAACTCCCAACTGATATTAAAGAGGCCGACACAGTCTGTGCATTTAAAGTTAGACTGAAAACATTCCTGTTCCAAAAGGCCAAAGGTCAGGATAGTTAAAGGTAGACTTAAACCCACAGTTCAGTCTAAGCTGCCCTAGGAGTGAGAATACTGGGGGAAGTACAGTCACTGAGCTCTATCATCTCTTTCTGGTACCATGTACCACTGTCATTAATAAACAGGATCCAGTTTATACTTGGTCTTTACATCACTATTCACCCAGAGTCCTTCTCCCCACTCCCCTTCGGGGGAGTGGCTACTGTTTCAGTTCATCCGCACGAGGCCCAACGATGACGACTCCTGATGTGACTCATCGAGGCCCCTGATGAACCTACTCCTTCACCTGCCTGGTTGGACCCACCCTTCTGCCCCCACCCTACAGCATCTCTACAGACTGAAACATCTTATAGACTATTACTTCATCATCAGATGGATGTCTGTCAGTCCTGGTTCATCTATAGCCTGTCCGTCCATGGGAGTGGATCTCTCCTTCACTGTGGTCCTCCTCGAGGTTTCTCCTTTTTCCCACTGGGTTTTTGGAGTTTTTCCTTGTTGGAGGGTCTAAGGATGGGGGATGTCTGGGTCACTTTGGACTGGATTTTGTGAAGCACTTTGAGATAACTGTTGTAAAATTTGGCTATACAAATAAAGTGAATTGATAGAAACACTTAATAATAGGCTAATTTTTAGAAAACATTTTTCCAGAAATTGTACCCGTTGACTTCAGATGTCTGAAACATGGTCTAAACACTTTCTGTGGGTACGGTTTGTGGTGCTAGTGTTTAGTAGAATCTTTACCTTCATCCTCCACATTCATTTTGAATGAGGTTATTTATCGTTTGGATCTCTGAAACAGAAGGTTATAGAGACTCAGGAGTGGGTGGCGCATAACCTAATTTGACTCTTCTAAACTCCAGAATTGTTCCTGACTATCTATGACCTTCAGTTTGAGAAATGCAAGTGATTGAATAACTGCATTGAGAATCAATGTGTGGTAGTAGGTGGGAGTCCATTAAGTGCTTGGTTTTGGGCCATTTGGAGTCAATTGGCTTCACTTTTTGGAATGTTTGGCTAAAAATGAGGTCAATGTTGGCTTCACTAACACCACCAAACTTGACAGGAAAATGGGTGTCAAGTTCTGTAATCCCCCCCCTTTTTTAAACTTGTTTAAAATGAATTCATTGTCTTTTCTCTCTATTCTTTGAAATGACTGTCATACATGACAGTTTTCTTCTTATAAAAGAGGATGCCAGGAAACAATGAAGAGGCATGCCACTGAGTTTCCCTCCCTCAAATACAATTTACCAAATTAAAAACTGATTAGTACATTTTCCATCTTAACCCAGGTTTAACTTTAACATCAATAAATATATATTTTTTAAATGTGTTCTTTAAATCATTACTCTTCTATTGTAATTACAATGAAATGTTATAGTTTAATATAATATTGGAGGATGCCACAAGTTTTCTTCCCTTCAGTAATAGAACATACCACATTACAAACTTTATTTTTTATACTCATTTCCCCATAATCCAAGTTTTAAAAGAATATGAAACAAAGCTGTCACTGTAATATTGTACTAATAGTTTTTGTCAGTGTCCATGTTTGTTGTGGTTTCTGTTCAGGTGCAGTCTTAATACTTTGTCTGTCTTACTCTGTAAACCTTTTAACAAGACGGATAGTTTGCTTTGATATAATTCTGACAAACTTTAAATCTCATCCTGACATTTTACTTAATCCCTAAATTTAAACCTGATCAGCATGGATTAACATAACCTCATCCCCCAGGTTTAATGTCTAACCGTAGCCCAAACTGACTCATCCCTCAACTTTGGTGCTGATAGAAACACTAAGTGCTTGTGCTAAACCCCAACTTTAAAATGAATTCATTCTTTTCTCTCCATTCTTTGAAATGACTGTAACCCAGTTTTCTTCTTATAAAAGAGGATGCCAGGAAACAATGAAGAGGCATGCCACTGAGTTTCCTTCCCTAAATACCATTTACCAAACTAAAAGCTGATTAGTATATACATTTGCCACCATAATCCAGGGTTAAATTTTTCTAACATGAGTCATGGATCTTCTTTAATCTGTGTTAATTGCAATGAAATGTTCTAGTTTAATATAATGGATGTCACAAGTTTTCTTCTCTCCAGTGACAAATTACAAACTTTATTTTCATACTTGTTTTTCCTATAATCCAAGTTTTAAAAGAATATAAAACAATGCTATATCATTATTTTTATACTAATATTTCTGTCAGTGTCCATGTTTGTGGTTTGTGTATATGTGGAGTTTTAATGCTTTGTCTGGTTTTATCATGTGTCTCAGTTTAACATGAAAATCGGTTCAGTTTGAGAAGTGATTGAATAACTGCATTGAGAATAAATGTGTGATGATAGGTGAGAGTCAATTAAGTGGGAGAATCTTTATAGACTTGGGTGCAGCAGCCTGATAATAAACAACCAGGGTCGGTACATTTTTTGTAAATGTGTATCTTTATCCATCCCAAATTCCCAGGTGGTACTCGAGGTTAAATTCTATTCACTTTATTTGTATAGCCCAATTTGACAACACAGTTATCTCAAAGTGCTTCACAAAATCCAGTCCAAAGTGACCCAGACATCCTCCATCCTTAGACCCTCCTTCTCGGCAAGAAGAAACTCCAAAACCCAGTGGGAAAGAAGAAACCTCGAGGAGGACCACAGTGAAGGAGAGATCCACTCCCATGGACGGACAGACTATAGATGAACCAGGACTGACAGACATCCATCTGATGAAGTAATAGTCAAAGATTTTTGAGTCTGTAGAGATGCTGTAGGGTGGGGGCAGAAGGGTGGGTCCAGGTCAAGGAGATGCTGTAAAAAAACAAACTGTAAAGCACCCTGAGGTGAATCTGTGATTTGTGATTATACAAATAAAATTGAGTTGAATTGAGGAAACAACCAGAGAGGGAACAAGGTGTCATGCCCCTTGCTCAGAGGGCTTGACAAAAGCGGGAAAGAAACAGAATGCTGATTAAATGTTTTTTTCTATTAATCAGTGGCATCAGTGATAAAAATGGAGATGTGTGATGTAATAACGTAGAAGAAACTAGAAGACAGGAAAGAAAACAAAAAAAGAAGAGGAGGAGAATAGAGAAAAGGAAAAAAGAAGAGGTGAAGTAAATGGAAAAGGGAAAAATATGAACCAAGAAGGAAAGACAAATTGAATTAAACAACTTGACAACATGAAAGAAAGAGGAAATAATATGAAGGAAAGAAGAGACAAAGGAAGATGAAGAAAATGAGATAAAAGAAAGGAGAGAAATGGGACAAAGACAGCATGAAGCATGAAAAAAGGACATGTGAACGATGGTAGAAAAGAGATAAATTCAAGCATGAACCTTGATAGAAAAGGGGCACAAAGGAAGAGAAACTGGAATGTTAGAGAGAGTCAAAAACAAAGAAAGAGCATCATTTGTCAGCGAAGGAGACACCAGTCAATGCAGGAAATAAAACGATTAAGAGCGATTTAATGTTGCTCTTAATCCTTTGTCGCACTAACCACTTGCCTCATACTCCTAAGTTTTGTCCATGTCTGTTATTGTTGCCCACTGCTTTGTTAATTTCCTGGCGCAGGTGACACAGCACGGCCGAGAAGACCACGGATACCTCAATTTAACACGGTGCCGCCGCGCGTGCGCGGCGGCACCGAATTCACTGCCCTAACCCTAATTTTAGGGTTAGGGTTTAGGTTTTAGGGTTAGGGCTTCACTAGCCCTAACCCTAATTTATGGTTAGGGTTTAGGTTTTAGGGTTAGGGCTTCACTAGCCCTAACCCTAATTTATGGTTAGGGTTTAGGTTTTAGGGTTAGGGCTTCACTAGCCCTAACCCTAATTTTAGGGTTAGGGTTTAGGTTTTAGGGTTAGGGCTTCACTAGCCCTAACCCTAATTTATGGTTAGGGTTTAGGTTTTAGGGTTAGGGCTTCACTAGCCCTAACCCTAATTTTAGGGTTAGGGTTTAGGTTTTAGGGTTAGGGCTTCACTAGCCCTAACCCTAATTTATGGTTAGGGTTTAGGTTTTAGGGTTAGGGCTTCACTAGCCCTAACCCTAATTTTAGGGTTAGGGTTTAGGTTTTAGGGTTAGGGCTTCACTAGCCCTAACCCTAATTTTAGGGTTAGGGTTTAGGTTTTAGGGTTAGGGCTTCACTAGCCCTAACCCTAATTTTAGGGTTAGGGTTTAGGTTTTAGGGTTAGGGCTTCACTAGCCCTAACCCTAATTTATGGTTAGGGGTTAGGGTTAGGGTTAGGGTTAGGGTTAGGGTTGGGGTTAGGGTTTAGGGTTAGGGTTAGGGTTAGGGGTTAGGGTTAGGGTTAGGGGTTAGGGTTAGGGGTTAGGGTTTAGGGTTAGGGTTAGGGTTAGGGGTTAGGGTTAGGGTTAAGGGTTAGGGTTAGGGGTTAGGGGTTAGGGTTAGGGTTAGGGTTAGGGCATGGGGAGTGGGTGAGACTCGGCACCGCAAAGCGGTGTCGGGTTAGGGTTAGGGGTTAGGGTTAGGGTTAGGGTTGGGGTTGGGGTTGGGGTTGGGGTTAGGGTTAGGGTTAGGGTTAGGGGTTAGGGGTTAGGGTTAGGGTTAGGGTTAGGTTTGTTAAAGTTAACGAGGAACACGCCCCATGGGACCCTTTAGCGGGAATTGCATGGTTGGATGACGTGAACACCGGTAGCGGCACGGCCATTAGGGTTAGGGTTAGGGTTAGGGTTAGGGTTAGGGTTAGGGTTAGGGTTAGGGGTTAGGGTTAGGGTTAGGGGTTAGGGGTTAGGGTTAGGGTTAGGGTTAGGGTTAGGGGTTAGGGTTAGGGTTAGGGTTAGGGTTAGGGTTAGGGTTAGGGTTAGGGTTAGGATTTGTAAAATTAACGATGAACACGTCCCATGGGACCCTTTGACGGGTATTGCATGGTTGGATGACGTGAACTCCGGTAGCGGCACTACCACATGAACCTGTTGGGGCCCGCTCCCACTGAATCTTGAAAGGATAGAACAGGAGGATATAAGGAGATCACCCAAAGTTTCCAGTACCAAGCAGATTTAGATTGAATTGGTGTTAATTACTATGTTATTACAATCTCCAAGTATAAGGAAATCAGGAGAGAGATCAGAGCAGTCAAAGAGGAGACCCTCTTCGCGGCCGCCCGGCTAACCGCAGCCTGATTGAAGTCCGACCTGATGTCCAATAAAACAAGGTGATTGATTAAATTGGTGTTTATTACTATGTTATCATAATCTCCAAGTAGTTGGTTTAGGCTTAAGGTTAGTCGTTAGGGCCTAGTTAAGGGTTAAATTCAGGTTAAGGTTAAAATTAGGGTTAAGGTTAGGTATAAGGTTATGGTTGGGGTCTAGTTAAGGTTAGGTTTAGGGCTTAGACTGTGGTTAGGGTTAGTAGTTAGGGTTCAGATTAGGGTTATGTTTAGGGTTAGGGCCTAGTAAGGGGTTAAGGTTAGGGTTCGGATTAGGGTTATGGTTAGGAGTTGGGGCTTGGTTAGGGGTTATGGTTAGGGTTTAATTAGGGGTTAAGGTTGGGGTTATGTTTAGGGTTAGGGCCTAGTTGGGGGTTAAGGTTAGGTTTAGGGTTCAGAATAGGGTTATGGTTAGGGTTATGTTTAGGGTTAGGGTCTAATTAGGGGTTAAGGTTAGGTTTAGGGTTCAGATTAGGGTTATGGTTAGGGTTACGTTTAGGGTTAGGGCTTAATTAGGGTTAAAGGTTAGGTTTAGGGCTAAGATTAGGGTTATGGTTAGGAGTTAGGGCCTGGTTAAGGGTTATGGTTAGGGCCTAGTTAGGGGTTAAGGTTAGGTTTAGGGTTATGGTTAGGTGTTAGGGCCTAATTAAGGGTTAAGGTTAGGGATTTGGTTCGGTTTAAGGTTGAATTAAGTTTAGAAGTTGGGCCTAGGTGAGTATTTGAGGTTAGGGTCAGATCAAAATTGGGGTCAATTGATAACTAAGGGCTAAAGTTATGTTTATGGTTGGCTGAAGGTAGTGGGAGAGGTGTTGGGGGAGTGCTTGTGACTTTCTTTTATTGTGTTTATGTAACTTTCAAGTAAAAATCTGAATTTTCTGTAAAAAAAAAAAAGGGGAAAAAATTATAGAGGTCAAAAGGGTTAGGGTTAGGGTTAGGGTTAGGGTTAGGGTTAGGGTTAGGGTTAGGGGTTAGGGTTAGGGGTTAGGGGTTAGGGTTAGGGTTAGGGTTAGGGTTAGGGTTAGGGTTAGGGTTAGGATTTGTAAAATTAACGATGAACACGTCCCATGGGACCCTTTGACGGGTATTGCATGGTTGGATGACGTGAACTCCGGTAGCGGCACTACCACATGAACCTGTTGGGGCCCGCTCCCACTGAATCTTGAAAGGATAGAACAGGAGGATATAAGGAGATCACCCAAAGTTTCCAGTACCAAGCAGATTTAGATTGAATTGGTGTTAATTACTATGTTATTACAATCTCCAAGTATAAGGGAATCAGGAGAGAGATCAGAGCAGTCAAAGAGGAGACCCTCTTCGCGGCCGCCCGGCTAACCGCAGCCTGATTGAAGTCCGACCTGATGTCCAATAAAACAAGGTGATTGATTAAATTGATGTTTATTACAATGTTATCATAATCTCCAAGTAGTTGTTTTAGGCTTAAGGTTAGTCGTTAGGGCCTAGTTAAGGGTTAAATTCAGGTTAAGGTTAAAATTAGGGTTAAGGTTAGTAGTTAGGCTTTAGTTAAGGGTTAAGTTAGCAATTGGGGTCTAATAAAGGGTTAAGTTTAGGGTTAAAGATAAAATTAGGGTTAAGGTTAGGTATAAGGTTATGGTTGGGGCCTAGTTAAGGTTAGGTTTAGGGCTTAGACTGTAGTTAGGGTTAGTAGTTAGGGTTCAGATTAGGGTTATGTTTAGGGTTAGGGTCTAGTAAGGGGTTAAGGTTAGGGTTAGGGCTCAGATTAGGGTTATGGTTAGGAGTTAGGACCTGGTTAGGGGTTATGGTTAGGGCCTAATTAGGGGTTAAGGTTAGGTTTAGGGTTGGGGTTATGGTTAGGAGTTAGGGCCTGGTTGAGGGTAATGGTTAGGGTTATGTTTAGGGTTAGGGCCAATTTAGGGGTTAAGGTTAGGTTTAGGGCTAAGATTAGGGTTATGGTTAGGAGTTAGGGCCTGGTTAAGGGTTATGGTTATGTTTAGGGTTAGGGCCTAGTTAGGGGTTAAGGTTAGGGTTCAGATTAGGGTAATGGTTAGGGTTATGTTTAGGGTTAGGGTCTAATTTAGGGGTTAAGGTTAGGGTTAGGGCTAAGGTTAGGGTTATGGTTAGGAGTTAGGGCCTGGTTAAGGGTTATGGTTAGGGTTGGGGCCTAGTTAGGGGTTAAGGTTAGGTTTAGGGTTATGGTTAGGTGTTAGGGTCTAGTTAAGGATTAAGGTTAGGGATTTGGTTCAGTTTAAGATTGAATTAAGTTTAGGAGTTGGGCCTAGGTGCGTATTTGAGGTTAGGGTCAGATTAAAATTAGGGTCAATTGATAACTCAGGGTTAAAGTTATGTTTATGGTTGGTTAAAAGGTAGTGGGAGAGGTGTTGGGGGAGTGTTTGTGACTTTCTTTTCTTGTGCTTATGTAACTTTCAAGTTAAAATCTGAATTTTCTGTAAAAAAAAAAATTGTGGAAAAAATTATAGAGGTCAAAAGGTCGACGATGAAAAACGGTCGGTGGACTGAGGAAATTAATGTTATTATTCGTCGGACGGAGATGGGAAATAATGATATTAGTTTAGGGTTTTTTAGAATAGATATTAAAGGCTGCTAAGCCTTGTATTTGGTGCTATGATAAGCTGATATTATAAGGCCTTTCTAAGGTTTGGGGGAAGTAAAGTAAAGGTGTTTTTAGAGAAGCTAAATTTGGGTACACATCATCAGTAGTCACCTCAGGGTCAAACGGGTGTTTCGGCCATGAAACTAGACACCCTAACCTGAGGCTGGCCCACCAGGGGTGATCAAATCCCTGGTGTGTGTCCCTCGTGTCAATTGGTTTTTTGAATAAAGTTTTATTTTATAAGGCTGTTTTTATATCTATTTTGTAGTTCCTAGTTTAGGTGACCCTAGACATATATATCTAATTTGAGGAGGGAGGGAGAAAATAAAAGGCGAGCGAGCGGTTGTCGGCGCGAGAGCGAAAAAACGGGCGTGCTAAGGGGACTAGCTATCCTACAAGGGGTCCCCCCGAGAGATGATCAGGACCAGCCCCGACAGAGCGGTGCCTTCCTGGTCATCCCCAGGGATCGAGGAAACAGAGCCAGCCGCACTGAAGTGCTGCCTCCCTGCTCCCTCTGGGATTCCCAAGAGGTATTGATTATGATCCCTGTACTCCATACACCGCACAGTCCCAGGGATCAGGAAATGAAAGCTATTTTGAAAAATTCAGTTTGTGTTTTTTTATTATTATTTTTTTTATATTTATTTTAAGTTTAATTATTTTTATTATATGTGTAGTGTAAGATGTGCTGTTGTATGGGTGGGGCTACCCCCCATAGAAAATTTGGCTACAATTAAGGTCCTGAAGCCGGGGACCACCACATCCTGCGTGCATTGTCTCTATTGAGACGCAAGGAGGGCTGCATACTTACCACCATGTACAGGTCACCGCTGGGGCCAGCTGGACTGACCTGTACATGGCCAGCGAATTGTTTGTTGTGGGGGATTTTTAGAGAGGGTCATTAAACCGAGGGCCTATGTGAGTGAGGGTGTCGGACTGAAATATTTTTATTTTTCAAGAGTAGGTTTGTGAAATGTGTATAAAATGGATTAGGAGGTTAAGTTAAGTGTGGGAGTGAAAGAATTTTTAAAAAAAATTCAAAGGGGTTAAAAAGATATAAGGTTTTTTGGAATCCTTAGAGGGGGAGAGCGGCATTGTGGGAAAACCGAACCAGGAAGTGATAATTTAAGTGATTATCTTTTAAAATATTAGTCCGATTAACTTCAAATAGATTTTGAATCGGAGGTGAGGGAGGTAGAAAAAAGTATTAAGTATTATATTGTGTTATATTATTGATAAATAATAATAAATTGAATAAGAAAATTAAATAAATTTAGTTTGGATTGTAGAATTGGGAATAGTTTAGTGATTATTATGGTTAGATATGTGTTAGTGTTATCTATTTAGTGTGGTAGTAAGTACATTGGTGGAAGGTCAAATTTAAGTCCATGACCTTTGACCTTTCACTCCTTATTTCATTATAGTTAGTTTACCTTAACTTATTGGGGAGTGATTTTTTTGTATTAGACTGACGGGGTTTTAATTGTGTTGTATTATTTTAAATAATAATAATAGTGGTAAAAATTATTAATAGTATTATTAAGGTTAAAGATAATAAAATAATAATAATAAGACAATTCTAAGAAAGCTTTATTGGTGGGAATGGGATTTTAGTTATGTGGTAATATTTTATGTCTAGTGAGGTAGAGGGTTTAGTTTACAAACCTGACCTTTGACCTTTTACTCTTTGTTCAATTATAGATCATTTATATGGTTATTATCCTTATTATTTGAAATGTTTTTTTATATATTATGTTTATCTTGTTTTGTGTTAATAGTTCTATTATTTTATGTGGTCATATTGGTAATAAATCTAAAAATATCATAATTTTATTATTTATTTCTTTAGAGGTTTGTTAGGAATGGAATGAGGGGAATCTTAAGGAAAAGCTATCTTGCTTATACAGGTTGTATAAGGCAGGAGATAGGAAGTGATGAAGTCGCCGCAGCCGCTGAGGTGTCTTACAGGGGGGGCAGAGAAGAAAAGAGGTAGAGTAGATTCTACCTTATGTAGATATCAAACATTGTGAAAGGTATCACAGTGTTTAATATGAAACCAAACGATCACCTGTTTGGTGTAGGTTGTCAGAGACAGTAGGAGGTCAGGTGAGTACTCCCGATGCACCTATGGGGCCTGCTCCTACTGAATCTTGAAAAGATAGAATTGGAGGATATGAGAAGATTCCTTAAAGTTTCCATTCCACACTGGGCCTCTGTTATGTTTTAGGGGGGATTTGGAGGTTAGATTTAGTTTAATTATTGTTCTAAAAAGTGTAGGGGTCAAAGGTTAGTGAGGGAAGTTAGTTATTTATTATATTTATTATGATGTTTTTTTATATTTTTATTATTTGTTTATTTTTATTTTATCTTTATGGAGGTCTGTCTGGGTAGGAAGGAGGGAGATCTTAAGAGAAAGCTATCTTGCCTATACAGGTTGTATAGGACAGGAGATAGGGAGTAATTAGATTGCCGCAGCCGCTGAGGTATTTTACAGGGGGGGCAAAGAAATATTAGAGGTAGGGTTCGTTCTACCTTGTGGAGATATCAAACACTACGAAAGGGATCGCAGTGTTCAATAGGAAACCAAACGATCCACTGAGATATCTTACAGTGCTGATTGGTGCAGATGGCAGAGACGGTAGGATTTCAGGTAAGTACACCCAAGGCAAGGGATGGGCCAGGGTTAGGATTTGTAAAATTAACGATGAACACGTCCCATGGGACCCTTTGACGGGTATTGCATGGTTGGATGACGTGAACTCCGGTAGCGGCACTACCACATGAACCTGTTGGGGCCCGCTCCCACTGAATCTTGAAAGGATAGAACAGGAGGATATAAGGAGATCACCCAAAGTTTCCAGTACCAAGCAGATTTAGATTGAATTGGTGTTAATTACTATGTTATTACAATCTCCAAGTATAAGGGAATCAGGAGAGAGATCAGAGCAGTCAAAGAGGAGACCCTCTTCGCGGCCGCCCGGCTAACCGCAGCCTGATTGAAGTCCGACCTGATGTCCAATAAAACAAGGTGATTGATTAAATTGATGTTTATTACAATGTTATCATAATCTCCAAGTAGTTGTTTTAGGCTTAAGGTTAGTCGTTAGGGCCTAGTTAAGGGTTAAATTCAGGTTAAGGTTAAAATTAGGGTTAAGGTTAGTAGTTAGGCTTTAGTTAAGGGTTAAGTTAGCAATTGGGGTCTAATAAAGGGTTAAGTTTAGGGTTAAAGATAAAATTAGGGTTAAGGTTAGGTATAAGGTTATGGTTGGGGCCTAGTTAAGGTTAGGTTTAGGGCTTAGACTGTAGTTAGGGTTAGTAGTTAGGGTTCAGATTAGGGTTATGTTTAGGGTTAGGGTCTAGTAAGGGGTTAAGGTTAGGGTTAGGGCTCAGATTAGGGTTATGGTTAGGAGTTAGGACCTGGTTAGGGGTTATGGTTAGGGCCTAATTAGGGGTTAAGGTTAGGTTTAGGGTTGGGGTTATGGTTAGGAGTTAGGGCCTGGTTGAGGGTAATGGTTAGGGTTATGTTTAGGGTTAGGGCCAATTTAGGGGTTAAGGTTAGGTTTAGGGCTAAGATTAGGGTTATGGTTAGGAGTTAGGGCCTGGTTAAGGGTTATGGTTATGTTTAG
>CM060472.1:26026223-26054579 GCA_030544235.1 Lepturacanthus savala | reverse complement strand
CCCCAGGTTGGACAGTGCATTACGGGGGACTATTTAGTCCCCTGATCTCTCCCCTCCCCCTAACCAGCCAGTGCCACCTGGGGGCTCATTGGGCGTCCCCCTGACACTTTTTAAGCTAACATCAGCTAACCTACCCCCCTTCCCCTCCCCCTAACCATAACCACCCCTAATTGTGGCTCTAACCTTAACCCCAGTCCCACTAGCCCTAACCCTAACCCTAACCCTAGCCCTAACCCTAACCCTAACCCTAACCCTAACCCTAATTCCCTTTCCCCGATAATAAGTCCCAAGAGGATAATTCAGTTTCCACATGTCCTAGGCTTTGTCCCCCTAAGGAAAACACACATGTGAGGTACGCAGCCGGTAAGACTCCCAAATGGGGAGCACGGTCCCCGAATCCCCATCCAGGGATCGGATAGTCCGGGAAAGTAAGAATTAGAATGGGAAAGGATATGGGAAAAAGGGAAAAGGAAAAGGGAAGGAAGGAATAGAGGCAAAATAATTGGCACAACAAATTTGTAAATTTTTAATTAATTTTATTGGATTGGGGAAAACCTAAATTGGAGAAAAAAGGTTAAATTTTACATATACAAAAATATACTCACCTGAATTGGAAACTCTAAAAACAGAAAAAAAATCAAATACTTACCAGAAACCTGAAAAAGAAGTTAATTGGGAACCTAAATGGAGAGAAAGGTTTAAATACTTACCAGAAATCCTAAAAAAGGAAAAACAGACGGGTGTAGTAAATTCTACGTACGGTAAATCACTGGGGGGAGCATATTAGAAGGAGGAGGAGATTTCCAGGTTCAGTTGGCTCCTGGCAGGAGTAGAGCAAAGAGCTCCTCCATAACATCAGTGGCAGCGCCTGAAGAAGCCCAAAATATGGGCGAAACGTCGCGGCGCCACTTATAAAAGCCAACCATTATACTTTATATAACAAAGGCGAACCGGCTATAATAAATAAATAATTAATTATATCTAACCTAATATATAGAAATGAATATATAAGCCTTTATGTGGAAGAAGTGTCAGGGGGACATCCATCCCCAGGTTGGACAGTGCATTACGGGGGACTATTTAGTCCCCTGATCTCTCCCCTCCCCCTAACCAGCCAGTGCCACCTGGGGGCTCATTGGGCGTCCCCCTGACACTTTTTAAGCTAACATCAGCTAACCTACCCCCCTTCCCCTCCCCCTAACCATAACCACCCCTAATTGTGGCTCTAACCTTAACCCCAGTCCCACTAGCCCTAACCCTAACCCTAACCCTAGCCCTAACCCTAACCCTAACCCTAACCCTAACCCTAATTCCCTTTCCCCGATAATAAGTCCCAAGAGGATAATTCAGTTTCCACATGTCCTAGGCTTTGTCCCCCTAAGGAAAACACACATGTGAGGTACGCAGCCGGTAAGACTCCCAAATGGGGAGCACGGTCCCCGAATCCCCATCCAGGGATCGGATAGTCCGGGAAAGTAAGAATTAGAATGGGAAAGGATATGGGAAAAAGGGAAAAGGAAAAGGGAAGGAAGGAATAGAGGCAAAATAATTGGCACAACAAATTTGTAAATTTTTAATTAATTTTATTGGATTGGGGAAAACCTAAATTGGAGAAAAAAGGTTAAATTTTACATATACAAAAATATACTCACCTGAATTGGAAACTCTAAAAACAGAAAAAAAATCAAATACTTACCAGAAACCTGAAAAAGAAGTTAATTGGGAACCTAAATGGAGAGAAAGGTTTAAATACTTACCAGAAATCCTAAAAAAGGAAAAACAGACGGGTGTAGTAAATTCTACGTACGGTAAATCACTGGGGGGAGCATATTAGAAGGAGGAGGAGATTTCCAGGTTCAGTTGGCTCCTGGCAGGAGTAGAGCAAAGAGCTCCTCCATAACATCAGTGGCAGCGCCTGAAGAAGCCCAAAATATGGGCGAAACGTCGCGGCGCCACTTATAAAAGCCAACCATTATACTTTATATAACAAAGGCGAACCGGCTATAATAAATAAATAATTAATTATATCTAACCTAATATATAGAAATGAATATATAAGCCTTTATGTGGAAGAAGTGTCAGGGGGACATCCATCCCCAGGTTGGACAGTGCATTACGGGGGACTATTTAGTCCCCTGATCTCTCCCCTCCCCCTAACCAGCCAGTGCCACCTGGGGGCTCATTGGGCGTCCCCCTGACACTTTTTAAGCTAACATCAGCTAACCTACCCCCCTTCCCCTCCCCCTAACCATAACCACCCCTAATTGTGGCTCTAACCTTAACCCCAGTCCCACTAGCCCTAACCCTAACCCTAACCCTAGCCCTAACCCTAACCCTAACCCTAACCCTAACCCTAATTCCCTTTCCCCGATAATAAGTCCCAAGAGGATAATTCAGTTTCCACATGTCCTAGGCTTTGTCCCCCTAAGGAAAACACACATGTGAGGTACGCAGCCGGTAAGACTCCCAAATGGGGAGCACGGTCCCCGAATCCCCATCCAGGGATCGGATAGTCCGGGAAAGTAAGAATTAGAATGGGAAAGGATATGGGAAAAAGGGAAAAGGAAAAGGGAAGGAAGGAATAGAGGCAAAATAATTGGCACAACAAATTTGTAAATTTTTAATTAATTTTATTGGATTGGGGAAAACCTAAATTGGAGAAAAAAGGTTAAATTTTACATATACAAAAATATACTCACCTGAATTGGAAACTCTAAAAACAGAAAAAAAATCAAATACTTACCAGAAACCTGAAAAAGAAGTTAATTGGGAACCTAAATGGAGAGAAAGGTTTAAATACTTACCAGAAATCCTAAAAAAGGAAAAACAGACGGGTGTAGTAAATTCTACGTACGGTAAATCACTGGGGGGAGCATATTAGAAGGAGGAGGAGATTTCCAGGTTCAGTTGGCTCCTGGCAGGAGTAGAGCAAAGAGCTCCTCCATAACATCAGTGGCAGCGCCTGAAGAACGGCGCCACTTATAAAAGCCAACCATTATACTTTATATAACAAAGGCGAACCGGCTATAATGAATAAATAATTAATTATATCTAACCTAATATATAGAAATGAATATATAAGCCTTTATGTGGAAGAAGTGTCAGGGGGACATCCATCCCCAGGTTGGACAGTGCATTACGGGGGACTATTTAGTCCCCTGATCTCTCCCCTCCCCCTAACCCTAATCCCCTTTCCCCGATAATAAGTCCTAAAAGGATGATTAATTTCCGCATGTCCTAGGCCTTGTCACCCTAAGGAAAATCCCCATGCGAGGTACGTAACCGGTAAGACTCCCAAATGGGGAGCACGGTCCCCGAATCCCTAATCAGGGATCGGATAGTCTGGGAAAGGTGGAAAAGGAGTGGGAAGGGAATTGGAAAAAGGGAAAAGGAACATGGGTAGGAGGGAGAACAGGCTAAATTGGAATAATTAATTTATTGAATTGGAAAAACCTAAATTTAAGGGGAAAAGTTAAATTGAACACATAAAAAAATATATACTCACCTGAATTGAAAAACAAATAAACATATACTTACCTGAATTAAACCTAAAAAGAACCATACTTACCTGTATTAACCCTAAAAAAGAAAAAAGAAAAGAAAAAATACTTACCAGAAACCTAAATTGGAAAAACACAGGTTAAGTTAAAATTTACGTACGGAAGATTACCACAGGGGGGGAGTACGTAAAGGAGAGGAGGAGTTTTCAGGTTCAGTTGGCTCCTGACTCGAGTAGAGCAAAGAGCTCCTCTTTAACATCAGTGGCAAGCCTGAAGAAGCCCAAAACATGGGCGAAACGTCGCGGCGCCACTAAAAAAGCCAACCTTATACTTTATATAACAAAGGCGAACCGGCATACTAATAAATATAAATATTAATAAACAATAAACCTAAATATACCTAAACTAAATATAGCAATGAAATTATAACCCTATTTTGGAAGAGTGCTAGGGGGACCCCCATCCCCATGGTTGGACAGTGCATTTCAGGGGACTTTTTAGTCCCCTGTCCCTATCCTTAAACCTAACCAGCCAGTGCCACCTGGGGGCTCAATGGGTGTCCCCCTGGCACTTTTAAAGCTAAAACCAGCTACCTACCCCTCTCCCCTCCCCCTAACCATAACCACCCCTAATTGGCTCTAACCTTAACCCCAGTCCCACAGCCCTAACCCTAACCCTAACCCTAGCCCTAACCCTAACCCTAACCCTAACCCTAACCCTAATCCCCTTTCCCCGATAATAAGTCCTAAAAGGATGATTAATTTCCGCATGTCCTAGGCCTTGTCACCCTAAGGAAAATCCCCATGCGAGGTACGTAACCGGTAAGACTCCCAAATGGGGAGCACGGTCCCCGAATCCCTAATCAGGGATCGGATAGTCTGGGAAAGGTGGAAAAGGAGTGGGAAGGGAATTGGAAAAAGGGAAAAGGAACATGGGTAGGAGGGAGAACAGGCTAAATTGGAATAATTAATTTATTGAATTGGAAAAACCTAAATTTAAGGGGAAAAGTTAAATTGAACACATAAAAAAATATATACTCACCTGAATTGAAAAACAAATAAACATATACTTACCTGAATTAAACCTAAAAAGAACCATACTTACCTGTATTAACCCTAAAAAAGAAAAAAGAAAAGAAAAAATACTTACCAGAAACCTAAATTGGAAAAACACAGGTTAAGTTAAAATTTACGTACGGAAGATTACCACAGGGGGGGAGTACGTAAAGGAGAGGAGGAGTTTTCAGGTTCAGTTGGCTCCTGACTCGAGTAGAGCAAAGAGCTCCTCTTTAACATCAGTGGCAAGCCTGAAGAAGCCCAAAACATGGGCGAAACGTCGCGGCGCCACTAAAAAAGCCAACCTTATACTTTATATAACAAAGGCGAACCGGCATACTAATAAATATAAATATTAATAAACAATAAACCTAAATATACCTAAACTAAATATAGCAATGAAATTATAACCCTATTTTGGAAGAGTGCTAGGGGGACCCCCATCCCCATGGTTGGACAGTGCATTTCAGGGGACTTTTTAGTCCCCTGTCCCTATCCTTAAACCTAACCAGCCAGTGCCACCTGGGGGCTCAATGGGTGTCCCCCTGGCACTTTTAAAGCTAAAACCAGCTACCTACCCCTCTCCCCTCCCCCTAACCATAACCACCCCTAATTGGCTCTAACCTTAACCCCAGTCCCACAGCCCTAACCCTAACCCTAACCCTAGCCCTAACCCTAACCCTAACCCTAACCCTAACCCTAATCCCCTTTCCCCGATAATAAGTCCTAAAAGGATGATTAATTTCCGCATGTCCTAGGCCTTGTCACCCTAAGGAAAATCCCCATGCGAGGTACGTAACCGGTAAGACTCCCAAATGGGGAGCACGGTCCCCGAATCCCTAATCAGGGATCGGATAGTCTGGGAAAGGTGGAAAAGGAGTGGGAAGGGAATTGGAAAAAGGGAAAAGGAACATGGGTAGGAGGGAGAACAGGCTAAATTGGAATAATTAATTTATTGAATTGGAAAAACCTAAATTTAAGGGGAAAAGTTAAATTGAACACATAAAAAAATATATACTCACCTGAATTGAAAAACAAATAAACATATACTTACCTGAATTAAACCTAAAAAGAACCATACGTACCTGTATTAACCCTAAAAAAGAAAAAAGAAAAGAAAAAATACTTACCAGAAACCTAAATTGGAAAAACACAGGTTAAGTTAAAATTTACGTACGGAAGATTACCACAGGGGGGGAGTACGTAAAGGAGAGGAGGAGTTTTCAGGTTCAGTTGGCTCCTGACTCGAGTAGAGCAAAGAGCTCCTCTTTAACATCAGTGGCAAGCCTGAAGAAGCCCAAAACATGGGCGAAACGTCGCGGCGCCACTAAAAAAGCCAACCTTATACTTTATATAACAAAGGCGAACCGGCATACTAATAAATATAAATATTAATAAACAATAAACCTAAATATACCTAAACTAAATATAGCAATGAAATTATAACCCTATTTTGGAAGAGTGCTAGGGGGACCCCCATCCCCATGGTTGGACAGTGCATTTCAGGGGACTTTTTAGTCCCCTGTCCCTATCCTTAAACCTAACCAGCCAGTGCCACCTGGGGGCTCAATGGGTGTCCCCCTGGCACTTTTAAAGCTAAAACCAGCTACCTACCCCTCTCCCCTCCCCCTAACCATAACCACCCCTAATTGGCTCTAACCTTAACCCCAGTCCCACAGCCCTAACCCTAACCCTAACCCTAGCCCTAACCCTAACCCTAACCCTAACCCTAACCCTAATCCCCTTTCCCCGATAATAAGTCCTAAAAGGATGATTAATTTCCGCATGTCCTAGGCCTTGTCACCCTAAGGAAAATCCCCATGCGAGGTACGTAACCGGTAAGACTCCCAAATGGGGAGCACGGTCCCCGAATCCCTAATCAGGGATCGGATAGTCTGGGAAAGGTGGAAAAGGAGTGGGAAGGGAATTGGAAAAAGGGAAAAGGAACATGGGTAGGAGGGAGAACAGGCTAAATTGGAATAATTAATTTATTGAATTGGAAAAACCTAAATTTAAGGGGAAAAGTTAAATTGAACACATAAAAAAATATATACTCACCTGAATTGAAAAACAAATAAACATATACTTACCTGAATTAAACCTAAAAAGAACCATACTTACCTGTATTAACCCTAAAAAAGAAAAAAGAAAAGAAAAAATACTTACCAGAAACCTAAATTGGAAAAACACAGGTTAAGTTAAAATTTACGTACGGAAGATTACCACAGGGGGGGAGTACGTAAAGGAGAGGAGGAGTTTTCAGGTTCAGTTGGCTCCTGACTCGAGTAGAGCAAAGAGCTCCTCTTTAACATCAGTGGCAAGCCTGAAGAAGCCCAAAACATGGGCGAAACGTCGCGGCGCCACTAAAAAAGCCAACCTTATACTTTATATAACAAAGGCGAACCGGCATACTAATAAATATAAATATTAATAAACAATAAACCTAAATATACCTAAACTAAATATAGCAATGAAATTATAACCCTATTTTGGAAGAGTGCTAGGGGGACCCCCATCCCCATGGTTGGACAGTGCATTTCAGGGGACTTTTTAGTCCCCTGTCCCTATCCTTAAACCTAACCAGCCAGTGCCACCTGGGGGCTCAATGGGTGTCCCCCTGGCACTTTTAAAGCTAAAACCAGCTACCTACCCCTCTCCCCTCCCCCTAACCATAACCACCCCTAATTGGCTCTAACCTTAACCCCAGTCCCACAGCCCTAACCCTAACCCTAACCCTAGCCCTAACCCTAACCCTAACCCTAACCCTAACCCTAATCCCCTTTCCCCGATAATAAGTCCTAAAAGGATGATTAATTTCCGCATGTCCTAGGCCTTGTCACCCTAAGGAAAATCCCCATGCGAGGTACGTAACCGGTAAGACTCCCAAATGGGGAGCACGGTCCCCGAATCCCTAATCAGGGATCGGATAGTCTGGGAAAGGTGGAAAAGGAGTGGGAAGGGAATTGGAAAAAGGGAAAAGGAACATGGGTAGGAGGGAGAACAGGCTAAATTGGAATAATTAATTTATTGAATTGGAAAAACCTAAATTTAAGGGGAAAAGTTAAATTGAACACATAAAAAAATATATACTCACCTGAATTGAAAAACAAATAAACATATACTTACCTGAATTAAACCTAAAAAGAACCATACTTACCTGTATTAACCCTAAAAAAGAAAAAAGAAAAGAAAAAATACTTACCAGAAACCTAAATTGGAAAAACACAGGTTAAGTTAAAATTTACGTACGGAAGATTACCACAGGGGGGGAGTACGTAAAGGAGAGGAGGAGTTTTCAGGTTCAGTTGGCTCCTGACTCGAGTAGAGCAAAGAGCTCCTCTTTAACATCAGTGGCAAGCCTGAAGAAGCCCAAAACATGGGCGAAACGTCGCGGCGCCACTAAAAAAGCCAACCTTATACTTTATATAACAAAGGCGAACCGGCATACTAATAAATATAAATATTAATAAACAATAAACCTAAATATACCTAAACTAAATATAGCAATGAAATTATAACCCTATTTTGGAAGAGTGCTAGGGGGACCCCCATCCCCATGGTTGGACAGTGCATTTCAGGGGACTTTTTAGTCCCCTGTCCCTATCCTTAAACCTAACCAGCCAGTGCCACCTGGGGGCTCAATGGGTGTCCCCCTGGCACTTTTAAAGCTAAAACCAGCTACCTACCCCTCTCCCCTCCCCCTAACCATAACCACCCCTAATTGGCTCTAACCTTAACCCCAGTCCCACAGCCCTAACCCTAACCCTAACCCTAGCCCTAACCCTAACCCTAACCCTAACCCTAACCCTAATCCCCTTTCCCCGATAATAAGTCCTAAAAGGATGATTAATTTCCGCATGTCCTAGGCCTTGTCACCCTAAGGAAAATCCCCATGCGAGGTACGTAACCGGTAAGACTCCCAAATGGGGAGCACGGTCCCCGAATCCCTAATCAGGGATCGGATAGTCTGGGAAAGGTGGAAAAGGAGTGGGAAGGGAATTGGAAAAAGGGAAAAGGAACATGGGTAGGAGGGAGAACAGGCTAAATTGGAATAATTAATTTATTGAATTGGAAAAACCTAAATTTAAGGGGAAAAGTTAAATTGAACACATAAAAAAATATATACTCACCTGAATTGAAAAACAAATAAACATATACTTACCTGAATTAAACCTAAAAAGAACCATACTTACCTGTATTAACCCTAAAAAAGAAAAAAGAAAAGAAAAAATACTTACCAGAAACCTAAATTGGAAAAACACAGGTTAAGTTAAAATTTACGTACGGAAGATTACCACAGGGGGGGAGTACGTAAAGGAGAGGAGGAGTTTTCAGGTTCAGTTGGCTCCTGACTCGAGTAGAGCAAAGAGCTCCTCTTTAACATCAGTGGCAAGCCTGAAGAAGCCCAAAACATGGGCGAAACGTCGCGGCGCCACTAAAAAAGCCAACCTTATACTTTATATAACAAAGGCGAACCGGCATACTAATAAATATAAATATTAATAAACAATAAACCTAAATATACCTAAACTAAATATAGCAATGAAATTATAACCCTATTTTGGAAGAGTGCTAGGGGGACCCCCATCCCCATGGTTGGACAGTGCATTTCAGGGGACTTTTTAGTCCCCTGTCCCTATCCTTAAACCTAACCAGCCAGTGCCACCTGGGGGCTCAATGGGTGTCCCCCTGGCACTTTTAAAGCTAAAACCAGCTACCTACCCCTCTCCCCTCCCCCTAACCATAACCACCCCTAATTGGCTCTAACCTTAACCCCAGTCCCACAGCCCTAACCCTAACCCTAACCCTAGCCCTAACCCTAACCCTAACCCTAACCCTAACCCTAATCCCCTTTCCCCGATAATAAGTCCTAAAAGGATGATTAATTTCCGCATGTCCTAGGCCTTGTCACCCTAAGGAAAATCCCCATGCGAGGTACGTAACCGGTAAGACTCCCAAATGGGGAGCACGGTCCCCGAATCCCTAATCAGGGATCGGATAGTCTGGGAAAGGTGGAAAAGGAGTGGGAAGGGAATTGGAAAAAGGGAAAAGGAACATGGGTAGGAGGGAGAACAGGCTAAATTGGAATAATTAATTTATTGAATTGGAAAAACCTAAATTTAAGGGGAAAAGTTAAATTGAACACATAAAAAAATATATACTCACCTGAATTGAAAAACAAATAAACATATACTTACCTGAATTAAACCTAAAAAGAACCATACTTACCTGTATTAACCCTAAAAAAGAAAAAAGAAAAGAAAAAATACTTACCAGAAACCTAAATTGGAAAAACACAGGTTAAGTTAAAATTTACGTACGGAAGATTACCACAGGGGGGGAGTACGTAAAGGAGAGGAGGAGTTTTCAGGTTCAGTTGGCTCCTGACTCGAGTAGAGCAAAGAGCTCCTCTTTAACATCAGTGGCAAGCCTGAAGAAGCCCAAAACATGGGCGAAACGTCGCGGCGCCACTAAAAAAGCCAACCTTATACTTTATATAACAAAGGCGAACCGGCATACTAATAAATATAAATATTAATAAACAATAAACCTAAATATACCTAAACTAAATATAGCAATGAAATTATAACCCTATTTTGGAAGAGTGCTAGGGGGACCCCCATCCCCATGGTTGGACAGTGCATTTCAGGGGACTTTTTAGTCCCCTGTCCCTATCCTTAAACCTAACCCTAACCCTAACCCTAACCCTAACCCTAACCCTAACCCCTAACCCTAACCCTAACCCTAACCCTAACCCTAACCCTAACCCTAACCCTAACCCTAACCCTAACCCTAACCCCTAACCCCTAACCCTAACCCTAACCCCTAACCCCTAACCCTAACCCCTAACCCCTAACCCTAACCCTAACCCTAACCCTAACCCTAACCCTAACCCCTAACCCTAACCCTAACCCTAACCCTAACCCTAACCCTGTCACCAGCTAGTGTGCAGGGTCAACATGGCAACAAGGACAGAAGGGATCTCACAGGTGGAAAGGTCCCCCAAGGGTTGCAGAGGGGAGCCCAGGAAGCATGGAGGGCTTTTGAAGGAGAATCCCCCACCAGAGGTCCAGAGGGTTCTAGAAGTCCCTGTAGTGGCAGAGGTGATTGAAGAGGATCGCCGGGAAGTGGAAACCCGTGCACTTCAGAGAAAAGGGGCTCAGAGCACTCCCCGGGCCCTAGCCACCCAGACCCCTATGCGTGGGTCGGTAGCACTAGCCACCAGACCGGAAGGGGACACAGAAGAGACTGTGATTTTTGAAAGGTCCCAGGAGTCTCGTAAGGACCTGGATGGTCCCAAGCATAAGGGGACCAGAAACCCCAGCATGAGAAGCAAAATTACAATTAGGACCTAGTAGTGAACAAAAATGGGGGGATCTGTCCATGAATGTAAGAACATAGATATAACACACAAAAGAAATGGACACGCTTTGGTTTAAAGTTTTTTATTGGTTTAGCTTCACTTATTGCTCTGATACCCATTTCAACTCCTAACCCTAACCTAACCACTAACCCCAATGCCTAACCCTAACCCCAACGCCTAACCCTAACCCCAATCCCTAACCCCAACGCCTAACCCTAACCCCAACGCCTAACCCTAACCCCAACCACTAACCCTAACCGTCTAGCCCTAACCCCAACCACTAACCCTAACCCTAACCCCTTGCCCTAATCCTAAACGTCTAACCCTAACCCCAGTCCCTAACCCTAACCTAACCACTAACCCTAACCCCAATCACTAACCCTGACCCTAGTCCCAACCTTAACCCCAACCATCTAAGTTAAAATCCATAAAAAATATCCAATTTCATTAAATATGCCAATAAAACTAATACAGATTAAAAATGATTAAATTGGGCAGGATAAGGGCTAAAAGTTAAAATTACATTAAGATCAAATTCATAAAAACATTAAAATTCATTAAAAAATTCATTAAAACATTAAAATTCATTTAAAAAATTCATTAAAATTAATACAGACATTTAATTCAACACAAGGAAATAAACAAGGGTTAAAAGTAATAATTTATTAAGTTAAAATTCATTAAAATTCATCGATTTGGCAAGGGAAAGGTTAAAAATTCATGCAAAGCAAAAATTCATTCACGCGAACACCAAATTTACACAGAGTAATACTTACCGAATAGAGTATAAAAGGAAGCACATCAGCTGCAGAAGATCATTCAGCCTTTGACCGGCATACAGTCAGGATCGCAGCAACACAGAGAAGCTAAACCAGCCTAGTTATTAGTGTGCCTAGCCTGAAGAAGACCCCGATTGGGTCGAAACGTCGTTTTTGTTTATTTGGCACACCTTCCTCAGTTCTTTACTTTTAAAACCTATTTGAGTTAATTCATTTATTTACATTTAAAAACCTAAAAAAAGATAAAACCTATAAAAACAAAAAAATAAATTAAACCTAACAATACTTACCTTATAAAACCTAACTACTTACCTTAATGGAGGACTGGACGGTTGTCCGCTATGGGCGGCGACGCCAGCGTTACCATCCTATCCAATGGGACATGGGATGCGGACAGCCCTGGGGGATGGACCGTGCACGGGCCCCCACCAACTGGAGGGGACCCAGATTTATCTCTCCTAACCAGCCAGCTCCTCCCCCAAGGGCTGGATGCTTCCCAGGTTCACAATTCAGATCCTATGCGGATGTGGCCCGCCAGAGACCTCAGAGGAGAAACCCCTCCCAAATTAATGGGCCAGCTGTCAGACGGGAGGCGGCCAACCCCCAATTGGGCCGTTTGATCCGGATGCTGTATGGGGTGATCAAGACATCTTATCACTTAAAGAAGGTGATCCCTGAACCTGACAAGCCGGAGCCCCGCACAATAGCCAGGATGGTTGACTTTCTCTCAACTATGGTCAAGCCAGCTTTTCTTATTGAGCAAACGGCCGATTGCATTAAACGAAATGCTAAACAATGGGGACGGATGACTCTCCGGATCTTGACTGGTCACTATGAGACGGTGCTGGAGAAGCAGCTACAGAACCTTAGGGGTGCGCTTCCCCCAGATTGGAAAGAGGCCTTTGAAGTAGCCTCACGCTGGGCCCGCAGGAACCTATCACGGATCACGCAGGAGGACATAGACCAAGCGGAGGCCAGGATAATGGACCAGAGGAATTCAGAGATTCCGGCACAAGAGGCAACCCCACGACAAGAGAAAAGGACCACACCTCAGACTGAGACCCCACCCCCAGTACCCAGGGGACTGGGAGAGAGTCACCAGCTAGTGTGCAGGGTCAACATGGCAACAAGGACAGAAGGGATCTCACAGGTGGAAAGGTCCCCCAAGGGTTGCAGAGGGGAGCCCAGGAAGCATGGAGGGCTTTTGAAGGAGAATCCCCCACCAGAGGTCCAGAGGGTTCTAGAAGTCCCTGTAGTGGCAGAGGTGATTGAAGAGGATCGCCGGGAAGTGGAAACCCGTGCACTTCAGAGAAAAGGGGCTCAGAGCACTCCCCGGGCCCTAGCCACCCAGACCCCTATGCGTGGGTCGGTAGCACTAGCCACCAGACCGGAAGGGGACACAGAAGAGACTGTGATTTTTGAAAGGTCCCAGGAGTCTCGTAAGGACCTGGATGGTCCCAAGCATAAGGGGACCAGAAACCCCAGCATGAGAAGCAAAATTACAATTAGGACCTAGTAGTGAACAAAAATGGGGGGATCTGTCCATGAATGTAAGAACATAGATATAACACACAAAAGAAATGGACACGCTTTGGTTTAAAGTTTTTTATTGGTTTAGCTTCACTTATTGCTCTGATACCCATTTCAACTCCTAACCCTAACCTAACCACTAACCCCAATGCCTAACCCTAACCCCAACGCCTAACCCTAACCCCAATCCCTAACCCCAACGCCTAACCCTAACCCCAACGCCTAACCCTAACCCCAACCACTAACCCTAACCGTCTAGCCCTAACCCCAACCACTAACCCTAACCCTAACCCCTTGCCCTAATCCTAAACGTCTAACCCTAACCCCAGTCCCTAACCCTAACCTAACCACTAACCCTAACCCCAATCACTAACCCTGACCCTAGTCCCAACCTTAACCCCAACCATCTAAGTTAAAATCCATAAAAAATATCCAATTTCATTAAATATGCCAATAAAACTAATACAGATTAAAAATGATTAAATTGGGCAGGATAAGGGCTAAAAGTTAAAATTACATTAAGATCAAATTCATAAAAACATTAAAATTCATTAAAAAATTCATTAAAACATTAAAATTCATTTAAAAAATTCATTAAAATTAATACAGACATTTAATTCAACACAAGGAAATAAACAAGGGTTAAAAGTAATAATTTATTAAGTTAAAATTCATTAAAATTCATCGATTTGGCAAGGGAAAGGTTAAAAATTCATGCAAAGCAAAAATTCATTCACGCGAACACCAAATTTACACAGAGTAATACTTACCGAATAGAGTATAAAAGGAAGCACATCAGCTGCAGAAGATCATTCAGCCTTTGACCGGCATACAGTCAGGATCGCAGCAACACAGAGAAGCTAAACCAGCCTAGTTATTAGTGTGCCTAGCCTGAAGAAGACCCCGATTGGGTCGAAACGTCGTTTTTGTTTATTTGGCACACCTTCCTCAGTTCTTTACTTTTAAAACCTATTTGAGTTAATTCATTTATTTACATTTAAAAACCTAAAAAAAGATAAAACCTATAAAAACAAAAAAATAAATTAAACCTAACAATACTTACCTTATAAAACCTAACTACTTACCTTAATGGAGGACTGGACGGTTGTCCGCTATGGGCGGCGACGCCAGCGTTACCATCCTATCCAATGGGACATGGGATGCGGACAGCCCTGGGGGATGGACCGTGCACGGGCCCCCACCAACTGGAGGGGACCCAGATTTATCTCTCCTAACCAGCCAGCTCCTCCCCCAAGGGCTGGATGCTTCCCAGGTTCACAATTCAGATCCTATGCGGATGTGGCCCGCCAGAGACCTCAGAGGAGAAACCCCTCCCAAATTAATGGGCCAGCTGTCAGACGGGAGGCGGCCAACCCCCAATTGGGCCGTTTGATCCGGATGCTGTATGGGGTGATCAAGACATCTTATCACTTAAAGAAGGTGATCCCTGAACCTGACAAGCCGGAGCCCCGCACAATAGCCAGGATGGTTGACTTTCTCTCAACTATGGTCAAGCCAGCTTTTCTTATTGAGCAAACGGCCGATTGCATTAAACGAAATGCTAAACAATGGGGACGGATGACTCTCCGGATCTTGACTGGTCACTATGAGACGGTGCTGGAGAAGCAGCTACAGAACCTTAGGGGTGCGCTTCCCCCAGATTGGAAAGAGGCCTTTGAAGTAGCCTCACGCTGGGCCCGCAGGAACCTATCACGGATCACGCAGGAGGACATAGACCAAGCGGAGGCCAGGATAATGGACCAGAGGAATTCAGAGATTCCGGCACAAGAGGCAACCCCACGACAAGAGAAAAGGACCACACCTCAGACTGAGACCCCACCCCCAGTACCCAGGGGACTGGGAGAGAGTCACCAGCTAGTGTGCAGGGTCAACATGGCAACAAGGACAGAAGGGATCTCACAGGTGGAAAGGTCCCCCAAGGGTTGCAGAGGGGAGCCCAGGAAGCATGGAGGGCTTTTGAAGGAGAATCCCCCACCAGAGGTCCAGAGGGTTCTAGAAGTCCCTGTAGTGGCAGAGGTGATTGAAGAGGATCGCCGGGAAGTGGAAACCCGTGCACTTCAGAGAAAAGGGGCTCAGAGCACTCCCCGGGCCCTAGCCACCCAGACCCCTATGCGTGGGTCGGTAGCACTAGCCACCAGACCGGAAGGGGACACAGAAGAGACTGTGATTTTTGAAAGGTCCCAGGAGTCTCGTAAGGACCTGGATGGTCCCAAGCATAAGGGGACCAGAAACCCCAGCATGAGAAGCAAAATTACAATTAGGACCTAGTAGTGAACAAAAATGGGGGGATCTGTCCATGAATGTAAGAACATAGATATAACACACAAAAGAAATGGACACGCTTTGGTTTAAAGTTTTTTATTGGTTTAGCTTCACTTATTGCTCTGATACCCATTTCAACTCCTAACCCTAACCTAACCACTAACCCCAATGCCTAACCCTAACCCCAACGCCTAACCCTAACCCCAATCCCTAACCCCAACGCCTAACCCTAACCCCAACGCCTAACCCTAACCCCAACCACTAACCCTAACCGTCTAGCCCTAACCCCAACCACTAACCCTAACCCTAACCCCTTGCCCTAATCCTAAACGTCTAACCCTAACCCCAGTCCCTAACCCTAACCTAACCACTAACCCTAACCCCAATCACTAACCCTGACCCTAGTCCCAACCTTAACCCCAACCATCTAAGTTAAAATCCATAAAAAATATCCAATTTCATTAAATATGCCAATAAAACTAATACAGATTAAAAATGATTAAATTGGGCAGGATAAGGGCTAAAAGTTAAAATTACATTAAGATCAAATTCATAAAAACATTAAAATTCATTAAAAAATTCATTAAAACATTAAAATTCATTTAAAAAATTCATTAAAATTAATACAGACATTTAATTCAACACAAGGAAATAAACTAGGGTTAAAAGTAATAATTTATTAAGTTAAAATTCATTAAAATTCATCGATTTGGCAAGGGAAAGGTTAAAAATTCATGCAAAGCAAAAATTCATTCACGCGAACACCAAATTTACACAGAGTAATACTTACCGAATAGAGTATAAAAGGAAGCACATCAGCTGCAGAAGATCATTCAGCCTTTGACCGGCATACAGTCAGGATCGCAGCAACACAGAGAAGCTAAACCAGCCTAGTTATTAGTGTGCCTAGCCTGAAGAAGACCCCGATTGGGTCGAAACGTCGTTTTTGTTTATTTGGCACACCTTCCTCAGTTCTTTACTTTTAAAACCTATTTGAGTTAATTCATTTATTTACATTTAAAAACCTAAAAAAAGATAAAACCTATAAAAACAAAAAAATAAATTAAACCTAACAATACTTACCTTATAAAACCTAACTACTTACCTTAATGGAGGACTGGACGGTTGTCCGCTATGGGCGGCGACGCCAGCGTTACCATCCTATCCAATGGGACATGGGATGCGGACAGCCCTGGGGGATGGACCGTGCACGGGCCCCCACCAACTGGAGGGGACCCAGATTTATCTCTCCTAACCAGCCAGCTCCTCCCCCAAGGGCTGGATGCTTCCCAGGTTCACAATTCAGATCCTATGCGGATGTGGCCCGCCAGAGACCTCAGAGGAGAAACCCCTCCCAAATTAATGGGCCAGCTGTCAGACGGGAGGCGGCCAACCCCCAATTGGGCCGTTTGATCCGGATGCTGTATGGGGTGATCAAGACATCTTATCACTTAAAGAAGGTGATCCCTGAACCTGACAAGCCGGAGCCCCGCACAATAGCCAGGATGGTTGACTTTCTCTCAACTATGGTCAAGCCAGCTTTTCTTATTGAGCAAACGGCCGATTGCATTAAACGAAATGCTAAACAATGGGGACGGATGACTCTCCGGATCTTGACTGGTCACTATGAGACGGTGCTGGAGAAGCAGCTACAGAACCTTAGGGGTGCGCTTCCCCCAGATTGGAAAGAGGCCTTTGAAGTAGCCTCACGCTGGGCCCGCAGGAACCTATCACGGATCACGCAGGAGGACATAGACCAAGCGGAGGCCAGGATAATGGACCAGAGGAATTCAGAGATTCCGGCACAAGAGGCAACCCCACGACAAGAGAAAAGGACCACACCTCAGACTGAGACCCCACCCCCAGTACCCAGGGGACTGGGAGAGAGTCACCAGCTAGTGTGCAGGGTCAACATGGCAACAAGGACAGAAGGGATCTCACAGGTGGAAAGGTCCCCCAAGGGTTGCAGAGGGGAGCCCAGGAAGCATGGAGGGCTTTTGAAGGAGAATCCCCCACCAGAGGTCCAGAGGGTTCTAGAAGTCCCTGTAGTGGCAGAGGTGATTGAAGAGGATCGCCGGGAAGTGGAAACCCGTGCACTTCAGAGAAAAGGGGCTCAGAGCACTCCCCGGGCCCTAGCCACCCAGACCCCTATGCGTGGGTCGGTAGCACTAGCCACCAGACCGGAAGGGGACACAGAAGAGACTGTGATTTTTGAAAGGTCCCAGGAGTCTCGTAAGGACCTGGATGGTCCCAAGCATAAGGGGACCAGAAACCCCAGCATGAGAAGCAAAATTACAATTAGGACCTAGTAGTGAACAAAAATGGGGGGATCTGTCCATGAATGTAAGAACATAGATATAACACACAAAAGAAATGGACACGCTTTGGTTTAAAGTTTTTTATTGGTTTAGCTTCACTTATTGCTCTGATACCCATTTCAACTCCTAACCCTAACCTAACCACTAACCCCAATGCCTAACCCTAACCCCAACGCCTAACCCTAACCCCAATCCCTAACCCCAACGCCTAACCCTAACCCCAACGCCTAACCCTAACCCCAACCACTAACCCTAACCGTCTAGCCCTAACCCCAACCACTAACCCTAACCCTAACCCCTTGCCCTAATCCTAAACGTCTAACCCTAACCCCAGTCCCTAACCCTAACCTAACCACTAACCCTAACCCCAATCACTAACCCTGACCCTAGTCCCAACCTTAACCCCAACCATCTAAGTTAAAATCCATAAAAAATATCCAATTTCATTAAATATGCCAATAAAACTAATACAGATTAAAAATGATTAAATTGGGCAGGATAAGGGCTAAAAGTTAAAATTACATTAAGATCAAATTCATAAAAACATTAAAATTCATTAAAAAATTCATTAAAACATTAAAATTCATTTAAAAAATTCATTAAAATTAATACAGACATTTAATTCAACACAAGGAAATAAACAAGGGTTAAAAGTAATAATTTATTAAGTTAAAATTCATTAAAATTCATCGATTTGGCAAGGGAAAGGTTAAAAATTCATGCAAAGCAAAAATTCATTCACGCGAACACCAAATTTACACAGAGTAATACTTACCGAATAGAGTATAAAAGGAAGCACATCAGCTGCAGAAGATCATTCAGCCTTTGACCGGCATACAGTCAGGATCGCAGCAACACAGAGAAGCTAAACCAGCCTAGTTATTAGTGTGCCTAGCCTGAAGAAGACCCCGATTGGGTCGAAACGTCGTTTTTGTTTATTTGGCACACCTTCCTCAGTTCTTTACTTTTAAAACCTATTTGAGTTAATTCATTTATTTACATTTAAAAACCTAAAAAAAGATAAAACCTATAAAAACAAAAAAATAAATTAAACCTAACAATACTTACCTTATAAAACCTAACTACTTACCTTAATGGAGGACTGGACGGTTGTCCGCTATGGGCGGCGACGCCAGCGTTACCATCCTATCCAATGGGACATGGGATGCGGACAGCCCTGGGGGATGGACCGTGCACGGGCCCCCACCAACTGGAGGGGACCCAGATTTATCTCTCCTAACCAGCCAGCTCCTCCCCCAAGGGCTGGATGCTTCCCAGGTTCACAATTCAGATCCTATGCGGATGTGGCCCGCCAGAGACCTCAGAGGAGAAACCCCTCCCAAATTAATGGGCCAGCTGTCAGACGGGAGGCGGCCAACCCCCAATTGGGCCGTTTGATCCGGATGCTGTATGGGGTGATCAAGACATCTTATCACTTAAAGAAGGTGATCCCTGAACCTGACAAGCCGGAGCCCCGCACAATAGCCAGGATGGTTGACTTTCTCTCAACTATGGTCAAGCCAGCTTTTCTTATTGAGCAAACGGCCGATTGCATTAAACGAAATGCTAAACAATGGGGACGGATGACTCTCCGGATCTTGACTGGTCACTATGAGACGGTGCTGGAGAAGCAGCTACAGAACCTTAGGGGTGCGCTTCCCCCAGATTGGAAAGAGGCCTTTGAAGTAGCCTCACGCTGGGCCCGCAGGAACCTATCACGGATCACGCAGGAGGACATAGACCAAGCGGAGGCCAGGATAATGGACCAGAGGAATTCAGAGATTCCGGCACAAGAGGCAACCCCACGACAAGAGAAAAGGACCACACCTCAGACTGAGACCCCACCCCCAGTACCCAGGGGACTGGGAGAGAGTCACCAGCTAGTGTGCAGGGTCAACATGGCAACAAGGACAGAAGGGATCTCACAGGTGGAAAGGTCCCCCAAGGGTTGCAGAGGGGAGCCCAGGAAGCATGGAGGGCTTTTGAAGGAGAATCCCCCACCAGAGGTCCAGAGGGTTCTAGAAGTCCCTGTAGTGGCAGAGGTGATTGAAGAGGATCGCCGGGAAGTGGAAACCCGTGCACTTCAGAGAAAAGGGGCTCAGAGCACTCCCCGGGCCCTAGCCACCCAGACCCCTATGCGTGGGTCGGTAGCACTAGCCACCAGACCGGAAGGGGACACAGAAGAGACTGTGATTTTTGAAAGGTCCCAGGAGTCTCGTAAGGACCTGGATGGTCCCAAGCATAAGGGGACCAGAAACCCCAGCATGAGAAGCAAAATTACAATTAGGACCTAGTAGTGAACAAAAATGGGGGGATCTGTCCATGAATGTAAGAACATAGATATAACACACAAAAGAAATGGACACGCTTTGGTTTAAAGTTTTTTATTGGTTTAGCTTCACTTATTGCTCTGATACCCATTTCAACTCCTAACCCTAACCTAACCACTAACCCCAATGCCTAACCCTAACCCCAACGCCTAACCCTAACCCCAATCCCTAACCCCAACGCCTAACCCTAACCCCAACGCCTAACCCTAACCCCAACCACTAACCCTAACCGTCTAGCCCTAACCCCAACCACTAACCCTAACCCTAACCCCTTGCCCTAATCCTAAACGTCTAACCCTAACCCCAGTCCCTAACCCTAACCTAACCACTAACCCTAACCCCAATCACTAACCCTGACCCTAGTCCCAACCTTAACCCCAACCATCTAAGTTAAAATCCATAAAAAATATCCAATTTCATTAAATATGCCAATAAAACTAATACAGATTAAAAATGATTAAATTGGGCAGGATAAGGGCTAAAAGTTAAAATTACATTAAGATCAAATTCATAAAAACATTAAAATTCATTAAAAAATTCATTAAAACATTAAAATTCATTTAAAAAATTCATTAAAATTAATACAGACATTTAATTCAACACAAGGAAATAAACAAGGGTTAAAAGTAATAATTTATTAAGTTAAAATTCATTAAAATTCATCGATTTGGCAAGGGAAAGGTTAAAAATTCATGCAAAGCAAAAATTCATTCACGCGAACACCAAATTTACACAGAGTAATACTTACCGAATAGAGTATAAAAGGAAGCACATCAGCTGCAGAAGATCATTCAGCCTTTGACCGGCATACAGTCAGGATCGCAGCAACACAGAGAAGCTAAACCAGCCTAGTTATTAGTGTGCCTAGCCTGAAGAAGACCCCGATTGGGTCGAAACGTCGTTTTTGTTTATTTGGCACACCTTCCTCAGTTCTTTACTTTTAAAACCTATTTGAGTTAATTCATTTATTTACATTTAAAAACCTAAAAAAAGATAAAACCTATAAAAACAAAAAAATAAATTAAACCTAACAATACTTACCTTATAAAACCTAACTACTTACCTTAATGGAGGACTGGACGGTTGTCCGCTATGGGCGGCGACGCCAGCGTTACCATCCTATCCAATGGGACATGGGATGCGGACAGCCCTGGGGGATGGACCGTGCACGGGCCCCCACCAACTGGAGGGGACCCAGATTTATCTCTCCTAACCAGCCAGCTCCTCCCCCAAGGGCTGGATGCTTCCCAGGTTCACAATTCAGATCCTATGCGGATGTGGCCCGCCAGAGACCTCAGAGGAGAAACCCCTCCCAAATTAATGGGCCAGCTGTCAGACGGGAGGCGGCCAACCCCCAATTGGGCCGTTTGATCCGGATGCTGTATGGGGTGATCAAGACATCTTATCACTTAAAGAAGGTGATCCCTGAACCTGACAAGCCGGAGCCCCGCACAATAGCCAGGATGGTTGACTTTCTCTCAACTATGGTCAAGCCAGCTTTTCTTATTGAGCAAACGGCCGATTGCATTAAACGAAATGCTAAACAATGGGGACGGATGACTCTCCGGATCTTGACTGGTCACTATGAGACGGTGCTGGAGAAGCAGCTACAGAACCTTAGGGGTGCGCTTCCCCCAGATTGGAAAGAGGCCTTTGAAGTAGCCTCACGCTGGGCCCGCAGGAACCTATCACGGATCACGCAGGAGGACATAGACCAAGCGGAGGCCAGGATAATGGACCAGAGGAATTCAGAGATTCCGGCACAAGAGGCAACCCCACGACAAGAGAAAAGGACCACACCTCAGACTGAGACCCCACCCCCAGTACCCAGGGGACTGGGAGAGAGTCACCAGCTAGTGTGCAGGGTCAACATGGCAACAAGGACAGAAGGGATCTCACAGGTGGAAAGGTCCCCCAAGGGTTGCAGAGGGGAGCCCAGGAAGCATGGAGGGCTTTTGAAGGAGAATCCCCCACCAGAGGTCCAGAGGGTTCTAGAAGTCCCTGTAGTGGCAGAGGTGATTGAAGAGGATCGCCGGGAAGTGGAAACCCGTGCACTTCAGAGAAAAGGGGCTCAGAGCACTCCCCGGGCCCTAGCCACCCAGACCCCTATGCGTGGGTCGGTAGCACTAGCCACCAGACCGGAAGGGGACACAGAAGAGACTGTGATTTTTGAAAGGTCCCAGGAGTCTCGTAAGGACCTGGATGGTCCCAAGCATAAGGGGACCAGAAACCCCAGCATGAGAAGCAAAATTACAATTAGGACCTAGTAGTGAACAAAAATGGGGGGATCTGTCCATGAATGTAAGAACATAGATATAACACACAAAAGAAATGGACACGCTTTGGTTTAAAGTTTTTTATTGGTTTAGCTTCACTTATTGCTCTGATACCCATTTCAACTCCTAACCCTAACCTAACCACTAACCCCAATGCCTAACCCTAACCCCAACGCCTAACCCTAACCCCAATCCCTAACCCCAACGCCTAACCCTAACCCCAACGCCTAACCCTAACCCCAACCACTAACCCTAACCGTCTAGCCCTAACCCCAACCACTAACCCTAACCCTAACCCCTTGCCCTAATCCTAAACGTCTAACCCTAACCCCAGTCCCTAACCCTAACCTAACCACTAACCCTAACCCCAATCACTAACCCTGACCCTAGTCCCAACCTTAACCCCAACCATCTAAGTTAAAATCCATAAAAAATATCCAATTTCATTAAATATGCCAATAAAACTAATACAGATTAAAAATGATTAAATTGGGCAGGATAAGGGCTAAAAGTTAAAATTACATTAAGATCAAATTCATAAAAACATTAAAATTCATTAAAAAATTCATTAAAACATTAAAATTCATTTAAAAAATTCATTAAAATTAATACAGACATTTAATTCAACACAAGGAAATAAACAAGGGTTAAAAGTAATAATTTATTAAGTTAAAATTCATTAAAATTCATCGATTTGGCAAGGGAAAGGTTAAAAATTCATGCAAAGCAAAAATTCATTCACGCGAACACCAAATTTACACAGAGTAATACTTACCGAATAGAGTATAAAAGGAAGCACATCAGCTGCAGAAGATCATTCAGCCTTTGACCGGCATACAGTCAGGATCGCAGCAACACAGAGAAGCTAAACCAGCCTAGTTATTAGTGTGCCTAGCCTGAAGAAGACCCCGATTGGGTCGAAACGTCGTTTTTGTTTATTTGGCACACCTTCCTCAGTTCTTTACTTTTAAAACCTATTTGAGTTAATTCATTTATTTACATTTAAAAACCTAAAAAAAGATAAAACCTATAAAAACAAAAAAATAAATTAAACCTAACAATACTTACCTTATAAAACCTAACTACTTACCTTAATGGAGGACTGGACGGTTGTCCGCTATGGGCGGCGACGCCAGCGTTACCATCCTATCCAATGGGACATGGGATGCGGACAGCCCTGGGGGATGGACCGTGCACGGGCCCCCACCAACTGGAGGGGACCCAGATTTATCTCTCCTAACCCTAACCCTAACCCTAACCCTAACCCTAACCCTAACCCTAACCCTAACCCTAACCCTAACCCTAACCCTAACCCTCTTAAGATTCCCCTCATTCCAGTTCCTACATTAAATTTTAAAAAAATGGATTATTATTTAATAAAACTTTATTACTAGCACTATCATCACTATTATACAGAATAATACAATTAACACAACTATAATACTATTAACATAATACAAAAAGCAAACCCATCTTAATAAATAAATTTTAGATAAACTGATCATAATAAAACATGAATAAATAGGTCAGGTGTCAACGGCCCTTAATCCTAATCCTAATCTTAGCCCCCATCCTCTACCTAATTCTAACCCTATTCTAAAACTAATCAAATAATCTTAAATCATAAAAATACCTAAAACTTATTTTCTGAATCATATCACCCACAACCCCTGATTTAACCAACTAACTTTCCTAATCGACCTTTGACCCCAAGACCTTCAATACAACAACTACATCAAATCTAACCTCTAAATCCTCCTTTCCGACCCTAACACATAACAGAGGCCTGATTGGGACTGGAAACCTCAGGGTATCTCCTTATATCCTCCAATTCTATCCTTTCAAGACTCAGTGGGAGCAGGCCCCATAGATGCATCGGGAGTACTCACCTGACTCCCTACTGTCTCTACCAACCTATACCAATCAGCATTGTAAGACACCTCAGTGGATCGATTGGTTTCCTATCAAATACTGTGATCACTCTCACAGTAATTGATATCTCCATAAGGTAGAACGAACCCTACCTCTTATTCTTCTCTGCCCCCTCTGTAAGATACCTCAGGGGTAGCGGCAGTCTAATTACTTCCTATCTCCTGCCTTATACAACCTGTATAAACAAGATAGCTTTTCCTTAAGATTCCCTTTATTCCATCCCTAACAGACCTCTAAATAAATAACAAAATTGTATTATTTCTTAGTGTCAATTCTATTATACAAAACAATACAATAACTAAAACAATTAAAACAGTCTAAACATAATCTAAAATAATTTCCACTTTAAATTAATATACAGTCTATAATTGAAAGAAGAATAAAAGGTCAGAGGTCATATTTTTAAATTGAACCTTCCACCCCGCAAAAAACAGATCACCACCACATAACTAAATATTCCATTCCCACGATAAAACCTTTTTAGAATTTCTACTACTTCTATGATTATTAATATTACCACAATTTTAATATTATTGATATTATTACTATTATTATTTTATTATCAATATTTTTTAGAATAACACATTATTAACACATTTAAAACCTGGTTAACCTGATACAAAAAAAATCCCATCTTTCTAAAATAAATTAACAATATAAAATAATTAAAACTGAATAAGTAGTGAAAGGTCAAAGGTCATAATTTAAATTGGACCTTCCCAGTTACTTCACTACCCTGCAAAATATAGAAGACAACCACATAATTACCATCACAATCAATTTAACCGAATTCCATAATACAAATTTAATTTAATTTTATTATCAAATTAACTATTTCTCTACAATACAATAAAAAATTAATATTTTGTTTTATCCTCCCTCACTTCCGATCCAAAATTTGTTTGAAGTTATTCAGACTTACAGTTTAAAAGATATTCACATTAATTATCACTTCCTGATTCGGACTTCCCACAATGCCGCTCTTCCCCTCTAACAAATTTAAAAATTGTTATATCTCCTAAACCGCTTTGAATTTTTGAAAAATTCCTTCACTCCCACACTGATTTTAACCACATAATTCAATTTATACACATATCACAAACCCTCTCTTAAAATTTAAATATTTCGGTCCGTCACCCTCACTCACATAGACCCTCAGTTTAATGACCCTCTCTAAAATTCCACACATCAAACAATTCGCTGGCCATGTACGGGTCAGTCCAGCTGGCCCCAGCGGTGACCTGTACATGGCGGTAAGTATGCAGCCCTCCTTGCGTCTCAATAGAGACAATGCACGCAGGATGTGGTGGTCCCCGGCTTCAGGACCTTAATTGTAGCCAAATTTTCTATGGGGGGTAGCCCCACCCATACAACAGCACATCTTACACTACACATATAATAAAAATAATTAAACTTAAAATAAATAAAAAAAATCACAAACTGAATTTTTCAAAATAGCTTTCATTTCCTGATCCCTGGGACTGTGCGGTGTATGGAGTACAGGGATCATAATCAATACCTCTTGGGAATCCCAGAGGGAGCAGGGAGGCAGCACTTCAGTGCGGCTGGCTCTGTTTCCTCGATCCCTGGGGATGACCAGGAAGGCACCGCTCTGTCGGGGCTGGTCCTGATCATCTCTCGGGGGGACCCCTTGTAGGATAGCTAGTCCCTTTAGCACGCCCGTTTTTTCGCTCTCGCGCCGACAACCGCTCGCTCGCCTTTTATTTTCTCCCTCCCTCCTCAAATTAGATATATGTCTAGGGTCACCTAAACTAGCAACTACAAAATAGATATAAAAACAGCTTTATAAAACAAAACTTTATTCAAAAAACCAATTGACACGAGGGACACACACCAGGGATTTGATCACCCCTGGTGGGCCAGCCTCAGGTTAGGGTGTCTAGTTTCATGGCCGAAACACCCGCTTGACCCTGAGGTGACTACTGATGATGTGTACCCAAATTTAGCTTCTCCAAAAAAACACCTTTACTTTACTTCCCCCAAACCTTAGAAAGGCCTTATAATATCAGCTTATTATAGCACTAAATATAAGGCTTAGCAGCCTTTAATACCTATCCTAAAAAACTCTAATCTAATGTCACAATCTCCCCTCTCCATCCTATGGAGAATAACATCGATTTCCTCGTTTTTCCGACCACTTTTTCATCGTCGACCTTTGACCTTTGTAATTTTTTCCATTTTTTACAGGAATTCTAATTGTAATTTTTAAGTTACAAAAGCACAAGTCACAAGCACTCACCCAACACCTCTCCCACCAACCTTCAGCCCACCCTGAACATAACCTTAGCCCTTTTTCATCAATTGACCCTGGTTTTAACCCGACCTTTACCCTAATACTCACCTAGGCCCAAAGGCATAAACTTAATTTCAACCTTAAATTAAACTTAATCCCTTAACTTAACCCGGCCCCATCGACTAACATAACCTTAATCCGAGCCCTAAACTGAACCTCAACCCTTAACTAGGCCCTAATCCTAAACCTAACCCTTAATTAGACCCTAATCTTAACTCGTAACCTTAACCCACCCCTAACCCTAAACTTAACCCTTCACTAGGCCCTAACCTTAACCCTAACCTTAACCCCTAACCCTAAACTTAACCCTTCACCAGGCCCTAACCCTAACTATAACCCTAACCTTAACCCCTAACCCTAAAACTTAACCCTGAACTAGGTCCTAACCCTAACTATAACCCTAACCTTAACCCCTAGCTAGGCCCTAACCCTAAACCTTAACCCCTAACTAGCCCTAACCTTAACCCCTAACTAAACCTTTACGGCTAACCCTAACCCCAACTAGCCCCTAACCTTAACCCCTAACGAGGCCCTAACCCTAATTACAACCCTAACCTTAACCCCTAACTAGGCCCCAACTGCTAACCATAACCCTAAACTTAACCCCTGACTAGGCCCTAAACATAACCCTAAATCTAACCTTAACCCCTAACTAGGCCCTAACTACTAATCATAACCCTAATCTCCACCTTAAACCTTACCTTAACCTTAATTTTCACTCTAACCCTAAAAACTTAACCCTTAATTAAACCCTAACTTCTAACCTTAACCTTAATTTTAGCCTTAACCTAAATTGAACCCTTAACTAGACCCTAACAACTAACCTTAAGCCTAAACTAACTACTTTGAGATTATAATAACATTGTAATAAACACAGATTTAATCAATCACCTTGTTTTATTGGACATCAGGTTGGACTTCAATCAGGCTGCGGTTAGCCGGGCGGCCGCGAAGAGGTTCCCCTCTTTGACTGCTCTGATCTCTCTCCTGATCCCTTTATACTTGGAGATTATTATAACATAATAATAAATACAGATTCAATTAATTTCCTTGTTTTATGGGACATCCGGTCGGACTTCAGCTGAGCCGTGGTCAGCTCGGCTGCCGCGAAGAGGCCATCCTCTGCTGCTTATCTGCTCTCCTTCTTGATTCCTTTATACTTGGATATTATAATAACATAGTAATAAACACTAATTTAATCAATCACCTGGGACATTGGACATCAGGTTGGACTTCAATCAGGCTGCGGTTAGCCGGGCGGCCGCTAAGAGGGTCTCCTCTTTTACTGCTCCGATCTCTCTCCTGATTCCCTTATTCTGGGTTATTGTAATAACATAGTAATTAACACCAATTCAACCATAAACCTGTTTGGAACTAGAAACCTTGGGTGATCTCCTTATATCCTCCTATTCTATCCCTTCAAAATTCAGTAGGATCGGGCCCAAAAAGTACAAGGGCCGTGCCGCCACCGTAGTTCACGTCATTCAACCATGCAATTCCCTTCGAGGGTCCCATGGGACGTGTTCGTCGTTAATTTTTCAAAACCCTAACCCTAACCCTAATTTAATCAATCACCTGGGACATTGGACATCAGGTTGGACTTCAATCAGGCTGCGGTTAGCCGGGCGGCCGCTAAGAGGGTCTCCTCTTTTACTGCTCCGATCTCTCTCCTGAT
>CM060472.1:25813723-26021223 GCA_030544235.1 Lepturacanthus savala | reverse complement strand
CTGGACCGTGCATTTCAGGGGACTAAGTAGTCCCCTGACCAAATCCTTAATCCTAACCCTAACCCTAACCCTAACCCTAACCCTAATAAGATAAAAAATATATAACTACATAAATATATAACAAGAAAATGTACCTTGATATTCAAGTTATAACAATATAATATAATTTAAAAATTTAAGTAATAATAAATAAATAATTAAAAAATCAAGTAATAATAAAAATAATAAAAGAATCAATTAATAGGACTTACTCAGATCCTAACTTCCACTCTGACCTTAATCCTTTTCTAACCCCCTTAATTATAACTGCTTCCGTAACCTTAACCTCTGACCCTAACCTTACATTCACCTAATCCCTAAATTATGACATAATAACTAAAATAATTTATAATGAATTAACACATGAATTCAATTTCTGATAGATTAATTAATTACTTAATTAACCTACTCCTTTTACTACCAATTGATCCCCTAACCCTTCAACCTTTAAGAACCTTTTATCACAAAAAGATTAAATCATTTATATGTGGGTATATATGCATTAAGAAGTGTGTATATATTGTGTATATGTATAGTTGGATGTACATCCATGTATATGTGTATATATATTCCAAACCTATTATAACAACAATTAAAGAATATAATCTAAAATAAAATATAAGAGTTAATTTCCAATAATATAATAACATGAAATATAGAACTACATAAATATAACAACAAGAAAATATACTTTGATATTCAAGTTAAAACAAAATAGCATAACTTAAAATTCAAGTAGCAACAAATAAATAATCAAAAATATCAAGTAATCATAAGAAATAATTAAGAATGTAATAAATGGATCAATTAATAGGACTTACTCAGATCCTAACTTCCACTCTGACCTTAATCCTTTTCTAACCCCCTTAATTATAACTGCCCCCTTAATTTTTAACCTCTGACCCTAACCTTACATTCACCTAATCCCTTAATTATGACATGAAACTAAGTGAAATATTATGAATTAACACATGAATTCAATTTCTGTTAGATCAATTAATTTCTTATTTAACCTACTCCTTTTACTACCAATTGATCCCCTAACCCTTCAACCCTTAAGAACTCTTTATTACTAACAAGATAAAATAAGTAATTATTTATATGCGGATGGATATATATATGTAAATTTATATTTTTATTGTGTATATGTATATACCTTATAATTATACAGTTGGAAGTGTATGTATTTATATGTATATATTTATTCCAAACCTACTATAACAACAATTAAACAATATAATTAAATAAAATATAGGAATGAAATTTTAAATAATATAATAACTTAAATATATAACTACATAAATATAATAACAAGAAAAAGTACCTTGATATTCAAGTTATAACAATATAATATACTCAAAATTAATTCAAGTAGCAATAAATTCACAATTAAAAATTATCAAGTAATTATAAGAAATAATTAAGAATTTAATAAATGGATCAATTAATAGGACTTACTCAGATCCTAACTTCCACTCTGACCCTAATCCCCTTCTAACCCCCTCAATTTAACTGCCTCCTTAATTCTTAATTTTTATCTTAACCTCTGACCCTAACCTTACATTCACCTAATCCCTAAATTATGACATAAAACTAAATAAAATATAAAGAAGTAACAGAGGAATTCAAATTCTGATAGATTAATTAATTACCTAATTAACCTACTCCTTTTACAACCAATTGATCCCCTAACCCTTCAACCTTTAGGAACTCCTTATTACTTACAAATTAAGATTAATAGTAATGTATATATGTGTGTATATGCATATATGTGTATATATGTGTATTATTTGTAGATTGGCATATATATCTATGGTCGGCACTGTATGTATATATATTTATATCCCAAACTTTTTATAACAATAATTTAAGAATATAATTTAATATAAAATATAAGAATAAAATTTTAAATATTATAATAACATAAAATATGGAACTACATAAATATAATAACAAGGAAATATACCTTTATCCAAGCTATAACAAAATGATATAATTTCAAAAATTCAAGTAACAATAAATAAATAATCCAAAAATATCAAGTAATAATAGGAAATAATTAAGAATGAACTTACCCAAATCCTAACTTCCACTCTGACCTTAATCCTTTTCTAACCCCCTTAATTATAGCTGCCTCCTTAATTTTTATCTTAACCTCTGACCCTAACCTTATATTCACCTAATCCCTTTTATGACATAAAACTAAATGAAATATAATGAATTAACAGATACATTGAATTTCTTTTAAATTAATTAATTAACCCCTCTTACAGCCAAATTGTTCCCCCAACCTTAATTTAGAACCTTTTCTAAGAAGATAAAAATTAAAACAATAAATAATAAAAAAATATATATGATATAATATTTACAAGATAAACATAATATAACAATAACATAATCACATATTAACCCTTTTCAACCAAATAATTAAATAATAATAATATAATAAAAGAATTAAACAATTTTAATATAACAAAATAATATATAAGAACCAATAGGACAATAAATACAACAAACCTCTAAACAAAAAAAATATATATAACATAATTAAAATTATAATAAAAGAAATAAAGAGATTAACTAACTAATAAATTAATTAACTAAATTAATAATACATATATTATAATTTTTTTTAATTTTATTTATTTAATTATATATTTTTTCTGTTCTTTCAATTTCCCTCTCCCCCTTCTTCATCCTTCCTCTCCCCCCCTTTTTTTTCCCCCCCCTCTCCTTCTCCCCCCCCTTCCCTCCTCCCTCTCTACTTTTCCTTCACCCCTCCATACCCTTAACCCTCACCTCTTCCTATTTCCTGAAATTTTATTATAATTCCTTCTCAATGTCAATAAAGTTTTTCACACACACAGTTTCCCTCCTTTTTTTCTTTCCTTTCTAAAAATTTTTTCATTAATCCTTATGACTCCATTTAAATTCTTCCAAGATCCTTATAATTTTCTAAATAATTTTATTTACTCCTTTAATTTTTTAATTAATTTTTCACTCCCTTTAAAAATTATTTTCTTCATGATTTCACGCCTTTTTTTTCCCACAATGCTCGGTTTGACTTCACTCACACCCTGACTGAGAAAGAGGGCTACGTTGAAGGCCCCCCTACCCAAATTTCTCCCAAATCACAAATCTGGAGACCTTCCTTCCCTGGAAAAGAACTCAAGATCCCTGGGAGAAGACTACAGGAGACCTTTTCTTTGCTGGAGGGAGTAGAAGAATAGAAGAAAAGAAGAACATGGACCCGGAGATCTCATCGGCAGACCCCTCTTCCTCGAGACCCCAAACAAATGCCCTTTTCAGGGCTAAGGAGCCTTCAAATCCTCGCCCTACAGAGACCCTTTTGAGGTCCCCAGGGTCCAGAGCAGATCCTCACCCTACAGCGGCCCCCTTGAGGGCCCCAGGGTCCAGAGCAGATCCTCACCCTACAGCGGCCCTTTTGAGGGCCCCAGGGTCCAGAGCAGATCCTCACCCTACAGCGGCCCTTTTGAGGGCCCCAGGGTCCAGAGCAGATCCTCACCCTACAGCGGCCCTTTTGAGGGCCCCAGGGTCCAGAGCAGATCCTACCTGCTTGGGGACCTCACTGGTGCCCCTTCCAGAACCCAGCGGAAGCCGACAGCCCGACGGCAGGCAGACTCAGCCCGGAACCCCTTCGGAACACCAGGCACCCCCCACCTACCAACCAGGGACCTCCACCCACCGCTCCCCAGCCCCAGGCTTAGCCAATACTACTCGGTGAGTATTGATTAGGTCTCGGCCCATGCACGGGGCGTACCAGCTGGCCCCAGCGGTGTCCTGTGCATGGGGGTAAGTATGCAGCCCTCCTGGGTCTCACTAGAGACAAAGCACGCAGGAAGGGTGGTCCTTGGCGTCAGGACCTTAATTGTGGCCAAGTCTTCTAAGGGGGGTAGCCCCATCCATGCAACAGCACATCTTGCACCACACCACTCGCCGTGGGAAGCTCCCGGCCTGGAGCTGGTAAGTTCAAACCCCTTCTCGCCGTACCGGACCACCCACAAAAACCATGCCTTTTTCAAAATAGCTTTCATTTCCCGATCCCTGGGACTGTGCGGTGTATGGAGTACAGGGATCGTATTCAATACCTCTTGGGAATCCTAGAGGGAGCAGGGAGGCAGCACTTTAGGGCGGCTGGCTCTGTTCCCTCGGTCCCTGGGGATGGCCAGGAAGGCACCGCTTAGTCGGGGCTGGTCCTGATCATCTCTCGGGGGGGTTCCCTTGCAGGATAGCTAACTCCCTTAGCACATTGTTAACCCCTCAAACACCAATAGTTCCCCCTACCCCTTGGGGCTCCCAGAGTTGACAGGGAGGCAGCACTTCAGTGCGGCTGGCTCTGTTTCCTCAATCCCTGGGGATGGCCAGGAAGGCACCGCTCTGTCGGGGCTGGTCCTGATCATCTCTCCCCCGGGGGGGACCCCTTTGAGGATAATTAGCCTCCTTAGCACACTATTTCATTCCCAGACAAAAACCAATTTTCCCACCCGCCAATTTTAACACTTCCTCCGCTCGTTTTTTTCGCTCTCGCACCGACAACCGCTCGCTCGCTTTTTATTTTTTCCCTCCCTCACCAAATTAGATATATGTCTAGGGTCACCTAAACCAGGAACTACAAAATAGAATTAAAAATACTTTTACAGAATAAAACTTCATTCAAAAAACCAATTGACACGAGGGACACACACCAGGGATTTGATCACCCCTGGTGGGCCAGCCTCAGGTAAATTTTTTTTTTTAACCTGAGGCTGGCCCACCAGGGGTGATCAAATCCCTGGTGTGTGTCCCTCGTGTCTAGTTTCATGGCCGAAACACCCGTTTGACCCTGAGGTGACTACTGATGATGTGTACCCAAATTTAGCTTCTCTAAAAACCACCTTTACCTTACTTCCCCCAAACCTTAGAAAGGCCTTATAATATCAGCTTATTTTAGCATCAAATATAAGGCTTAGAGTCCTTCAATATCCTTTATAAAAATTTCAAACCATCACTATAATTTCTCTTCTCCGCCCGATGTAAAATAACCTTAAACTCCTCAATTTACCGAACCCCCCCCCCTTTTTTTTCCATCGTCGACCTCTTGACCTCTACAATTTTTTCCTTTAAATTTACAACAATATTACCTAAAAATTGAAAAAAACAATTTTTTATTGGATTCTAAAGGTAATATTCCTTTGGAGGATCTAACTGTACGATCCTACAAGTGGTAAAATCAGTCATAAGTACGCACATAACACCCCTTACACCATTTTTCAACCCCACCTCTCAGCCCACCCTAAACATAATCTTAGCCCTTATTTATCATCTTAAACCTAACCCTGACCTTAGCCCTTACCCTAAACTTAACCTAATCCTCACCTAGGCCCTAATCTTAACCTTAACCCTAACCTTAACTCTCAACCAGGCCCTAACCCTAAACTTAACCCCCAACCAAGCCCCAACCTTAACCCTTAAGTTTACCCTAGCTGCTAACCCTAACCCAAATCTGAACCCTAAACCTAACCTTAAACCCTTAACTAGGCCCTAACTGCTTAGTTTTACCCTAAACTTAATCCTTAACTAGGCCCTAACCCTAACCCCAATCTGAGCCCTAAACCTAACCTTAACCCTTAACTAGGCCCTAGCCATAACCCTAACCTTAACCTTTAACGCAACCCTAACTACTAACCCTAACTCTAATCTGAGCCCTAAACCTAACCTAAATCCTTAACTAGGCCTTAACCATGACCCTAATCCTAACCTTAACCCCTAACTAGTCCTTAATTGTTAAACATAACCCTAATCTCGACCTTAAAACCTAACCTTAACCACAACTTTAACCCTAAAACTTAACCCCTTAACTAGACCCTAACCTCCAACCCTAAGCCTAAACCTAACCCATAACTAGGCCCTAAACATTAACCCATACCTTAACCTTAACCTAACCCTGAACTAAGTCCCTAAATACTTACCCTAACCTTAATTCTAGCCCCACCCTATAGCCATTTCTAACCTTAACCTTAGCCCAAACCGAAATCTTAACCCGATCTCTGAAAACCAATTAAGATCTCTCCTTGTGTTCTTGGACATCTGATCGGACTTCAGTTAAGCCGTGGTCAGCTCGGCTGCCGCAAAGAGGCTCTCCTCTGCTGCTTGGCTGCTCTCCCTCCTGATTCCTCCACTTGGGGACACAATTATAAAACACCAATTACAATTCGAATCCCTAGAACAAGAAACTAACAAATATCCCCCTCCCCACCTCCCCCTTTTCTATCCACTATAGGAACCAGTAGTATTGGACATCACTAAGTTCAAGCGGAGTGCAACCCGGTGTTCATATCACCAAACTGCGGATTCCCGTGGAGGGTTCCGCAGGATATGTTCTTCGTTAACATTCCCAAACCTAACCCTAACCCTAACCCTAACCCCTAACCCTAACCCTAACCCTAACCCTGAAACAGCGTAGATTACACTGAAACGAGCACACTGGAATTGTTCCAGCACTCGGATAATGTAACTAATGTGACTTTAGTACATCGTTTTCTTTATTTAACATGCATCTCACGCATCTCCGCAAATCTGCGGAAATGTGAGCGCGACTCCGGTGACTGGACTCGACTGTGTGTCACCTGATGCAGGAATAACGACGCACCAAAAAAAAATAAAATAAATAAACCAGCATGTCTAAACAGAGAGAAGATGTATAACAGGATGTTGAATATCCATTCAATGTGACAAATAAAACGTTTATTTAGACGTCTTTATTCTGAAAATCCCACTTTGAAAACCTTTATTTAAAACACTCCAGACCGCCATTACATGTTTTAGCTTGCGCACCCCCGAGTGCTCGGACTGCAGTCAGGGCAAACAGTTGAAGGCAGTGTGTAGATAGAGATGGAGCAAAAAGTGTGGAGGAGATTGGGGAGTAGAGGGCATTTTTGTTTTTAAATAGTTAACATTATTTGCACACCTTAGTTTACACCTGCTCAAGAGCAGAGTACTGATGCTAAGTTAATAGACTATTTTGGTATCGGCCACCAGTATCGATATCGGATCGGAAGTGCAAAAAGCTGAATCGGGACATCCCTAGTAGAGATATACATATACTGTTTCTGCCTATGTAATGTGTATTACAGGTGTCAGTTTATGTCAGTTTCATCAGTCTCATCTAATGTTTATGTTTTACAGGTGTCAGGTTCGTGCCGGCAGCACGTTCCTTCCCCCTGACCCGGAGGGACCTGTGGGCCAGTAAGTATAACACTTCATATATAACACACCCTGACACACAGTTAATGTTCAGCTGTTTCTCTTTGTAGATAAAAGTGTTGGTTTCATGCCAGATGCAGGTTGGCTGTTGAATTGTGTTGTGTTCTGTGTGTTTTCTCTGACAGGTTCACCTCAGCGACAGCCTGGGGATGCCGGTCCTCGCTGGCCTCCTGTTTGCTGCTGCTTCCAGGCAGCTGCAGGAGGCCATGGTCCCCGCCCGGACCTCCCCCAAGAAGGAATCTACATCACTTTCTGTTACTGCTTTTAATGTTTAACTGAATAACCTATGTAGTTTATATTATGTTGCTGCTGCTATCAGATTATTTATGTGCACTAAATGTTTATTCAAATGATTTTGGTTATGTTGCCCTTGTTTTTAATTGTTGCCAATTGTTTTTAAATACTCCTCTTCCTATTTAGTTCAATATTTTTATTTTTTCCCACTGCTGCTGTTGACAAACTCAAGTACATGTAAAACCTTTATCCTTTACCCTTTATTTACAGTCTTTAGTTCTTCTAGTGTATTTCATTCATTTTTCTAATATAAACTATGTCTTTGGTTCCACAGACACCACCTCCCCCCCTGATATCCCACGGGTTCCACCAGGAGTGTCTGTGGAGGTCAAGGCCCCTGTGCCTCGTCCTTCCTGTCCTCCTTGAGGGACTAGTGTGGCTCAGGCCAAAAAGATGATACGTTACCTATTCACTGTCTGAACATTTGACACAATAACCACCGCGTTGTGTGGTTGAACTCACTGCTGTTGCGGTTTGTCTTTAGTGAAGTTTTTTACTGTAAACTGTCTTTGGTTCTACAGGCGGTGCCTCCTACTCCTCCTCCACGGGTCATCCCAGCAGTGGCTGTGAAGGCTGAGGTCCCTGGACCTCGTCCTTCCAGTCCTGCTGGATGGACCACTGTCCGTCGGTCCAAGAAGGTATTATATTTAACACAATAACCACTGTATTGTGAAGTTTACCTCACTGCTGCTATGTGTTAATGCAGGTCAGAATGTTTATCACTGTCTTTATTTTTGGTAATGTTGTTTTTAAACTTTTGTCTCATTTTATTGTCTCTGTTGACAGACTCAACAACACGTAACTTTTTACCCTTTATTTACTGAAGAAGGTGAAACGTCTTCAAGCTCAAAGAAAAAGTCCAGGTGCTTACTTTTTAAACTCCTTGACTACCCTTTATTTACATCATATTCAGTTTGTCTGGTGTATCTTATCTCATTCATTTGTCTAATATAAATTCTCCTTCTCCTTCCAGTCTTCCTGGTGTGACTGCTGTGGCTCCAGCTACAAAGTATTTTATTACTACACTATAACTGTTTGCGTGATAAACTATAACCAGTGTACTGTGGACTTCCATTGTCTTTGGTCACCTTGCCGTCTGGTGTATCTTATCTCATTCATTTGTTTAATATAAATTATGTCTTTGGTTCTACAGACGGTGCCGACGACCCGGACGCCTCCTCCCCCCGCCTGCAGCCACACCGGTCTCACCAGGAGTGTCTGTGGAGGTCGAGGCCCCTGTACCTCGTCCTTCCAGTCCTCTTGGAGGGACTAGTGTGGCTCAGGCCAAGAAGGTGTGTTACCCACCATTATTGGTTGTTTGAACATTTTACAGAATAACTGCTGTATTGTGGATTTTAACTTTCTGTTTGTCTGGTGTCTCTTATGCACTATTTTATTGTAAACTCTGTCATTGTTTCCACAGACTCCGCCAAGGGCCCGCTTGACTCCGCTCACCAGGAGTCCAACCACCACCTCCAACCCCACAGGTTTCACGGGAAGTGTCTGTGAAGGCCAAGGCTCCAGTCTCTGGTTCTTCCCTCCCTCCTCGGTGGACCCAGGTGGGTCCCACCAAGAAGGTAACATAGGCTGATACTGTTTCTTTGAAAGTTTACTGAAATAACTAATGTATTTTCTACCATAACCTACTGCTGCTCGTGGCTATCTGCCTTTTATCTGCACATAATGTTGTGATTTTATTGCATTGTTTTTGGTCATTATCTTTTTATTATTTTTAACCCTTTGTTTTTGTTTCCTATTTTATTTACAATGCCAACAGTTTTTCTTTTGTGTTTTGTCTCCTATGCACTTCTTAATCCAAACTCTGCCTTTTTTCTTTACAGACACAGAATACTGAGGAAGCAGAAGGCCGTGCCCTCCATCCCACTGAACCCGGTGTGGTTTAGCCCTGAGGTCCTGGAGCTGATGGCAGAGGTACGTTTACATATTCCTTATTTTATAGATATTGATAACATTTTTTTTAAATGGTCTCTTTTTGTTTTCATATTTCAGATTTTTTTTTATGATGAAAACATGGATAGAGAAATGTACTGCTTTGTCTGCAACAGTGTTCATTTCCATGGTAGAGATGTAACACAATGCATTTCAGCATTCTGATGTCTTGCGGGTGAACAGTGCACCTGCATGGCACTTACTTTTCTTGCGTATCACAACGAGGGGTTGCAATTCAATAGGGTTTCTCTGGATAGAGTGCTTTCTCAGGGATATGCACTCTATGTAGGTGTGGACCGGCGGCTTATTGCAGATGGTACTTTTACACATGATTACTTGACCCTTGAGCAGATGCCAAAATGTGTCTTTACTGATGATCATTCCTATCATGTTACCATGAACTCGATGGATCTCATGGTTGGGCCACTCAAGGTTGCAGAAAACAGTCTGCAAAGTCAAGTATCGCTGCCCCTTGCCTCTCAACTTCAGTGCTTGGCTCTTGATGTCTGCCATGCAGTTCTTCTGGACGCACCTGAATGCTTTGCAGTTTTTTGTGACGACACAGGCTGCTATGGTTTCTTTGATTCTCACTCGAGGTCAGCCACCGGTTTTCCATACCATAGCGGCACTGCAATAATGCTGACCTTCCTTGACTTCAGTGATCTGGTCGACCATGTGCATAAGCTTTTGCAGGATCGTGGATCTTATGCCAGCTATGAGCTTATGCCTGTTTCCTTCTCCAGGGACTACAGTGATGTGACTACAGATAATATTGCGGTCTTTCAGAAGCTGCAACCGAACCAAGTGCGTTTCTTCACGATGGTGACACGGTTCTCACTCCAGATGCTGTGCCAGAACCAGCGTCTGTGGAAGTCAACGTTCCACAGATCCGAGCTGAACTTGGTGTAGTTCGTGAGAAAACGAAGCAGTACGTTTCAAGACTTGGCTCAAGCAGATGCAGGAAAGCTGCATGTCGAGCAAATGCGATCAGCAAACGTCTGCCTTCTGGTGAAAAGAGGACCACTGGCAGACGTCAGTCTGAAAAACAGCAATATGCCAGTAGATCAGAATTTCGGGAGAAGAAATTACAGGCAATGAGGGCAAGCTATATTCAGCATCGGCACAAAAAGAGGGCTTACTTAATGAAGCGGTATAACACTGACCCTGTATTCCAAGCGCGTCATAAATCTTCAATGAAGTCTTGCATTCGGAAGCAGTACAGCACCAATCTTGCTTTCCGGGAGAGGCAGAAATTGCACATTCAAATGTGTTACAAGACTGACCTTGCTTCCCGGCAACGGCAGAAATCTGCAATAAAATCTTACATCCGCATCCAGTACAGAAACAACCCTGTTTTCCAGCAGCATCAGAAGTCTTACATCCAGACGCGGTACAGCACAAACCTTGCTTTCCGGCAGCGTGTTGGACGAAGTTAAATCTTGATCATTGATGAGATCTCTATGATTTCCAAGGACCTCTTTGCCTGTGCACTGGTGGTTGCAACAAATCAAAGGCAACAAGAGGCCCTTTGGAGGCATGTCGGTCTTGGCTTTTGGGTTCTTTTACTAGCTGCCGCCCCTGGGCAGGGCCAAGCCGCTCTGTGTGCGTGAGGATGATTTCCTTGACCTCTGGAGTTCTTTCCAGATGGTCACCTTGACGGAAATCATGTGGCAAAAGGACGACCGGTCTTTTGCCGAGTTGTTGAACAGACTCCGCACAAAGCAGAAGACCGAACCACGACAAAGCTCCGCTCGAGCAGTGTGTCGTTGATGCCCAACATTGTCCGGTGGATGCCCTTCACATCTTTGTGACAAACAAGGAGGTGGACGCCCACAACGCAACCACCGTTGTAGCCCTTGGGTTGACTGTCGTCAACATTCCTGCGGAGGATTATCGGAAGGATCCCCGCACAGGCGAAATGATCTGCTGGACAACATCAAAGATCTGCTGGACAACACATCGCCGCACAGGCAAAATGATCTGCTGGACAACATCAAAGCTGCTGTCGGCGCGCGTCATGGTGACGAGGAACGTCGGCATCGAGGATGGCCTTGTCAGCGGCGCTTTCGGCACAATCAGACACCTGTGCATGTATGTGGACCTACCCGAAACTCTGAAGCTGATCGGACTGGAATTGAACAATCCAGAGGCTAGTCAGAAGTTTTGGAAAAAGGTTCTCGGGCCGACGGACATGCTGGTTTACATCGTGCGAGTCGAGGAACCCATGAGCAAGAGGGGAGCGGTTCAGCGAGAGCCATATGTCTGGTTCGTCTGTCACTCCAGCGTTTGAATTGGAGGGATACAACATGTTTGCTCGCAACAGAAACATCATGGCTACCAATGATGGAGGTGGTGTCGCCGTGTACTACAGGAGCACTGTTGTAGCCGGGCCGCGTAAGTACTTGCAGAACGTAATAGATCTTGAAGTTGCGGTTCTCAGCAGCTTTAATTGCTACTGTGTACAGACCACCAAACTAGTCTCTTGGCTTGTCACAAACATGCAAGCGCTCTGGGATTCCTTGAAGCTCATGGGTTGTCAGCCGATTGTCGTCTGCGGCGATTTCAATGAGAACCTTCTTTCTGGTGGGAAGAAGGCAATCAAACACATATTTGTATCCAGGGGATATAGTCAGCTCGTCACCGGTCCCACCACCGAAAAGCAGACCCTGATTGACCACATTTACATTTCGCATCCCAATTCTTGTGTTCAGTCAGGTGTTCTGCATTCCTATTACAGTTACCACCAGCCGGTATACTGTATTTTGACGTAGCTGACATCACCTTTTCTTGTCTTTATTGCGTGTAGTTTCTTGGTTTTGGCATGTGAATGTCTGTGTTACATTTATCTGCTGGTTATGGCCCAGCCAGCAGCACATGCCATAGTTTTTTCAATCCTGTAGCGTTGCTGCTGCTGTACTTTTTTCTTTCCGGTGCTGTCTTTTTGTGCAAGGTGCGGGCTTGCACAGAACCTCCCGGTGCTGTCTTTGTGCCATCCAGCAATGCATGATGCTTCTCTTTTTCTCTGGACGCGTCTTTGAAGCATCGTCTTTCTTGCTGTTCCTGGTCTTTTTCCTTTTGCAACTCCTCGTGTGGTGCAGATAGAAACAGAGCACAGTTACGCTCTCTGTATCCCTCTCTCCACCACCCCACCCATTTGTTTGTCCTGTGCTACATGTCTGTCTGCATTTGCCAAATACTGCAGCTACATATTGATGCGTTTTATATAGTTTTGGTTGTCCCCTTGAGACTTTGAAAGTCATCACTGTGCAGTTCAGTGTTCAGTTAAGTGCTTAGTTTAATGTTCAGTTAAGTAGTTCAATGTTCAGTTAAGTAGTTTAATGTTAAGCCAACAGTTAGAAGAACTTGACAGTGATCTGATGACTCTAATGTTAATATAATTGCTAATTGACTAATCTGATATACAACTGCTATTATTAATTTAGCAGCTAAAAGTAACGCTGCATGATCAATGTTTAATTTGGCCAATACAACAAATGCCGGGCGACACGGTGGCGCAGGGGTTAGCGCTGTTGCCTCACAGCAAGAAGGTCGCAGGTTCAGGACCTCCTTGGTCCTGGGTCTGGGACCTTTCTGTGTGGAGTTTGCATGTTCTCCCCGTGTCTGCGTGGGTTTTCACCGGGTACTCCGGCTTCCTCCCACAGTCCAAAAACATGCTCAGGTTAATTGGAGACTCTAAATTGCCCGTAGGTGTGAGTGTGTGAGTGAATGGTGTGTGTGCCCCACGATTGGCTGGCGACCATCTGGGGTGTATCCCTGCCTCTCGCCGTAACGCGCTGGGATTGGCTCCAGCAGACCCCTGCGACCCTAATGAGGAATAAGCAGGTATAGAAAATGACTGACTGACTGACAACAAATGCCACTTTGTCTTGTTAAATGTTTGTTGTGCTAACACAGGGTATGTGTGAAGCGTCTCGTGCAGTAACCATGCCATCCTGCATGTTACACCTACTGCTGCTGGCTAGCCTTCTTAACAGAGGGTGAAAGCCAGTATATAGCCTCTCCACTACCAAGACTCCTACAGTGCCTCCCTGGGGCCACGCACGGAAACTGGGTACCTCACGGTCCCAGGCTGAACTGTATGGGGATCTCGGAGCAGCAGTGGGCCCTAGAGATGCGGCATCTAGGACCACCACTGTGGACAAGTCCTGGTGCCCATCAACCACTGTCCCAGCTATGGGTAAATAGCCCTACAGCCTGGTAACATGTGATGTTGGCTGAGGTTGGAAGTTCCACGCATACAGAAACAAGGTGAGTAAAATATTTGATGTTCATTTCACTGATGATTCTTCACTAAATGATGATATTGATAGTTTTAACCTGATGTTGGTTTGTTTGTTTTTTCTCCCACAGACTGACTCTCTAATCCCTGTGAGATGACTGCTCCGTATAACCTGTCTGCTTGAAGAAGGAATAAAGTACTTACAAGTCACGCCCACATCAGCCTGTACAGGAATCTCATCCTGCCAAAAGTAAGACTCATTTCAGATTGTCTATCACCAAATACTGTCATACCTGCAAACATTAACACTAAATGTTTTATTTTTTTGTCTTTAATTGCTGCTGACAAGTTCATGGTGTGCCAAATCCAGCTGATGACCACGTTGACTTACTGTGGAGAAACATGGAGTAGGAGTAGAGAACAAGTAAGACTTATTAGTCATTTTATAATCTGCTTGGTTGTTGTGTTTTTCCTGTTAATGCATCTGCACTGTAATATCACTAAAGAATTTGAATGGTCATTGATAGTAACTGGTCTCCTCACTTTACCACCTTCTACAGGAGCTCCACTGACAGCATCCTGACCTACAACATCACTTCCTGGTTCAGGAGCTGCAGTTTCTATGGACAACAAAGACAGCCAATCAGGACTGATGGAGACCGCCTACAGAACCGTTGCTGCTGCTGTCTCATCCTGATGGAGCTCTACCAACAGCAATGCATTCACACAGCTACCTCCACCATCAAATACCCACTCCACCCTTCACTATGATCAACAGGTTTTACAAGCTGTAGGGCTTCAAGTGGACTGAATCCCCCCACACACACTCACTGACACCCTGAACCCCCGAAACACACACCACCCCCCCAGCTGGACAACAACCAAGGACAAGGTTTGAACTGATTTAAGGACATGTCTGAACTACTTTAAACAGCATTGGATTGGAGACATTGAAGCACCTTTTACTGAAATTACTTGGTTAATAATGCTATGAAATACTGTTTTTAAATATGTGATTGAAAATATATTTTTATATAGATAGAATTTTTTAGTAATCATTTAATCACCATTTTCTTTTAATGTAATGTCAATGATGAGAAGCAATTTAAGACTGAATGTAAATGTGGAGTGAAATGACAATAAAGTGAACGTTGAATCTAGAATCTAATGTCTGAGGATTTTAATAACATACATAGATGTACTCTGAAGGTTTTAGGTTAAGTTTGTTATACATGTATAGTAATGCATTATTTATATAGATATTTTATGTAACTGACATAAATACATGAATAAATTAATTAAAAAAAAAAAAGTTTAAAACATAAACCACATGAAAACAATAGCTTTCCCATGTGAATATCTAATCCATAACTAAACCATTTCACATAAAGTATATGGTAAATAAGATTTTGTGTAATAATATTGCACTGATTTAGGCCTACATAGCTTGTCATCTTTTTGTGCTCTCCATACCGAGAGAAAGCTTCTGGAGGTATAAAAAGTTTAAAATATGTAGGCCTAAATCAGCTTTCCCATGTGAATATCATTAGATATTCACATGTGGTTTATGTTTTAAACTTTTTATAGCTTCAGAAGCTTTCTCTCGGTATGGAGAGCACAAAAAGATGAAAAGCTATGTAGGCCTAAATCAGTGCAATATTATTACACAAAATCTTACGTATGATTTACTATATGGAGAATTAGATAGTTTTGGATTAGAAATTCACCTGGAAAAGGTATTGTTTTCATGTGCTTCATGTTTTAAAGCTTTTATGGCTCCATAAGCATTCTCTCGGTCGGAAGAGAACAAAGAGATGAAAAGCCTTGTTAGGCCTAAATCAGTGAAATATTTTGAAAGAAAATCTTATTTACCTTTTACATTATGTACAATGGTATAGTTTGGATTAGAAATCCACCTGGGAAAGGTGTTGTTTTCATGTGGTTCATGTTTTAATGTTTTTATCGCTCCATAAGCATTCTCTTGGTCGGAAGAGAACAATAAGATGAAAAGTCTTGTTAGGCCTAAATCAATGAAATATTTTTAAAGAAAATCTTACGTATGTTTTACTATATGGACAATTAGATAGTTTTGGATTAGGAATTCACCTGGGAAAGGTATTGTTTTCATGTGGTTCATGTTTTAAAGTTTTTATGGCTCCATAACAATAAGATGTTTTCATCTTATTCTGCCTTTCAGACCGAGAGAAAACTTAAAGAGATTAGAGAATGAAGATTAGAAAACATTATAGCTGAAATTTAAAGAGTTGTAGACCCAATATCACTCAACTTCTGCTTGTTTTTCAGGTGTCTGTACATGTACATATAGTTACATTGTATATGTATGCAGATTTTTCTGTTTGTTAAATTTTGCTCCTTTTATATGACATGTATTTTAAGATCTATTTATTTTGTGGATCTTAAAAAGGAATTTTTTTTTTATTACTAACTATGCTCTATGAACGGTCATTCGATAAGCCCTCTTTTTTTTCTGACCTCTTCAGCACATGTGACTGACACATGAACGCCATTGTATGTAAATGTGCAAAGACAAAACAAAACATAAAAAGAGTGGTAACATTTGGTTATAAGGCAAGAAAGTTGACAAAGTCCTAAGCATCTGCAGCTTTAGAAGTGTGAGAGTTTATTGGGGGCGCATGGGAGCATGCAGGAATAGAGCATTTTAATTGATGCAATGATAGGGATAGGGAGTTCAAAGAGATGAGCCTGTCTAAATGAGTGTCTTTTCAATTTCCCCACATGATACAGAAGAACATTGGATTTTAAAAAAAGGTTCCTTTTTATTGACCTGAACAGCCAGGAGGGAAAAAAACAAGCCTTTTTTTTTACAGATGATTATATCAAGAACAATAAATAGCTTCTATTGATAAAAACAAATCAGTCATTAAATCGCTGACAGTTGACAGTGGCATAGAAGCCCATTCGGACTGAACTGATTCGTTTTGAGAACAAGTCATTATTTCTTTAGCAACTATTATTACTCATTAACACAGGATTTTTGTTGGTGCATATTGTTATCCATACCTTTTTCTTTACATAATAATCAACACACATTTACAAAGATTTACATCACTGCATTGTGGGAGATGGGAGTGCCCATTGGGATATGCTGTTGCCAGGCAACAAGAAGAAAAGATAAAGGTAGTTGTTTCTAAAATGACACGGGTATTGGGGGGTGGAGGGGGGCAAAGTCCACATGAGGTAAATTTGGAATTTCACTCAAGTTTGCAGAAAATACTACATTTTACAAAAGCTACAGTTCAGCACTTAGTGTGAATTTAGGCTGCATTCATGTATTAGTCACAGTTTTATAGGAATCAAGTGTGATGTTAAAAGAGAGGCAGGACATTTTAACTTCAGAACACATCAAAATTTAAGTATTGCTTATGTGTATGCATATATATATATATATATATATATATATATATATATATATATATATATATATATGAATACCATTTCAAGTTACCACGGTGGAAGAAAACCATCCTTTCAACACATTTACATTTCATTTTGGTGGCTGTGAGATGCAGTTGTCATGGTGATGTTGGGGATTAAGATTTGAGTATGTCCCATCAGACAAAACTTCAGATTTGATCAGTTTCAGGAGGGATGGGGTTGTACATCCAGTCACCCTACTATTCGCCCCCACCCCTTGTTCTCGATGCTGTTCCAACATTGAGATGGTCTTTCTCCTTCTCTTGTTTCCTCTCTTGTTTCCTCTCTTGCCCTATCTCCCAGGTGTCATGAGCTGCTAGCAGAGAGACTGATCTCTAAACACCAGGTCCTTTAATTGATCCAGGCTCCTGTAGTCTTGGGGAAGTGTACACTGATGCAGCCAAACACATCGCCGCCTCACAATAACCAGGGAGACCTGGTGAACCCGCCTTTCCGGGATGACCAGGCTCTCCTGCTGCTCCCTGAGGTCCTCTCTCACCATGCCTGCCATTCCGGGCCACACCATCATCACCAGGAGGACCTGCAGTGGCAGAGGGTCAGGGTGATTTTAACTGATTTCCACTAATGATGAATTAACATTAACTCCAAGTTTAAGTTATCAAACAATTGAGGATGACGACTTCCACTAAAATTTTACAATGTTGAAAGATGTCAATAAATCTAATTGTTTTATTAACTTTTAACCATAAAAATAATTTAATGAACGTGAGTGCTTTCTGTGTGGAAATACCATTCTGAATTTAGATTACACATGTGTACTCTACAAATACATACAGTATATTTACTCTTAGTGTATGTGGCATGTCTGTGTGAGTGTGAGTTTGTGTGTACTGTGTACTGAAATATGCATTTTCATTTAAGTGCATCTGTAAATGACTGAGGGCTTTCACTTTTTCCAGACCCTTTCCTGATTGTAATCTTTGGTCTCTAAAAAAGACTGGTGTTTAGGTAATGCACAAGTAAAATATGAACTCCCTCTGTATGACCCATACAGTATGGTAGGCTTTCAGCTCTTACCCTGTATTCCTGGGGGTCCTGGTGCTCCAGGGTGGGGTTTACCAGAATCTCCTCTGTCACCCTTTGGCCCTCTCTTTCCTGGAAAAGAGAAAATAGAATGGGATGAACCCTGAAAAGCTGCCTACTCATGATATTTCAATATTCTGATGCCCTACTGCCCATTTTCTACCTTTGAGCCCTGTGTTTCCAATCTGTCCAGGTGCTCCAATTATGCCAGGAATGCCACGAGCACCAGGTAAGCCATGTGGTCCCTGGGAGCCAGGTGGCCCTGGAGGACCAGGAGGTCCGGGTGGTCCCATTACACCTGCTCCACCAAGCACAGCCCTCTTGGCACTCACTGCTACTGCTGCTAGCTTTTCTGTGATGAAGACAGCATTCATTCAAAATCATCATTTTGAAGAGATGAAGAGAGATTCCCTTTAAATTGCAGTTGATGATGGTAAACTGACTACTCAGGAGATGAAAGTAGTTTCAGGAAATGAGCTTATCTAATATCCCCTCTAGACATCAAAGGTGCATATTCAGGTCTAGATGCGCACCTTGTAACATCTTCAACACCACTTCAATGATATGCTGGTCAGATGTATCACGTCCCTGGAGAGAGGAAGTAGCCGACTCAAGCAACATTTTTTTTCTGGCATTGCTTTCCAAATAAAACATTTTCATTATTGACCAACAGAATCAATAAATACTTGCACAGCATGAATATATGTTTCGTGCATCATATATCAAGTGTAAACAGAACTCACTGGTGATCCCTGGATGCCTGGCATGCCGGGTACTCCTCTCTCTCCATTGCGTCCTCGTGGACCATGCAGTCCTGGTGGTCCTGGGTCACCTGGTTTACCGGGGTCTCCGGTTGGACCGTTTTGTCCAGGGTCACCCCTCACTCCTTGCTGTGACGAGAGAATCATAAAGGAAATATGAGTCGAAATTAAGAATGAAGATAATTGAAGAAGTCTGGCATTCCAATTTCTGCATGGTGAAATGCTCACCTGTCCTTTGGGTCCAGGTTCGCCAGACAAACCCTGTCACAGTAACAAGAAACTTTGTCATGTTTACATTCATCACTTCCATCATCATTCTTGCCTCAAAGACTTATGAGCAATAATTCAAGAATGAATGTTTTAAATGAATGCTCATGTAAATACTGCATTAGTCAACTGGACTATTAATGGGGATTTGCATGAAAATTAAAAAACAGACCTCCTCTTCTTAATTTCATGCTAGTTATGTTCTGTATGTTATGTTCTATGGTTCTGTTTTTTATTTTATTTTTTACCTTTTCACCTTTCTCACCAGCCAATCCCTCAACACCAGGGTCACCCTAAAAGTGACAGACAGAAAAATTCGTTTAAAAAAGAAGGAGATAGAAGGAATATTTTTTTTTTGTTTTGTTATTTGATCTAAAATGCAGCATGGTGTGAGAGATATGTATCTAACAATCCATTTTAAAAGAGCAACAACTGGGACTCACAACATCCCCTTTCGACCCAACCTTCCCTTGGAAACCCTGGAGAGAAAAATGAGTACAACATCAAGAATATAATATCCTAAAATAAAAAATAAAAAAAACAAGAGCAAAATATCAATTCTAGCAAGTGACACCAGAGATCACAAAGTAAGAAAGATGTTGACTGATCTCTAACACAAGGACAGTTAGGATGCTTTGATTAACATTCATATTACTTGCATCAAACTGATTTACTGTGGATTTATGTGACTTTCATTCATGGAATGCCCCCAATGGTCAAGTATGGGTAACTAAACTATTATAAAGTGTGTCTGGATATAGGCAATGATACAAATTTCACAAAGCAACATACACTATGTATTTATTTATGCACACAAACCTTGTCTCCCTTGGTTCCACTAAGGCCCTGTGCACCTGGAACACCCATGGGTCCCCTCTCTCCTTTATTTCCCTGTCAGGAGAAATTAGGAGACATCAGAAATAGAACTTAAAGTATATCAGCAGATCAACTTCAAACATGCTTAAAGAGAGATACAAATGCAAGATGAGGCTTACAGGCTTGCCAACAACTCCTTGTGGACCACTTGGTCCTCGCTGGCCTCTGTCACCCTGTAAAAGTCAGGTGAGGTGAGCATGCCTGGTTTATAATGTAGGAGCAGTTAGTGTTTCATGTCATCTCATTTTCTATACCTGCTTATTCCTCATTAGGGTCGCAGGGGTCTGCTGGAGCCTATCCCAGCGCATTACGGCGAGAGGCAGGGATACACCCCAGATGGTTGCCAGCTAATCATGGGGCACACCATTCACTCACACATTCACACCTACAGGCAATTTAGAGTTACCAATTAACCTCAGCATGTTTTGGGAAGGCGGAGTACCCGGTGAAAACCCATGCAGACACAGGGAGAACATGCAAACTCTACACAGAAAGGTCCCAGACCCAGGAGGTCTTGAACCTGCAACCTTCTTGCTGTGAGGCAACAGCGCTAACCTCTGCTCCACCATGTCGCCCCAGTTAGTGTTAGAATAGAATTATTTAGATTCCTTACCTTGAGTCCAGGAACTCCTTCCATACCAGCCTCACCAGGAAGACCTGGCTCACCCTTGGAACGAGCAGATGATATAATTTTTAATATAATCTACCATATAATATGAAAACACCTTCATGATGCATGAAAATGTGTTTTGTCTTTGTTTTTGCGTGTTACCAGTGGTCCAGGGGCACCAGGCATACCAGCATGACCCCTAGGTCCTGGTTCACCCTAACAAATAAAGGAAATGCAAAAATAAAATATATCTTTTATTTAAAAAAAGAATAACATGAAGTTAAAAACAAACTCAATAGTCTTAATGTTATATGACTTACCTTAGATCCAACTCCACCTTTTGGCCCAGGACTGCCAGGTAATCCCTATATAGAGAATAAACAAGACTGAAAATCATGCAACAGAAAATTTTGGTGCTCTGGACACAGGATTTGATTCTGCCTTTGCAGGTCATACCCCTTTTTATTTTCCCCTTTTAGTTTCCTCAGTATATCCTAAGCTTCCTGAGGCAAATCTGTGATTTGTGATTTTGAGCTATACAAATATCCTGAATTGTCATGAACTGACTAGATGTTCAAATAAATGTAAAGAACAAACAAAACAAGAAAACACACATCTCACATTCTGTGTCTTTACACTTAGATTTATGTGGAAATAAATGTGGATATTCATATGTTGGTGCTGGTAGTGAGTGGTGATAATGACACTGCCTGATATACTGTAATAATGAAAATAAGCCGAGTCAAAGCCACAGCTATATACCTTGCAGTGAATGGTGAGTGTGAGTGGATGTGATGGTATATCACAGCAGAAGTCTGCACAGCAAAGTATGTATCTCATGCTCCATTACCCCTTAGTTAGAATATATGTGGCTCTACCCGCTGGTCTGATTGCGATAAATCACTCGAGGTGGGTGGGACAATGCTAAGACTGGTGGTTTAAATTATAAAACAGATCATAGGGTCACTGTTAACCTGGATGAGTGCTCAGAAATGATACCAAAATATACAGGCTGCTGCACACTGGTTTCCACTGCTGAATTGGCTTTGCTGAATTGGGGAGGAGAACAGCTTGACTTCCTACATGGTCTGAGTGACAATAGGTGTTTACAGAGCAAAGTTTTTGCATGTGTCTTTAGTGGTACTGTCTATATATCCTCAGACAAACATACAATAAAGAAACACCCACCGCTGCTCCCTGAGGACCAGGAGGACCAGGCATGCCAGCTTGGCCAGGGCTGCCCTGCAGATGGAGAGAACATGAGAAGAAAAAAATGCAATCTTTCTCTGAGATTGATCTTCTCATCATTATCACAACTGGCAGCCCTTCGCCTACCTTGATTCCAGGAATACCGGGTGTGCCATCTTTTCCATCAATACCTGGCAGACCCTGAAATAGTAGGCAGATGAGTCAGTTAACTTTATTTGGCATGCTTTCTAAATAAAGTCACAACTGTCTAAAACATGCTTTCACTCACATTCTCTCCCTTTTTGCCAACTGCACCCTGAGGGCCTTGGATACCTCGGTTGCCCTGCAGGAGACAACCAAAACAACATCAACTGATTAAAGTTCTGAAAAATATTTCATCTTTTTTTTGTCTGTGCCTCTTTTTTGACAATAATCTTCAAAGACAAATCACAAGGAATATCACCTACTTTGTCTCCCTTGTCACCTGCCTCTCCAGGTGGTCCTTGAGGTCCCTCCTCACCCTGCAAATAACGGAGAGATTCTTAGAGTACCTAAGGTGTGTGTGTATGTGTATCTGATGTTATATGAGAATGTGAGAGTGTGTTTGTGTTCATGTGTACAATCTTACAGGAGGCCCAGCAATTCCTACAGGTCCGTTAATGCCCTTGTAACCATGAGGCCCCTGAGTAAAAAAAGAAAGAGCAAATCAATCACTTCAGATCAGGAAGGATGCTGAGTCACAGTAGCCAACTACTCATTTTGATAAAAGGGTAATTAGTGCTTAACTCTCTTCACTAATGGGAGTTACACAGAGAGCCACCCACTCTTGCTTTGGTACTAGGCCAGGGTACTGACTTGGTTAACATGGCTAATGCAGCTAATATCAACAGTAAGATGGATGGCTACAGCAGATCATTAACTACAGATGGAGGTATCGTGGACCCAGACAACCTACACTCATTAGGGGAGGGGAGAAAGTTGTGTTAGCATCATTTCCATATGTCCCCATTGCTGGTAATTGATGATGTTTGAATAGTGGGGGCAGGATTGACTGAGCCACCTTTGTGGTCATTGTAGAGTAAGGATAGCCTTGTATCATGTGCCTTGTATATGAGAGGAGAAAATAAGTGCAATTTGATTGTGGGAAAAAGGAAAAAGAAATGTTGGTACTCACTGCCTCTCCTTTGGGACCCATCATTCCTGGATAACCCCTCAGTCCCACTGGACCCTTAGAAGGACATAAAGAAAAGCAACTCATTCTAAAAGCTGACTAACCTTTGACCATGAGAGCACTACAATTCAAACACTAGAACATGAGGTTTTGTCATTCCAAATTAATACTTTGCCCAAAATATACAAAACATTGAACTCTCAGCATACCGGAGGTCCTGGAATGCCTTGCTCCCCAGAGATGCCCATTTCCCCCCTGGGGCCCTGGTTGATGAAAGGAAAAGCGGATGCTCATTATTCTGTTTCTGCCCTGCTCTCTGCAGAACAGGTGCCTGCTACCAATCATGGTATTTAAAACATTGACATGAAGTTGTAGGAGGTCTTGTTTTTGTGCACATGTAGACTGCTGAATTTTACCCAAGAAACTTTAAGCCAATAAAAAAAAAAACAAATCAGCTAAAACTAGTTTTCATGGTGGCTGGTTGCTTTCAATTCATAAGATGTTAATTATTGATTTGTAGTCTAAGTCTAATCTAGCCCTCATGTAGGGCTGGGCGATATGGCCTAAAAACAAAATCTCAGATTTTTTTTTTTTTACAAACAATCAGATTTCCGATTGTAATTGATTTTTCTCTGCCCTAATCAAAAGCAAATAAGAGATGATGAATAAATGGCACAAAAGTTTTAAGTTTATTTTTTTCCCTTGGTCGCTGCCATGCTTGTGAATCTGCAGTGTTTGGGTGCGCCCCGCTAACTTAACCGTGTAGAGCAGGGATTCCCAAAGTGTGGAGCGGCCACTTGGGAGTGTGCAAGCTAAAAAACGTGATGGGGGTGACGGATAAAAAAGTTTGGGAACTGCTGGTGTAGAGTGTTGCAGAGGGTTGTTCTGGAAGCATGCGAGACGAAAATTGATTTTAAGATTTCCCCTTTTTTTTAATCGTCTTGACTAATAAATCTGATTTTGATTTAAAATCGATTAATTGCACAGCCCTACCCTCATGTTGTGTTCATGACATGTTAATCGATTTGGTGTTCAAATGTCAAATTTGACCATTCCATTAAGACTCATAATAACAAAATAATACATATATTATCACCTCTTATTGTGTTTGATTTTTTTTTTATTAATATAACTTTGTGTGAACATTACATGCTTTGATCTTCTATTTGTTATTTATGGTTTGTATATCTCATTGATCTGAACTTTTACATCTTGAAGTCGAGTTCTAAAGAAACACAATTTCTGGACTATTTTGACCACATCCATCTCAATGTGTCATGTCAACATAATTTACTACGAATTGCAGGACTCTTGGTCACCATTGGTGTATGTAGTTGCTAGCTGGTATGTGAACAACTAGTGCTAAATTACTTTATCTGTCTGAAGAAGTGAGTGGATTTATACACTTCCAGACTCGGACTTCCAGACAACACTGGTCTATGTGGAAGGATGGGAGGAATGGTAACTTGGTGCATTAAACGCACTGCTCGAAGGCTTCTTGTGTGGGAAGATCGGAAGCTAATTCCTGGTGCTTGGGTAGCTGAGTCCACTGTGTGCTCATTAACTCTGCTTAATACAGTGAGGTGGGGAGGCTGCACAAACCCTGATGCTCTCATCCTCCCCTTCATATACCTGGCTCTTCAGCACTCTCCATCCAGCTCACCACATACTGACTGCAGGGCCAAGGCCAGGCCTGACTAATCACAGCCAGAGTAGTGCCGGTCATGTGCTTCAGGGGACTTCATTAGAGCTAATCCTTGCCTCTGCTAGTCTTGAATGGTGGGTGAGTGTGCAAGACTGTACAGCATGTTTGGGTGTTTGTGAGTATCCATACTCACTCAACAGAAACTGATAAATAGTGCACCTCACCGATTTTCCTATGCTACCAGGCTCTCCGAGAACACCAGCACGTCCTTTGTGTCCCTAGAGAGCAACAATTGATTAGCATGGTGTCATAACAATTTTGGGATGTAACATAATCAGTAGTGCTGAAAATAATAGTGCTGTGTATTTCACCTTCACTCCCTGCAGTCCTTGGGGGCCTTTAGGTCCTGCTGGACAGTTAAGAGGACACTGATTTGGAGAGAAGGAAATATATGGATTATGAAAGTTGAAGTTGCCTCAAAATAGACTTGCAAAAAAGGAGACGTTATTAGACTTTACCTGGAAGTCTGCGCTGCCCTCCTCTGCACCAATGAACTTCCCTGGAGGACCCTAGAAAGAAGTAGATTAGATAGACAGACAGACAGACAGACAGACAGACAGACAGACAGACAGACAGACAGACAGACAGACAGACAGCTTAGAGTGACCCATAGATAACCAGTCAAAGTTAGTAGTCTCTATTCCAATGAGCGGAGCCAGCATACTCTCTATCTATGCAGATGAGACAGCCCAACTGATCTAATGGGGTTCATTCACCCTAGGATAGTGCTAAAGTGAAAAAATACACTTCCCTGGGCTAGGTACACCGCTCTCAATGAAGACACCTCCCCCACAGGAGAGAACATTTACCATTGAAAAATAGACTTCAAGTATACCTGTACCTTGGGACCTGTGCGAGCAGAACTCTTTTTCATATCTCATCTCACCAATCACACGGTAATTATCTGTTGATAGAGTCTTGGTTTATCTAAATGTATAGATACTGGAGCTAAACCAATAGAGTGATGATATATTGGCTGATATTAGCTTATTGCAGATATATATTGTTTCAATGGATATGTTGGCTGATAAGTAATAATACATGTTGTATCTTTACCTATAATATTCTAAATATTATGTAAAAGGTAAACTACATAGAACTGACTATTTTTTGTGCAACTGTGCAGAAGACAGTATACACAGAAATAATTAATGGCTCCTTAATGGATCAAAACATGTTATGTGATTATGTAAATCATTAGTGGCTACAGTGGCTATTTGTCTTATGATAACCACCATGTGCACCATGTTTTATGTTGTTTTTACATCATATTATTTGTACCACTGTTTAAATTCATCTCCTCTACTACAGCATGTTCCTATCTCTACTCAATATCACTACACCTTTTACATCTTCAGTTTTCTAAAGGTCAACGTTCCAATTACAAAGTAGAGAAACCAATGACAGGTGACGACATTTCAAAGCCAACCAGCCCTGAGTAAGCACTTACTGGCTTGCCAGGAGGCCCAGGAAGTCCCGGAGCTCCAGGTGATCCCAGAACACCCTAGACAAAGCAGAGAAAAGAAAGATGCTGTAAAAAATAGAGCCTGGCAGCTTTAACGTGTTGATATGTAGATTGTAGGGCAGTGGAATAAACTGCAGCCATGTGTATTACCTTTGGCCCAATTGCTCCAATTTCACCAGGAAGACCAATTGGTCCTGGAGCACCCTAGACAGCAGGTGACAGAAACAGAGGAAGCAAAAAAGGACATAATGTCTACAATCTTTACCAAACCAAAATCATTTCCATAACCTCAAAGCAAAGTTAGTCACACTTATTTCTCATTAGGGTCAGGGGGTCCCAGCACATTGCAGGTGAGAGGCAGGGATACACCTCAGGCAGGTTGCCAGCCTATCGTAGGGCATGCGCATCATTCACTCACACGGACAATTTAGAGTCTCCAATTAACCTCCACGTGTTTTTGGACTGTGGGAGGAGAACCTGGGGAAAACCCATTCACACACAGGGAGAACATGCAAACTCCACACAGAAAGGTCCTGAGAAGGTCTTGCTGTGAGACAACAGTGCTACCCACTGTGCCAATTTGTCGTCCCAAAGCAGTCGATAGGTGTTAAAGGTATATAACTGGATATTACCATACAAGCTACTTACAGGCAGTCCTGGAAGGCCAGGTCCCTGTGTGGACAGAAGGGACAAGGGGTTAAATAACTGTACAACAAGTGGAACCAATCGATCAAAACATCAATTAATGTTTGTGAAAGCCAATTAATAATGGCAGCAGTAAGTTCAATAATGTGATTGTACAGGTGTCAGAGCAAAGGGTACACACTGCTCAATTCGAACAAAAACACAGAAGGCAATCAGTTTGTGTTTGCTTGTGTGTCTTTTGGAATTAATTATAAGCGAAGTAATTGAGTACATTAGCCTTTTTGGAGGCAGCTCACATGGCAGGATCCACTGTTTGTATAGTGTGAGGCATCTGGATGTAGAAACACAACCCCCGGTAAGATGCCTCTTAATGCTAAACAAAGGATTTAACTAATTTAACTTGCACTCAACCATGATATTGAATGACTCTAAAATTGTTTGACTATACTGAATGATGTCTAATAGATGGATACTGAGCTCCACCTACTGGAGTCAGATTGTGTTACAGTTAATGTGCTGGCAGCCTTAGTCTTCAGTAGTCAATTGCATTTCTGGTGAATTCAGTGGTTGCATTAAGTTGTTTTTTTAAAAAATAAGGATAGGAATATAAAGATCATTGTGAACACTTTTCTATTATATTAAGGATGGTGTATAGGAATATGGTGCATATCAGATTAGCTGTAAAAAGCATATGCCACATCTGGATAAAGGTAAACTTAAAAGGAAAGACAGCTGATTAGGCATAAAGTTTAAGAATATCATAGATATTGCAAATGAATGTCATAATAATCAATGTCATAGATATTGCATAGTTTACTTACAGGAGGGCCAGGTTCACCACTTGGTCCAGGCTGACCCTGCAGACATCAACAACAACAATTAGCTGCATTCAGTCAAATAACATGAAATTCAATGCTTTCAGAGAAAATCTAGTTATTATGAAAAAAAATAAATCCAAAAATGATCATATTTATTTGTTTAAAAATGTCCCTCCCTTTCATTCATTATTTTTCAGGGTACAATTTTACAAACCCCAAAAATCTGCTGATATACAATACAATACATTATTATTATGACACCCCATCCTTAGCTGTTAAAATGTTAAAATACTAAATAAATATTAATGCATACATTTAGTAACAATATGAATACAATAATTATACCAACATAACACTGACAGTGAACATTATGCAGTATATTGTCCACTTTTACATTTGTTGCCTTACATTTTGCTGATAATACTCGTAAGTGAAATTTGAATGTAGGATTTCAGGATTATTTTTCTTCAGTCATTGATACATTTACTTAAGGAAAGGACATTTCTTTCCCCACTGCCCTTGACAAATCCAAAAAAATATACACTCACCAGCCACTTTATTAGGTACACCTGTCCAACTGCTCATTAACACGTAATTTCTAATCAGCCAATCACATGGCAGCAACTCAGTGCATTTAGGCATGTAGACATGGTCAAGACAATCTCCTGCAGTTCAAACCGAGCATCAGTACGGGGAAGAAAGGTGATTTGAGTGACTTTGAACGTGGCATGGTTGTTGGTGCCAGAAGGGCTGGTCTGAGTATTTCAGAAACTGCTGATCTACTGGGATTTTCACGCACAACCATCTCTAGGGTTTACAGAGAATGGTCCGAAAAAGAAAAAATATCCAGTGAGTGGCAGTTCTGTGGGCGGAAATGCCTTGTTGATGCCAGAGGTCAGAGGAGAATGGCCAGACTGGTTCGAGCTGATAGAAAGGCAACAGTGACTCAAATAACCACCCGTTACAACCAAGGTAGGCAGAAGAGCATCTCTGAACGCACAGTACGTCGAACTTTGAGGCAGATGGGCTACAGCAGCAGAAGACCACGCCAGGTGCCACTCCTTTCAGCTAAGAACAGGAAACTGAGGCTACAATTTGCACAAGCTCATTGAAATTGGACAATAGAAGATTGGAAAAACGTTGCCTGATCTGATGAGTCTCGATTTCTGCTGCTACATTCGGATGGTAGGGTCAGAATTTGGCGTCAACAACATGAAAGCATGGATCCATCCTGCCTTGTATCAACGGTTCAGGCTGGTGGTGGTGGTGTAATGATGTGGGGAATATTTTCTTGGCACTCTTTGGGCCCCTTGGTACCAATTGAGCATCGTTGCAACGCCACAGCCTACCTGAGTATTGTTGCTGACCATGTCCATCCCTTTATGACCACAATGTACCCAACTTCTGATGGCTACTTTCAGCAGGATAATGCGCCATGTCATAAAGCTGGAATCATCTCAGACTGGTTTCTTGAACATGACAATGAGTTCACTGTACTCAAATGGCCTCCACAGTCACCAGATCTCAATCCAATAGAGCATCTTTGGGATGTGGTGGAACGGGAGATTCGCATCATGGATGTGCAGCCGACAAATCTGCGGCAACTGTGTGATGCCATCATGTCAATATGGACCAAACTCTCTGAGGAATGCTTCCAGCACCTTGTTGAATCTATGCCACGAAGAATTGAGGCAGTTCTGAAGGCAAAAGGGGGTCTAACCCGTTACTAGCATGGTGGACCTAATAAAGTGGCTGGTGAGTGTATATATATACTGTTATTCCAGCAACAACATCAACAAAAGGTGATACATGTTAATTGAGTTCTCTACTTTCCACATATTAGAACTATTATGGTGCATGAGAACTAATTTGCATTTCAGCTACACTTCTTTACAAGCAGACACTTGCCTTAGGGCCAGGGCTCCCAATTGGACCTTGTTCACCCTTTGCTCCAATCAAACCCTGAGGGTAGAAAACAAGATATTAACGCAGACAGCTGGAAATTACTGTACATGTGTGTAGAAATCACAGCAGGGAAGTAAAAACTTTGGAGTGAAAAAGGAAATGATCAGTTACTACTGTGCTTTCCATAACCTACATGTGACTTTTATTCACATGACAATAAAGCTAATCACACATTTGATTGAAGCTGACACTGTTCTTGTAGGTAATTAAGAAACAAACCCAAGATTGAAATTCCAGGGTGGATTACTGGCTAAGGCTCTAAGGAATGTGTCTGTGCGTGTGTATGCTTTAGTTAGCATTTGATCATAAGGCACTGACACTTTGTCACTGGTCGAAAACTTATCTTCAGAAACGTTGCACAAAATAAATCAATAGCGAATCAAATGAATCAATAAGTGAAGCCCCTAATAGCTTAAAAATCATTTCAAACTTGTTGGCTTGTCTTTATGATGATTTCCTCCCTGTGTTTAATGGGGAATAAAATAAGTGTAATCAAGAAGGAAAAACGAGTTTTAAATGATTTATACTGCCCTCATTATGTGTTTTGAAAAGATTAAGTTATCCTAATAATTAACCATTTCCTACACACATTCTATGATTTGTAGTGGAATAAGTTTTAATGATTATGTGACAATGTTATCCAAAATAATTAGAAGTACATACCACAGCGTCATTTTAGGACAATATTTCTATTGTTGGACAATAACATTTGCATTCCATATTCAATATGCCACCCAACATGCATTGTGTGAAGCTGCAAGGTGCATCACACATCTTTAATGCATTCGCTACATTATAAATCAATAATTTTGCTTGCTTCAGCATGTGGTTGTTTCTTCTGTTTTTTATTTGCATATTGCAGCTTTAAACAACATACTATAATACTGCCATTGTCTCTTTCAGCCCAAATGTGTATCATGATCAACATCATATATTCAAATACATATAAACTCATCAAAACATTGCTCTACAGCGCCACAAGTGGTCAGAAATACTACAGTGTAACCTCAAAATGTTGACCTCATGCCTTTGCTTTGGCAAGAAGAATACTCGTCTTACAAATTTTTCTTTGATGATGAGTTGTGTCTCCTGACACCATAGACACCACCTTCCTCATACATGCACCACAACGTCTTACTTACATCAATGCCATTCTCTCCTGGTGTTCCATCAGGACCTGGTTCTCCTGGCTCTCCCTTTTGACCCTGCAGTAAAGTGCACACTATTATGAATTTAACCAAGTACAGGGGAATTAAATATTGAAGTACTGGTGAAATAAATCACAACTTTAAAGTACAAACTTACCGGTGGACCAGGGGGGCCAGGAGGTCCTTTCTCTCCCTGCAGAGAGAGGAAGAGAGAGAATGAGACAGAAGATGAGGAGCTCTTTTTATTTAACTTGTATACTGTATATATATATATATATATATATATATATATATATATATATATATATATATATATATGGTGAAAAGTTGTATAGTTCACTATGCAGTTTGTCACAAAAAATATTTTGTAATTAAACTAAAGAGGCTAATGAGTCAAGCTGGTATTATTTGATTGTGTAGTCAGAATACATCATGCAAATGGACACTATGGTACCTCTGTATAAATATCTAATATATTCAACATTTTCTTTTTACTATGACAAGAACCCAAAAAGTGGAACTGTGGAAATGCCAACTAAAGTGTGGTCTATACCTTTCAGTTTGGGGCAAGCATGACTGCTGTTTTTCTTTGCAGAGAGAGGTAATGGGAGGTGCTAACTAAGTAGAAAATGGACAATAATATGCCAGATGGCTCCTGGCAACAACCTAAGACTGACAACTGACTCAGCACTTCAGTCACAAGTCAAAATTCACAGCATATCAGTGGTAACTGTATATTGTATATTGTGTGTTGTACAGTTCATTTTGAGACCAAAGACTTGTTTTTAATTAACATGCAAGATGATGAAAACAAATTAAATGTCTGATCAAATCTGGTTTTGGATCATGCAGCAGAAATCAAAACTTGTTTTTGTAGGCAGCAAGTGTCCTGCTCCACCAACCCAGCAGCCTCTGTTTATAACATACTTATAAACCTAAGGATATATAAAATGTATCACATTACTGACACAAACCCAGACCTACATCTTGGACTGAGCCAGTGGTCCCTTTACAAAGATTCCTCTCTCTGCTGGGAACAGAGCCCTTTTGTGCCTGCAGGTTTTCATTCACAGTGCCCTCTGCAGGTAAGACTCCAGTGCTGCAGAGGAGGGCTGGGTTGGTATTTCTGCAGCACAATGATGGTCTTTGTGACAAACCTGTCAAGCAAACCAGTGTGGATACTCACATCAATGCCATCTGACCCGGGGGTGCCAGAAGGGCCCGGTGGGCCGGCCTGGCCCTGAGGTCCAGGTGGACCCCTCTGAAAGAAAAAATAGGACTTTACTGAATCCAAGAAACTTGTAGTAACTAGTAACTTTAAATGCTATTAAAGCCATCAGGACATATGAAATAGACTGGATGTGCTCAGTGGATATATTAGTATCTCTGTAACGTGATATTATTAATTAACTGTGAAAGGATTCATGCTAAACTAAAATCAAATAGGTATAAATATTAGGTAAAATACTGCACTGTGTGGCATATTGGGCAAACCATCCCTTACATGAACATACATAAACACATCAAATAAAACCAACCTAATACAACAATGGGCCAATTTCAAATTAAATTAACACAGGGGAAGGCTACAAATGAAGGATTGTGGAGGAATGTGGGAGGAGGGGTCATGAGAGTGGCAGTGTTATCACTCTCCCCCCACTTGACCCCCTCTGTCTCCACCTCGCAGTCTCCTCTGCCTGTTTTGAATTTCATTTCAGTAGCTCTGTCAATCCATCATGTGATACTGAAAAAGTCCTTTCTTAATCAAACATTGAATTCTTTGAGTGTTGAAAAAATGTGTGAAATAATATATAAAAATACAAATAAAAAAATGAATAATCCTTAAGAGTGAAAACTGATCCAGTAAATAACATGTAGGTGTCTGTTGGAATAGCAGTTTTCATACTCAGGAGGCAAAGTTTGTGTGTTCACAGACTCATCTCTGTCTGCCATAAAAACAAAAGCCTGCAATGTTTTCATCGCTCATTGATAAATAAAAGTCTTCTTGGCATAAAATCCTAATGAAAAATACTTGCCTTCAATTGCAGCTCCTTACATCAAACTTTAGAAGAGAAATGAGTGTATGTGGAAAGGTCAACAATCTGCAGAAGATGATCCTGTTTGATTTAGTCTCTGAGGCAGAAAACCTGCTCCAAGCTCATCTTTCTTTTAAGTACAAGCCAGGTGGTCACCACACATCACAGATATATATGCTGCCAACCAGTCATTTCATTTTCCAACATTTTGATCACATCAGCCATCACCAAGACACCACACAGCCCACAACATCACCTCACTGACACCCAGTGCCTACTTGCAATTTCCGAAGGCCCCAATTCCCACTGAACCCCAGAATAAAGGAGTTTTGCCGAGCTGAGCGGGTCTCAATCTCCTCTGTCCACTTACCACTTGGGCCAGAGCCAGGCACAAAGTCTGCAATATTACCCAGGTCTTCAACAAGGCAGAGAGAGCATCCATGTTCCCGCTCCCCTGTCTGTCTCTCCTCAGTTCACCAAAGCCTCTCTTCACGTTCCTCTTTCTGCTCCTTTAGTCCTCTCCAGGCCAGCACAGTGAGGAACTGATGGGGAAAAACTGGCTGAGAGGAGGGGGGGTGGGGGCTATGTGCACAGCCCTGAAAAAAAAAGTCCACTCAGGAAGAGAGAGCTGAGTGCAGAGAGGAATGGATGGAGGAATGAGGTAGTGTGTGTGTGTGTGTAGTTGTTGTTGTTGGTGGTGGTGGGGGAGGGGGGGTGTAATCCTGCCCTCAGAGCCAGCCCCTCAAAACACAAGAGCAAATGAACAAATGTCTGTGCACCCATCAAAAACACACACACACACACACACACACACACACACACACACACACACACACACACACACAGAGAGAGAGAGACAGTAAGACACTGATTCTAAATTTGGAGCAGGGCAAGCTTCATGCTTCATGAACATAACAGTTTTCACTCTTAAGGATTATACCGATATTGGGTGAATCAGTGATTAAGCTCCTCCCTTGCAAAAGCCATGGGAGTGAACCGATGAACGAAACACCTAATCAGGCCTAACAGGCCTTTAACAACTTTCTGTCTCACCTTCTGTCCCTGTCTTTAAAGTGTCACTGTGCTGTTGTTTGTTTTGCATGCTGGTGTAAATATCCCCAAACATTTCCCATATAAGTGAAGTTTTCTGGGAGAAACTGTTAAACTTCTTGGATGGTATATATCGAAAGGCATTTGATCAGGGTGAGCAGGACAAGTCTCAATCTTGTCCACAATACTGTGAGCTCCACCTTTCTTGGTTGATTGGCTTCAAAAGATAAATGTTAGATCCCCATATATGCTTTGAAAGGCCATTCAAACTCACTGATTACACTTACTGAATTCTAGTGGTGGTTTCACTAAGAGCAGGTTAGTTCCTACAGTAATTAAAAGTGTCCTTTTGAGCCTGAATAAATACAACTCATGGGAACCTGAATAAAATAAATTACCCCTAACATAAAGAAATTCACATTATGCCAAAAGCAACAATAACACATATGTCCAATAGATGGCAGCAAATGCACGTGACAGATGGGCCATCTGCAGCGCTGTAAATTGCTATGGAAGCCTCTGCTGCAATGATGAAGACTGCCCCGTGGAAACTGAGAGGAGATTCATTTATTAGTAAATTGAGATTCATTGCTTATAACTGGGGATTGCAACGGACCCTCTAAACTACAAATTAGAAAACCAGCATTTTTACCATTGCATTTGTCACACTCTAACCGACTTGTTATAGCTTTTTTCATACTTTAAGTATGGGTTTTAGTATTGTTATTATTTTCCTAAAGCGCAAGAGAGATAAAGGTTGTTGCAGTAAATAGAATTAATAAAAGAAAATAAATCTTAAAACATTTTGTCACAATGGGAGTAAAGAAATCCAAATGTTTTGAACAATGAAAATTGTATCATGCAGCATTGACAGACAGTAGAATATATAGAAATTCAATAACATAGTCCTGTAAAAATATGTTGTGGAGGGGGGCGCGGTGCATCAGCTGCGGGAGAGAGGTGTGGGGAGGGCTCAGGGGAGCGGCGCCAGGTGAGAGTGATTGGGCAGTTGGGGGCAGGTGCGCTAATGACTAGGGATGTCCCGATCCAGCTTTTTGCACTTCCGATCCGATACCGATATTGTATTTGCCCTTCCGAGCCGATACCGATACTGGTGGCCGATACCGAAATAGTCTATTAACTCAGCATCAGTGCTCTGCTCTTGAGCATGTGTAAACCAAGGCTTTAAAAACCAGTGCAAATAATATTGTTAACTATTTAAAAACAAAAATGCCCTCTACTCCCCAATCTCCTCCACACCTTTTGCTCCATCTCTATCTACACACTGCCTTCAACTGTTTGCCCTGACTGCAGTCCGAGCACTTGGGGTGCGCAAGCTAAAAAATGGAATGGCGGTCTGGAGTGTTTTTAATAAAGTTTTTTCAAAGTGGGATTTTCAGTATAAAGATGTCTAAACGTTTTATTTATTGTTGTTTATTTGTCACATTGAATGGATATTCAACATACTGTTATACATCTTCTCTCTGTTTACACATGCTGGTTTAACACTTTTAATTTATTTTTTTTTGGTGCGTCGTTATTCCTGCATCAGGTGACACACAGTCGAGTCCAGTCACCGGAGTCATGCTCACATTTCCGCAGATTTGCGGAGATGCATTCCGTTAAAAAAGGAGAAGAAGTCAACATCCCATGTTAAATAAAGAAAACGATTTACTAAAGTCACATTAGTTACATTATCCGAGTGCTGGAACAATTCCAGTGTGCTCGTTTCAGTGTAATCTACGCTGTTTCTGTGTCTGTGCCGTTTGCCACGGAGCAACAAGTCTGATGGCGTCTCTGGTTGCTATGCAACATGAGGCGAGCCGAGCTAAACAAATGTGGGGAGACGCTAATGCTGGTGTGCTGGAAAATGCGGACCGGATTTTAGCGAAACCACAGCAAAAAAACTGGAATGGATTATCTGAATAGGTGCGCTGGAAAACCCAGACTTTTTTTAACAGATCGGATTTTTTCCCGTGCCGCCGCGCCAATACCGATATGCATATTTTTGCCAATATCGGTGGCCGATCCGATGCCGATATTGGATCGGGACAAGCCTACTAATGACTCTCACCTTCTCTTTAAATCACAGTAGCAGGCTGGACCCAGAGGGTGGAAAGCGGAGCCACACGCGGAGGAACCGAGCAGACGGCAGCGAAACGGCCTGCGATCGGCTGCAGTGGGCCTCTGTCCGCGTGTGCGTCTCTGAAAATAAATCACGAAAAAGGACGTTTGAAACTTAAACTCCGCCCCGCCGACCTGGCGACGGCCGTTACCCTCGCAGAGGACCACCTGGCCGTCCTCTCCCGGGGCCAGACATCGGAGGCGCGGCCGGCCTCCGGCCGCCCCAGCCCAGCTCCTCGCAGGAGACCCGCCACAGTACCTGGTCCCCCCCCGAAACATCCACCCGTCCCACCCCTGCCCCTCGCACTAACGTCCCCCCTGTTTTCTTTCCACCACAGGGTCCAGCTGCTACGGGCGCTGCTCCTAGCCCACAGAGGGTCCCTCAGGCAGCAGGGCAGGAGTGCTGGAGGTGCGGGCAGCCCGGACATTTCCGCCGTGAGTGTCCGCTAATGGAGGTTGGGCAGGTGATCCGGGTTGTCGGCCCCCCGGCACCCTCCCCCGGTCCTGGAGAGACTTACAGCGTTCCGGTAAGGATTCAGGGGGGTACACATCAGGCAATGGTGGACTCCGGCTGCATGCAGTCTATAGTGCACCAGAACCTGATTCGACCCGGGGCACGGAAACCTGTTTGACTTCCATGGAGTCAAACAGGTTTCCGTGTTTGACTCCATGGAAGATTTTCCACTCAAGCAATCTCGTGATGATACTCTGCGCTTTGCCTTTGACCAAGTGATACGTCACATGGTGCGCCCTGACGCAGCGCTATCATATCCACATTTTTCTTTGCGCAGGGACAGATTATACAGAGTGAGTCGTGACACTCAGACAGGCGACATAATAACCCAGTTGTTGGCCCCGAAAAGCCGTCGGGAAATAGTTTTTCAGGCGGCTCATTACAACCCGATGGCTGGACACCTGGGATATGATAAAACACTGAACCGGATAATGGCCCGATTCTATTGGCCAGGCATTCGGGCAGACGTGCGCCGCTGGTGTGCGTCTTGTCCCGAATGCCAGTTAGTTAACCCACCGGCCGTCCCGAGAGCACCATTGTGCCCATTACCACTGATTGAGGTCCCATTTGAACGCGTTGGGATGGACCTCATCGGGCTATTTCACCGGAGCTCACGGGGATATCGCTTTGTGTTAGTCCATTACTCAACGCGATATCCAGAGGCAGAGAGCGTGCGACCATCTCTGCAAAGAGCGTGGCGCAAGCGCTGTTTCAAGTTATCTCCTGAGTCAGGATCCCGAAAGAGATCCTGACTGACCAGGGCACCCAGTTTATGTCACGAACACTGAGAGAACTGTACGGGTTATTGGGCATCAAGTCTATCCGAACCAGCATTGACCACCCTCAAACGGACGGCCTCATGGAGCACCTGAACAAGACTTTGAAGTCCATGATCCGTAAGTTTGTGCACGATGATAATCATAATTGGGATAAATGGCTACATCCTCTGTCGTTTGCAGTGCGCGAGGTACCCCAGGCCTCAACGGGATTTTCTCCCTTTGAGCTGCTGTTCGGCAGGAAACCACGAGGGGTTCTGGACCTGGTTAAAGAAAGCTGGGAGGACGTTCCGAGCCCAAGTAAGAACGAAGTTCAATACGTCCTGGACCTGAGAGCAAAACTCTACACACTAGGGCAGTTATCACGTGAGAATTTGCTCCGGGCCCAGGAACGTCAGCAGCGGCTGTACAACAGAGGATCGAGGCTAAGACAATTTTCACCGGGAGATAAAGTGCTTGTATTGCTCCCATCTTCCAACTCCAAATTACTCGCCAAGTGGCAAGGACCCTTTGTGGTCACACGGCGATGGGTGACATTGATTATGAGCTTGTGCGATCTGACAGGGGAGGGGCAACACAGATTTATCACCTCAACCTCCTTAAAGCTTGGAGAGAGGCGGAGCCTGTTTCCCTGGTGACGACAATTAGAGAGAGAGATGAGTTGGGGCCCGAGGTACCAAAATCGACCAATCCTGCCCCGCTCCGTTGTGAAGACCACTTCTCAGCATCCCAGGGAGCAGACATTGCCAGGTTGCAGCAGGTTGCCCCCTGCCAGGATGCACAAGCCTTATTCAACACCATATCGAGACTCACCCGGGTGTGACGGTGTGTTCGCGGCCCTATCGGCTACCTGAACACAAGAGAAAAGTGGTTCAGGCTGAATTGAAAGCTATGTTGGAGATGGGTGTAATAGAAGAGTCCGACGGAGCCTGGTGTAGCCCCATTGTTCTTGTAACCAAGAAAGACGGGTCTATCCGGTTCTGTGTGGATTATCGCAAGGTGAATGATGTTTCACAGTTTGACGCCTACCCAATGCCCCTGGTCGACGAACTCCTGGATCGCCTGGGCCCCGCTCGTTTTTTCAGGACGCTGGATTTGACCAAGGGCTACTGGCAGATTCCCTTGTCTCCAGAGTCCAAGGAGAAAACGGCCTTCTCCACTCCGTACGGTTTGTACCAATTTGTCACACTTCTGTTTGGGTTGTTCGGGCCCCAGCCACATTTCAATGCCTCATGGACCGGGTGCTGCGCCCCCATGCCACATATGCGGCCGCCTACCTGGATGATGTCATCATTCACAGTAACACCTGGGCGGAGCATGTGCGGCAGGTGGCCACGGTGCTCGGGTCACTGAGGCAGGCAAGGCTTACAGGCAACCCAAAGAAGTGTGAAGTTGGATGGCGGGCAGTTGCGTCCACAGGTAGACAAGACAGCAGCGATTGCAGCCTGCCCAAGGCCCAAGACCAAAAAAGAGGTGCGGCGGTTTTTGGGGCTGGCCGGCTATTACCGGCGATTTATCCCCAACTTCGCGGAGCTGACCAGCCCCTTAACCGACCTCACCCGAAAGGGTGCTTCAGATCCGGTCCAGTGGACGGAGCAGTGCCAGGTGTCGCTTGAGAGGGTAAAGCAGGCCCTCTGTGGGGAGCCTCTTCTCCACACACCTAACTTCTCTCTCCCTTTTGTCCTACAGACTGATGCGTCGGGCAGAGGGCTGGGGGCCGTTCTGTCCCAGCGGGTGCAGGGCATCGACCGCCCAGTGCTTTACATCAGCCGCAAGCTGTCGGAGAGGGAGGCCAGGTACAGCACGGTGGAGAGGGAGTGCCTGGCCATCCGGTGGGCAGTCGATGCACTGCGGTACTACCTGCTGGGGCGCCCATTCACCCTCTGCTCGGACCACGGTCCCCTTCAGTGGCTCCACCGCATGAAGGATGCCAACGTCCAGATCACACGGTGGTATCTAGCTTTACAGCCATTTAAGTTCACAGTGATCCATAGGCCGGGGGCACAGATGGCCGTGGCCGACTTCCTTTCCCACTCTCATGGGGAGGCGGGGGGGGAAGTAGGTTAGGCCAGACGGCTCCCCGGCCTAAGTCGGGCGGAGCCACACACGGAGGAACAAGGCAGACTGCAGCGAAACGGCTTGCGATTGGCTGCAGTGGGCCTCTGTGCGCGTGTGCGTGTCTCTGAAAATAAATCACGAAAAAGGACGTTTGAAACTTAAACTGGACTTGTTATGGATCTGTTCGGTGCCGGGGAACCCACGGGGGCAGGGAGACTGCCACATATGTGTATTCATATTTCTTTGATTAAATGCTTTACAGTATATCATCTCTGAGGCTGTAATTTTTGTTAATGTTGCAGTGTGCTACACTATAAGTTATTCATGTTTATCCTTCATCATATGTTCATATGTTCATGAAATCAGATGGAACGTATGTGATAAAAAGTATTCAATGTGCAGCAATCCTACATTGCATTTGGAAAGTATTCACAGCACTTCACTTTTTCCAAATTTTGTTATTCCAAAAGGGATTCAATTCAGTTTTTTCCCTCAAAATTCTACGTACGGTACATAAAAATTTGGCTGCTTTGAAAGTCCCAATGAGCATGATGGCCTCCATCATCCATAAATGGGAGAAGTTTGAAACCACCAGGACTCTTTCTAGACCTGGCAGGCCATCTAAACTGAGCGATCATGGGAGAAGGGCCTTAGTCAGGGAAGTGACTAAGAACCCAATGTCCACTCTCTCAGAGCTGCAGCATTCCTCTGTGGAGAGAGGAGAACCTTCCAGAAGGACAACCATCTCTGCAGCAATCCATCAATCAGGCCTGTATGGTAAAGTGGCCAGAGAGAAGCCACAAAGAGGAATGGGCAAAACTGCCCAAAGATAGGTGTGCCAAGCTTGTGGCATCATATTCAAAAAGACTTGAGGCTGTAATTGCTGCCAAAGGTGCATCAACCAAATATTGAGCAAAGGCTGTGAATAATTATGTACATGTAGTTTCTTAGTTTTGTTTGTTTTGTTTTTTTTTATAAATTTGCAAAAATCTCAAAAAATGTTTTCACACTGTCATAATGGGGTGTTGTGTGTAGAATTTAGAGGGGAAAAAATGAATTGAATCCATTTTGGTATAAGGCTGTAACATAACAAAATGTAACAAAATAAAGTGCTGTGAATACTTTCCGGATGCACTATAAGTTACATTTCTCAGGGACACAAATAGATATTGTTAATACTCTCCTAATTCATTATGGTCTGGTGAATTGTTAAGTTTTTGCCCCATTTCCACTTTTCCATCAAGTATGTTTCATAAGTGACAATGTTAGCAAATTTCTGCAAATCCAAATGGAAAAATACTATTTGCTTATAATCCTCATGAGTCGCTTTAAGCGGTTAGAATTGCAACATCTTGGAGTGGCTTAGTACAGATATAGACTGTATTAACCCTTCACTATACTGGGAAAAGAAATATATAAAAAGGATTAAACAAAAAGGAGTTAATTTGTAAAGATTGATGTTAGTCTTTGCAAATGAATGTTATCATAACAGAAAGGAGTATTTTTTTTGTACTTCCATGAAGTTGAGACTTGTGAGGCAGCTGGATTTCGAAGACTGCAAGATTACGAGATCAACTTGCAAGGTTTTAAGATATATTTACTTGTGGCTGATCCAGAGTGGTTTTATATGGTTTTATATAATCGACATATACTTCATAAAATCACCTCCCAAATGGTTATATGTAGAGATGGGCCGATCCAGGTTTTTCCGATCCAACCCAATACCGATCCATGGGCTAAACATATCAACCGATATCCGATACCGATTCGATACGACTGTTGAATGAATGAACTGTGGACATGAATTTGAATCAGGCCCGCCGCTCCGTACACGCAAACTACGCAGACGGCATAGGGCCCCAACTAGTGGAGGGGGCCTCCAAAATTAAGATTGGAAAAAAAAAAAAGCTAATTATTACACTAATAAATAGCAAAAATATTACTTATTTCTACAGGAGTTTTGTATACCATCACTGAAATAAGGAAAATTAAATGTTATTTATTGCGTAATAAAAATACTTAGACCTCGCAAGTCCTTTGGAAATGGTACAGCAAGTGATGGGAATTCCAGCTCTATTTAGAGAGCCGGATCTTTTGGCTCAGCTCACTAATAAGAGCTGGCTCGTTCGGCTCCTCTGTTGCTCCCAACGAGGAGCCGGCTCCTATCGTTCACTTCAAAGACTCAGATCGTTCAAGACCGGCACAAAGCTTCAGAGCCACTTTTCTTACTACACTCTGAAACGGCTTTAATGAGCAATTTTCTTCAGTTAAAAACTTCAACAATTGAAATGAGAGAATATCATCCAAGAAACACCATGAATCTGGAGCTGAAAAGCGAAAGAGAAAAAAAGAGAAAGACGACAAACTTGCATCCCTTTCTGGTAAGTCCGTGTTATACCGTGTTTGTTTTGCTAACACAGCGTTACGTGATAAACTCGACAAGCTAGGCTAGGTTAGCCCAACAGTAAACAGGATTGGACAGAGAATAAAATTCAGCTGTAGCATCTTTTCTCTGCTCCAGGGGGTCGTTGGGGATAACTCCCAGTCTGTCCTGGTAGTGAGGAGGAGGAGGGGAGGGGGCGGTGGTTAGCGGATGATTTTACATCTGGCTACGGTGTTGTAGAAGGTTTGTTAAAGTGTGTGTAGTGCAAAAAAATGTTTGGCCACCTTTGGTCATTCACAAAATGCCACCATTGTTTTCTTTAATGTGTAGGATTTGAATATGTTAATTTTTAAGGTATTTGATTTTGTCCTACCATATTAATGTCATATACGGGTTTTATCTCATTCTCCTATCATTGTGAAATACAAATGCTACTAGTTAGCATAATATAATATGCTATCTAGTGATATTTTTGGTTTGGGTATTTTTATTCAAGTTTTACTAATGAGATATTTTTTCATTTAAATCATATTCATAGGGTCAATGCTCAAATACATACACGGACCACCACATCAGCAAGAAGATGAACCAGATGATGAACCATCGACAAGCAGTGCAGTAAGCAGCCAACAACCATCCAACGTGTCTGAAGGTTCAAGTAAACAGCCACAAACAACAACAGTCACCTTAGAAGAGACATCCACACCCACAACTGAAAGCCTGCCCTTGTTGTTTTATTTATTTGTTATTGTGTTGTTGCTCTCTCTGATTTATTATTTAACATACAGTATATTATTGTATAGTAAAAAGTTAATTGTTTGATATCTACATGTCTATATAAGACTTATATAGATGGGGGGGGGGGGGGGCTCCCTACAAGCTGAGCTTAGGGCCTCCAAAACCTTAGCAGTGGCCCTGATTTGAATCACCGCCCCCCCCTTTAGCATGGAGGTGTTAAGGTGTATGAGTCTTTTCAGCTAAAATGATATGTAAAGCTCCAGCAAACTGTACTTTCTATGTCTATTAAAGAGGTAAAATATGCGTTTGCTTCTTTTATTATACTGGGATGAATAATTAAATAAAAAAATAATGAACAACACTGCCAACAATTCCGCCATATCAAAGTGATAATTAACAATAATAATAATAAAAGTTAACAATAATAAAAGTTTGATAGCGCCAGTCTAAAGCCTGGTGTTATTGTTAGTTTACTGTAGCACACGCGCGCCCTCTACTGTGTCCGGGTTGCATGTTCCTCTCTCTCTCTGTCCTGCAGTAAAGTTGTGCCTGACAACACCCGCTCTCTCGGCTGTGAGTTATTCCCAATTACTGGCGGAGAGAAACGGAGTGTATTTATTAAAGTGATATAAACGGGGCGCACTTAAAGATGCGGATAACTGGCAGGTCCGTGGGGACGCGCCGCATTGTTGTTGCGACGTGACGCGAACAACAAGGGCTGTGATTGGACAGTTCAGCCGTGGTGGTCTACAGTCTCCTCCACAAACAGCTTCTCTATCACTTCTGCTTCAACAATTGCCATCAATTGGCAATTGATATCAACAGGCTCTGAACATATGCGGAACATCCGGATGTATGAAGGAGGATTAGGACCAGGAAACAAAAAGTCCGGTACAACGAAAAAAACGGCACAAGGTTCGGTACAAACCCGAAAGAAAAAATAGGCAAAAGGGAAAAAAAAAAACTCCGCTACATACAGTCCGTTTTATTTCACGCTTTAACATATGCAATAAAAGCATTTGCTCCGTGATATCGATAATCTCCAAACACACACGCTGCATCCTGATACAAGAACATGCAAAAGAAAGAAAAGTCTGTTACATACAGTCCTGAATATGAGTTATTTAGGCATTTTTTGCCTGTTTTTTTCTTTTTTTGTGCCGGACTTTCTTTTGGTTTTTACCTGGTGTTCGGTTGCTACTGTGAAGAGGAAGCATTGATTCATCAGACCAACACGTCGGAGTTGTTGTTTGTGGTGTTTGTTTAAGCACGTTATTACCTCCCTCACAATTCTCACGTTGTAGATGTCACACACAGCGGTTGGATTTGTTCTCTTAAGTTTAAAATGTTTCCTAATGACTTGGTCCGGTGGTGGCTCCATGTTACTGTTTGCTTGAATGCTATGCGTGCTCTGCGTGATGACGTAACCAGCAGCAAACATAGAGTCAAAGTAACTAGATGCGTGACTGGATCGGACCACTGGATCGGCATCCTGCCCATCTCTAGTTATATGTGTAACAAACCATCAGGTTCAACAGTACAAATGGACAGTGGTGGCCTATAGGCTAAAGAAAACGTGTTATTTGAAGGTCATTGTTTCAAGTGAAAAGCACTTGTCCTTTCCTCATTACCACTACTGAGGTGCCCTTAAAGCCCATAATTACAACTGCTTCAATAGAGCTGCTCAATGGCTGGCAGATCAGACTGGTTGTACTGGGCAGCTTCCGGGTGTGAATATGTAAAAGAAAAAAAAGAGAGGCAACCAATTCCTGCCTCTTAAATGCCAAAATAAAAAAATAAAAGATTGTGGTATCATTCCCTCTAATCTTGTTCATGCTAAGTTTCTGATGTCTGATCATATGGGTTCTTGAGATTCACACCTACCTATACAAAACAAAAGAACATTGGAATTTCTACTCCTGCACCATAGAGAGCATTCCGACAGAGAACATCCCTGCTTGGTATGAAAACAGCTCAGAGTGGGACTGCAAGGCCCTGCAAAGAGTGTTTTTTTCAGCTGAATAAACAATAGAGTTTGAGCCTTCCTTAAGGACATTTACATCAGGTTCTGCAGGAAAAGAGAACCATCAATGATTCCAACCACCTGGGTAACAGCCTTTTCTCCCTGCTGCACTCATCATTTTACTGTCTGAATCAATCTCCCCATCGTGTGCATGTACAATACAAACAATTCATGGACCCATAAATAAAAAACATTGCAACATAATGTTACTAACAGTCAATATATATATTATTATAAATATATTCGATATTTTGTAAGCCGCTGCAAGGCTCCGAGCTGAAAGGGGCCCCACGACAGGGTTGACATTGGTCCTTATCATGAAAAGAAAAAAAAAAGATGAAGAAAACAAGGGAAGTGGTAAATTCAAACATGTAATTAACAATGAGTTGTGATGCCACTTTGTCCTAGCTAGTCTCACTAAGCACAAGACAAGTGTCATGACCAGTAACTAATTTGAATTTGAGTGTGGGAGATATATATCTCCCACATCCAAATATATATCTCATTGAGTTTTCTGGAATAGCCTAATGTCACATTAAACAATAATGTGATCCTGGAACATTGAAGATGGCTTGTCATTAATTTTTCCATATAAAGCTTAATGTTTTGTGTGTAGCCTGCACAATTCTTTAAAAAAAAACAAAAAAAACAGCTCATATCTACATCTTTTTTTTTCTTTGTGTTTCTGTCATTCAGAAAACTTTGCATATTTCACTTGTGTTGTCATACATTTTATTGTATGTAAACCTTACTTACGTGCTTACTTACACTTCTGTAGTTTGAAATAAAAGATATCTGGATTGAATAATGGTCTTGGTGTTTGTTGACTGTCTGCTGCACATTGACTGAGCCTGACTAATGTACCGCTTTGTTTTAGTGTAAAAATCTGGTCTGTATTTTTTCATCAAAATCTCAGACACAAAACTGAGTAAATAAGAGCACCCCTGCACTGCATTTCAGAAAATTGAAAGATCAAATGCATGCTAATATTTCCTTATCCAAAACCTGCTGTGCTGAGTTTTTCGGAGGAAAACTGGAAAAGAATGAATCATCATCCAGTTGATGTCTTTTTCATTAAAAGATATGCACCAGCCTTGTCAAATTTTGGAAACTTTGAAAACAGACTGTGAAAACTAGCCCTATTCTCTCAGCCTCTTTAAATCTTTTTTCCCTGCTTACATTAAAAATTCTTGAGGGAATAATACTTAACTGTTCTTTATTTCTAAAGGAAAGCAACAACATCTTGTTAAGATGAGAATGCAATCCAGTCATGAGACTGGATTGCATACTTATCTTTGCTTGGAGATGCATGAGGCAACATGTCAACAAAATTCAAGCAATCATCATCATCATCGGTCATCCTCGATCATCACCTCAAATATCCACTGTGCATTTAAGTTGCGCCTCATTGAAATATTATGAGTGACTAGGGAGCGTTTGGATCTAATATTCAGCTCGCTGCTCCTGCTTTTCCTGAGAAAGATATATTTCACACAGAAAGGCAGTGTCTGTTCCCTCTATAATGTTACATCAGAGAAAAGGGCAAAATGGAAGTCATCATTAAAGTCTGATGGCAGGAAGACAAGACCCATACACACAAACATGCGCACCCACCATTTCATGATGACAGACAGTGTAAATATTATTCTTGAGTGCAGGTGTGAGGAGTAGCGATGAAGTGATAACAGAGGTCATTAACAACCCCACAGGATCTCAGGCCCAATCCTGAATTCCGCACTTTGTTGAGCCTCCTATTGAATTGGCATACTTTGCCATTATAGCAGGGGGAGGGGAAGCTCTCCCTGAAAGGCTGATGAAATACAGGCTGACAATATTAGTCCATCTAGTATGAAACATCTTCATTAGGGCGTTTCATGGTTATTCACTTGGTGTGAAAATCCCTACTATCATTTGAAGATTAAAGCTTCTTTGACATGTAAAATCATTGGGGGAATTCAGCAGATGAAGCAATTTGGTTGTTGATCATGAAACTTACATTTAAGGGCATGAGTGGGACACAGAGATAAATGTACGTACTGTACATGGATCGTACGTTCAGGCTTTTGTCGGCTTTCTCTTTGTTAAGTAATGTTGATCCTAAAAGGCTCAAGTGAGTCTTTATCTATTTTATGCACCTTTCACTGTGGTACCACTTTCAGAGAACCACACATCAAGGGTCCCTGTTAGAGAAGTCCAGATCCAGCCTCTCACTGAGCCTGCTGACTGAGCTGAACCTGATGTAGTGGCGACACCCTGCTGTATGGTGAGAACTGGCCCAGTCGCAGGATGACAAATTGATATCTGCTGCTGTTAAAAAAACAAGCCACTGACCCCAGTCTGAGTTTGATGAGGTGTTTCTAACTGACACACATCTCAGACCAGTGCCCAGAGCTGTGCCATACCACGACCATAGATAAGGAAGTAGAAGGGGAATAACATTTTTTTAAAAGTTTTACACAGATTGTGATTATGTTAATATTTCATGTCATAACATTATTATAGTAGCTACATATTATACTTGTATGCTCCTCAAGATTTCCTAGCCTCTGAGGAATTTGATTTAAATTTTAGGCTGATGAAACACTTCAGAGAACATAATTGGTGGAATATATTGGCCTGTGGAGGTGGTCTGGCAAAGAAACCATGGTCTTTAAATCCTATTTCAGCTCTTAAGAGTGACATTTCACAACTTCAAACATCATAAATAACAAGCAGCAAATCCTGGTTTATCATGAAAGATGTTTCAGATGTAAAATGGACACATGCTGCCACATGTTACACACTTTTGTGAGAGTGCACTGTAGTAATCAAAGGAATAATTCAACATTTTGGGAAATAAATTTATTTATTGTTGAGTGTTAGATGAAGAGATTGATTCTGTTTTCAGGTCTGTCCTCTTAAGTCAGCAGGTGGTCAGGTGGTTTTCCTCTTAATATTTCACAAGAGAAAGTTTCAATATAATGATGTACTTTGTGTATTTTTTTTTTGCTGCACCAGAGCCATGGTGATCGACAATTAATCAATATTACCAGAGAGGTTGTTTTTTAATGTCCTTTGAGCACAATAATGATGCAGTGAGGATGGATCGAGGTGCTAAAGAAAAAAGAATGATCACATTCAGATCGTATTTGAGCATGTGTGATGTGAGACTAGGTATGTTTGCCACAAGGTGCATCCGCTGACGCTCATCCCACTTACCATCATTGCAGAAATATTGAAAAAAATGTATTCTCTAGCTGCAGCATGGGGAAGGCATTTTCTGTGCCTTGGTATTTTATTGTTGAGAGGTCAGTAACAGCAAGCTATCCTTAACTCCCCTCCACACTGCTCAAGCATAACTGACATCCTGCTGTTAGCTGTCTACAGTGTGCTGATTCCTGATGCCCAGCCAAGAACAAGTCCAGGGATCCTGGCTGAGGGTGTTTTGGACCTGTAACCTCCTCCTAAAAAAATGAGTAAAAAAATATTGCAGTACAGTATCTGTCAATACACTGATGGAATGCAAAATAAATAAAAACAAACCTACAATGAAGTGCCAGTACCAATGCCCCCTTTGTGATCTAAAAAGAAGAAAAAATACTTAAAAGGATAAACAAGGATTCATTTGTTTGCTGAATTTCAAATACATGATACTGGTGTGTCTTTCTTACACATTTCATAAGACATTTAATTTCATATTATTGTTTTCAGTGCTAATTCTTTAAGACATTTCATTTCATATTATTGTTTTCAGTGCTAATTCTTTATTTATAGTACTACTTTGTGTGATAATGTGATGAAGTGGTAGTGCTGTGACACGAGAGAAGGTAGGATAACTTTAGGCAGGTTTGCAATAATCAAGTTCATTTCCTGCATTTAGGCTTTGATGAGGTTTTCATATAGTAAACTGACATGTTTTCACATTTGCACATTGTGCCTTTTTTGGTTTCTCTCTCTATTCTGCCCTCCCTGAATATGTTGTGGTTAGGTTGGCAGATAGCTTAACAGTTCTCCAATGAGAGGCATGGTATTCTTTCTTCAAGGATTTATTTGTCTCTCCCACCTGAAGTTTACTGTAAAACTGAAATACATAAAACAAAAGAGGATAAAAACAATAAGTATCAAATATGTTCAGTCAACACAGTTTGACACAGAATTCAATACTTCCACTAGAATAACGTACAATGCAAAACACCATAGACAAGCTAACAAACTAGCATCATTATACTGGCGAAAATATAAAAGACTTGCGACCTTACAAAAACAGTAGTAACTGCAACATCACAACAATACTCACAATACTCACAGGCATACGTTGTCTTTGCTCTTTAAACAGTTGGCAGTGCTGAATTTCGGCTGCTGAATGACTACTTTTATTCACGGTATTTTACTCGCTCTACTTCTGTTTCGATACTGCCACGGCGGAGATGTGAATGCCAGAGGGGCAGCACACTCTCCCTTTCCAATACAAGCACAAAATCAGAAAATGTTTATCACAGAAGACATCACAGAAATATATAACAATAAATATGTCCCTTCTCTGTTAAGCACCAGGTAGTGAGGCTGGGGAGTGATGACCAGAGCAGAGAGTTGTAGAAAAATCCACATCAGGTTGGCAGAGGCAGAACAGCAGAAGAGGTGAATTAGAAGGCAGGGATAACAGAGGTTACTAGACTGAAACAATGTTTTGAGGAACAGATCTATACTTAAAACTAGAGAGTGAGTTTGCCTTATGATACCTAGTAGCATGAGTAGCTGGGTAGATATACACCTGGTAACAATTAAGTGTACCAGACTGCTGCCACTGCCGTGCCCTGCCTCTGCCTGTGGCGGAAGCACACACAGACAAGGGAAGGAGTACAGGGAGACAGGCGAACAGGGAAATCCTGGAGCTCAGAGAGTCACAGCTAGAGCCCCAACAACTTTTTTGGAGTCTGGAGACTCTTCCATCTGACAGATTTCCCAGAAGTAATCATTGACCCCAACCATGACCTTTTCCAAGCATTAATGCTAAGTGTTGTTTGCCTAAACCAGGGGTCGGCAACCCAAAGCGTTTAAAGAGCCATATTGGACCAAAAAAACAAAAAAAATCTGTCTGGAGATGCAAACAGTTAAAAGCCTTATATAAGCCTTATATGAAGGCAATCCAGGCTGCAAGTGTATATTAGCTATATTAGCCTACTATCAAAACTACTAAGTAGGCTACAAATACACAATGAGCATTCATGATTAAATGTTTATTTTCCCTGCAGTGCATGCTGGTAAAATTGACACACCATGTGACTACTCTGCTGTGCCATGCCATTTGCTGCTTTAAGTTTAACTTCCATTATGTATTACATTCTGTTGCATTGATGAAATTATAGAAATACAATAAAGAAATCTGATTTTTAGTTTATTTTTATTTTGAGGATTAAAATAAATACAATCCTCTTCTTTCCATAGCAGCCGATACCGATCTGATATTACTGTTAAATGAATGAACTGTTGCAGACACGGGGCAGAAACACTGCGCCGCCTCACGCTGCAACGAGAGAATAGAAAGTTTTCTTTTTTTTTATTATTCTGCATGGATAGTAAGTAGGCTGAATGTCTTTTCAGCAGCCATTTTTAAAGCTACAGCAAACTTTATTTTCTATGTCTACTAAAGAGGTGTAAAACATTTCTTTTTTTATACCGGGAGTGAATATTTTGACAACAATGACTTTTTGGAACAGTGCCAACAATTCCGCTGTCCTTATCAAAGTGACTCTCTAATTATCGTTAACCATAAGAAACGTTTAATACAGAAACATTGTGTATTTTTTGAAGCGATATAAACGGGAAACAGGGCTATCCGCACTTAAAGATGCACATATCGCTGGCAGGTTTGCACAGAGGACGCACCGCACGCTGATGAACCTGCTATGATACACAGACCCTTGGGTAGCAGCTTGTGAGTGGGTCGTTTAGACCCCAGCGTACACGTCGGAGCTGGGTTGTTGTATTTAGCGACATTTTTATCACCCCGAGCAATTTTCGTGTTGCAGCCGTCGAACCTGACGGCGGATCAAGTTTGAAATGTTTCCAAGACATGGCTCGGTCGCTCGAAGTGAAGCTCCAGGGATCCACTATAGGGTCGCTTAATAGCCGCATGTGGCTCTGGAGCAGCGGGTTGCCGACCCCCGGGCTAAACCTAACCAGTGTGTTGTAATATATTACTTTGTAATATACCATTGAGTAGCACTTTTATGCACATAGGCCTAATGCTCTTGCTTTTTGATGATATGACTGTAACATTGAATAAAGACCTACTTTACCCTGCTTTAGAGGAACAGTGTTGTTCCTGTAGATGGCCCAGCCTCCATCAAGGACATTTTGAAGTATAAGATGTAATTTTCTATGTTTACAAATCTAATTCAGTGAAAATGTGTTGCAATTGGCTATATCTAGATCATATAACAAAAACTCAGAATAGTTTATATTATTGGGCTCTGTTTTTGCTATTTCTCTGAAATGAATAAGTGAAGTTGAAAATCACTGTCCGTTTACATGATTGTAGACATGTTAGTGAAGCCGGCTAATGGCCTACAGTGACCCTTAGGCCACAATAAGGATGCTTTAGTCATCTGGATCTGCTACAACTACTCTAGTATGTTCAGTCCAAAATATAAATCAGAAATGATTACTTTGTAGCCTAATTATATCAAGCACTACTGACAAATAAGGAACAGTTGGAAACCATCACATTCCAATATAAAATATTGTTTCAACTTCAGAGCACATACGCACACACACATCTGGATAAACAGACCCAAATTCACCTTCATACTTTCAATGAGACATTGTCTGACATTTAATTTCAAGTCAAGGTATTAAAACAGCTAGTAACCAGCATTCCCCAGACAATGAGTATTGAGTAACACCAGATGCTCCATTATTGGCTTAATATGAAGCTGTATTTGATTTTGATGCTGGTTTCTCCTGCGGTGTATGGTAATGCAAGTGAGAAATGGTCTCAACAAATGGAGCAATGGGTTATTTCAGGCACAACATAACCACATCCCTGTTCTTTTTTATACAATCAAAAAAGTAATGAGAGATAGTGTTCAACCTTGAAAACAGTGTTTGTCTGAAACTGCTCAGGGAGGGATTAATGAAGTCAGGATGAGGCAGGTTGCATCTTGTCTGTGTTCCATTGCTCTCCTTGCAGGTTTTCTATGCAATAGACCAGCTGGAACATTACCATCATCTCCTCCTCCCCCTCTCTTCATTTGCACTCCACTGCAGAGGACCCTACCCCTCAGGCTGATCTTGCACGCTTGTTAGTCTTACACCATAACCCCAATTTATGACTTCATGTCATCTCTTAAACCAACTTCTTTTTTTTTTGCACTCCCTGAACTTTTTCTCTCCCTGTCCCTATGTGTCTTCATTTGTGTTATCTCAGACCATTCCCCCTTTTTTAAAAGCTGTCCAGCTTCATCCATCTCTTTATCTTCAACTCTTTCATTTCTTATCATTCCTCCCTCTTCTCACAATAGCATGCAACCTTCAAAGCTTATACACTGTGCATTTGTCAATGACATTTTGAACAGAATTGCAATACTCTTTCCTCTCATACTGCCCGGTTGATTGAAACTTTATGTGGCCACTTTTCTAGAACTACTTTTATAGCAGAGACCATGCAATGAATTGAAAAAAAAACAACATGTACACGACCAATTTTCTCAGTCAGAAGCGACTTGCGACATTTCAACACACATCTCAAGACTTCCCTCATCACCTCTATGTCGAAATGGCTCCTCTCTGCCCACTACTGCTCCTGCTTGTCTATTTTATTCACACCTTTTATGCAGGTCATAGCAAGATCTCACATTACCACATTACCTGTGGGTTCCCCCCTTTCCTTTACTCTAAACTCAGTTCTATCCATCTCTCACTCTCCTACTCATTCATGTGCATGTCCCTTTGTCTCCTCTCATCCTTCTCCACCTTGATGAAACTGACTAAGGGAGCCTGGTTTGATGGATAACCTAATGGTAATGGATGAAGCATTAAAATCATAATTCACAGGGATCTAATGTTCCAAATATTTTAATGAGATCTACTTGTAGATGGATTGCAAGGTTATTTATGTTTGGACACACATCCATGATTGGGATTTAGTCTCTAGCCTACTACATGTTTATTTGTGTGGGCATGGACGCACAAATGGCATTGTGTTAAAATCTTGTCTGTTTTGTGTGATATTTCAGGTGAGTACCCTACTGAATTTTGTACATATTGTGTATCATCATTTTCAAATAGTTTTGACTATCAACCAGCCACTGCCAGATTATAGCTGTAAATGCATCATCACAGTAAGGCACAGTTTGACATGCTCCTCTTGCCTCCATGTTCCACCATGTCCCATTACATTTAGATAAATAAATGATAGAATAGGGCGACACAATGGCGCAGGGGTTAGCGCTAGGTTGGAGGTTCAAGACCTCCTTGGTCCTGGGTCTGGGACCTTTCTGTGTGGAGTTTCCATGTTCTGTGTGGGTTTTCACCGGGTACTCCGGCTTCCTCCCACAGTCAAAAAATATGCTCAAGTTAATTGCAGACTCTAAATTGCCTCTAGGTGTGAATGTGTGAGTGAATGTTTGTGCCCCACAATTGGCTGGCGACCATCTGGGGTGTATCCCTGCCTCTCGCCATAATGCGCTGGGATAGGCTCCAGCAGACCCCTGTGACCCTAATGAGGAATAAGTGGGTATAGGAGATGAAATGAAATGATAAAATATGTTTGGTGCCTTCTGCCTCATAGCCTGCATAGGTCTTATTTCATTTTCTCACAGCATATAATATTTTATTCACCTGTTTTGTATTTTATTTACCTGTTTCAGTTCAGATCGTTCAGTAAAAAAACCTGTTCATTTCGTTCACTCCGTGCATTCCGCTCTCCGCTACCCCCAGCGCACAGGGGGGGTGGGGGGGCATGTGTTTGTGTATGTGTGCTGGTGTGTGTTTCCTATTCAACAATAAAATGCAACAAAATGATTTCTGATTTATTGGTTATTTTTAATAAGGGTAATAATAATAATAATAGTTATTATTATTAATAATAATATCAGTATTATTGTTGTTCTTATTTCTTGTTTTTAACCAACCTTTACTGTAAAATGTCTGAGTTTTAAAAAGCTATATGTTTAAAAAAAAAAACGACACATACACCGACAGTACAAGAACGAACCATACACTGAACGGCTTCCCCTTAAAGTCATTCAGTGGATTCGTTCAGAACTATTTCACAGGAAGACGTTCACTAAATGGCTCAGACCTATCTTACGGGCAAGTGGTTCAGTGAACGCTCAGACCTGTTCCGACAGCTCGCACCCACTAACAGAAAAGTCGTTCACTGAACGGCTGACACCCACTAACAGGAAAGTGGTTCAGGGAAGGCTCACACCCACTAACAGGAAAGTTAGTGGGTGGCCCCTGGTATGAGTAAGTGCAAATGGAAAACTGCTACCAGGTGCTGGTGTCAGGAAGAGGAAACTAACTACTGAATATGTGAGGGGGCATGCAATCCCATACACATTCTGTAACCATGTTTCTCCAATTCTCTTGCAAACACACAGAGAGCCCTATTATTTTACAAAGCAGTGACACATGTCCCTGAATGTAAAGTGTATCTTGACATTGCAGCTGTCCCACAGGTGCAATGTCAATGACATTCAGTAAAAGTAAATAGATTTAGACCTGCATGATGTTAAGTATATATTTTTCATTACGCTTGGAGCATAGTTGGCCAGTGGACACCAGGGAAGACTTCCTAATCTTTAACACACAACAAAGGCAATGGGAAAACAGCTGGGGGGAAGCAGATGTTTTCAATATTTGCTTTCATCCATAAAATGTTCTGTATTACCTAATCCCACTGCAAAACAAGCAAGGTGCCTCCTAATCATGCACTTGTGCTCCTTCACTCACACACTACAGTTTGAAATCACAAATGAAGCACATTACAGGTCTTTATGGTCAAATCACGTGTGGAGTCATTGAAAACTTTTCTGACCAGAGGGGGTGAAGAATGGAAACAGACATGTTAAAGATGCAAAAGGTGATATGAACTGCAATTGCAAGAGGCAGATGGTTTGCAGATGACAGTTCAGCATTTGATGTAACATATTCATTTAAAAAATGCACACTACCTCATTCATTGTCACCCTTATGGAGCGTCACAAGCCCATTCCTTTAAAATTACGCATAAGTCAGTATTCAAAAATCGATTGTGCAGGAAGCAAAAGTGGTAAACATACACTGCTTTACAATGTTCATCTGCATGTTTCCATAATTAATTGTGGCCAGACTTAGAACAAGTTATTGTAGTGTTTTACAATACATAGCTTGCTTTGAATCATGGTCTCTGGCCGGTGTAACAGGCTCTCACATAGCAGACTACAGTATATGTGTCACAGACTGATAAGAATGGCAATTTGTTTGTCAAAATGTATAAAGCAGGAGAGAGCAAAGTCTGGATTGTTTTCATTTAAGAGATGTCGATCAAATAAGGAAGTGATAAGGAAGGTCGATGAGACAGTAGTAGATCTGGTTCCTGTTTTTGTTTATGAGGGTTGTAAAGTTCTCTGTAGAATAGTTGGCAGTCCTTAACACAATGATTATTATATTCTCACAACTCTTTACAATACCTGTTTACTATAGGAATTTAATTTTGAGAAACTGTTTTTCCTCAAAATGCTTATTTGCCCACTGTCTACATCTGCATGTCTCAATCTATTACATATAACATTTATTGCATATGAATTTTATTGTCAATAATATTTTTTTTTTCTTGCCAGTGCAGGAATGCTTTTATAGGAGTGTCAGGTGGGGTAGAACTACAGCAACTGCTCTATTTATTTAGTCTCCATGGACATAAAGGCATATCATTGTGTACACAATCAAAATGGGTCCACAGGGTGAATCACTCTCTGTGGCTGTTGAGTTACAATCAGACTCCTCTGAATGCTGAGCTTTGTTTGTTCTGGACCTGTCTATTTGTGATTATGTCATCTTCAAACACCTTTGCCCAAGTGAATTGAACCGTGAAGGAGTGCACACATCATGAGTTTGATTTAGCTGGAGTGCATGTCTTTAATGAACATTGACTACAGCAGGACTTTCTCACTTTGGCTTTGTCAGATACAGTTCATCCAAGTTCATATTATTTCCAGTTCAAATTAGCGGAACTAAACTTTGTTTTTGCTTCAGAACAGCTCCCCTGGGCATTCTGTTGCCTGGTTACCTTGTTCTCCCAGAAAAAATAGTAAAACTATGCTAACATTTCTCTCAGTTGCCAGTCTGAACAAACACTGTTAATAGATGGTCATTTGTAAATGATGTCCTGTGTAGATAATAGTGGATGAGAGTGTTAAGTGTTTTGGACTGGCCTTAAAGAAAGACATTGATAAGGGAAATCTGGGACAGCTCCACTCTTTTTCTTCCTGGTCTTTCCACCCTGCACAGGAGGACGGTTTAGATTGCTGTGTGGAGTGATGGGTCCACAGGGTGGTTACTCCTGACCACTCCACAAAAGTGGACTATGAATGGGTTCAGCTTAATGAAAGCTTTCATTAATTTTGGCTTCAATACATAAAGTACAATAATTAAATTGATTGAATAATTGTTTTTCCCCTCTTTTCTTGATTGAACACAACATGATTGCTCTCATTTGGTGACAAGCACTGCAGGCGAGGCAGAAACACAGTTGCTATACATAGACCAGAGGGAGGGGAGGCTGAATGTCACCTTCAAATCTAGCAGGCGGATTGATTCAGGGTCTTCAGGGAGAAGCGGGAAATACTTTGGCCTGACAGGAGACACTATACTAAAAAACTGGCTTCCAGTGCGAGAGTGTGTTAAACTGCAGCACACTATGAGTTATAGACCCTAGGCAATTTCTTTTTACATCATACTTTGTTTTATATGGCAGGACATGTGTTTATGCTAGACAGCATTCATTTCAATAAACAATGCACTTAACCTTATGTGTTAGATACTTCCTTTTAAATTCCTCAGACAAATCTAAAAATAGTGTAGATGAGGGTTCTCAAACTCAATTCACCTGGGGGCCGCTGGAGCTAGGGTCTGGGTGAGGCTGGGCCACATCAGGTTTTTCAACATTTTTCCTGAAATTGTCTGTGCTCATCACCAACCTTTATCTTCACTTCAGGCTTTAAGGAAGACATGTTTGGGGCTGTGTAATGTAATGTGTATAATTCCACTAGTTCTCACTGTTGTGTTGAAGTTTCAGTTTTAGTGTTTAGCTGACGTACAAAGAACGTAATTTCCTCTGGTACGGGATCGGCTCAGGGTCCTGTGCCTGCATATAACGTCAGCACGGCACAGTTGATTGGTTGAAAGTCAGAAACCATGGAAACAAAAAGTGTTTGTGGTTCGCCGTTTAATATTAAATTAAATAAATAAAAAATTTAATAAAGTTTGAAAAGTTCGACTAGTGGCTAGCATGGAGCTAACACGGACACATACACATAAAACTTCGCTTGTGTGTGTATATAATAGTGTTTCATTTTCCCCGTTCTTGTGCGTGTGTAACGTCATGTCTGGTGCTTCGGAGCAGCCGGCTCCGGTGACAGCCACACCGGCGTGTTGTTTATCTCTTTAAATGTGTATTCAGCAGCACTAGCGAAGGAAGCGGCGAGTTGTTTACATCTATGCTTTACACGTGTATTCAGCACTGCTGCCTTCCCCGATGCTGCTACAGCGGCAGGTTGGTTACGTCCGTGGTTTACACCGTGGGCACGGTCGCGTTGCCGGTATAGTCCGGGTGCTCCGAAGCTGTCGGCCTTCGAATGACACAGACCTAACTATTTAGCACGGAGGTAGTGCTAAGTGGCCAGGAACCCTTAATGCTGCAAACAAAAAGAAACAGCGCTGCACATAAAAGAAACTAACTCCACAACGGAACTGAATTACCGGGGAGTACAGAAGACTGCAAATACGAAGAAGAGGAGGTGTTGTAAAGCAGAAGTAATTAGGGGGCAAATAATTGTTTCTTCTTCGTATTCCTCCAAAAAATATTTGGTAACTTGCCAATAAAATGACCACAAAACACAGATGCCAAGTTTCCACTTTTTATCTGGATTAGAAAAACTATATATCCCTCTCAGTCATGGGGAGAACAACCCTCACATGCGCGGAACCTCTAGTCTTCTTCATCAATCATCCTTGCCGGCCATAATGGTCATATAGCGGCACCTACTGGAGAAACAATTATTTGCCCCCTTATTACTTCTGCTTTACAAGACCTCCTCTTCTTCATATTCATAGTCTTCTTTGCTCACATAAAAACTAAAGTCGTGTGGGCCGCAACATTAAACTTTCATATCAAAGCGGGGGCCTCAAACTAGCATCCGGTGGGTTTGAGACCCCTGGTGTCGATGAAATGTTGATCGTGTTTCTTTTATTAATATTATAAGACACAATTTATCACATGAAAACATTCCAAATGTATCTTTTTTTTCACATGGCCAAATAATGCATTTTGTAATACATTGTCACCTCTTTGTCATCACTATTGATTATTTAAGGTTTTAAGACAAACGATGGGTATTATGTGTGTGTGTGTGCAATAGGAAACAAAAAGAGGAAGAAAAAGAAAAGAGCCTGTTTAGGTGTTTGTACCATATGTATCCCACATCTTTCCTGCATGCTTGGATACAGTATTTTATATGAGGTACTTTTTAGACTGGTTTATCAGCAAATATTTGTTTCATGAAAGAATGCTGAACACCGATCAAACTCAAAACACAAGAACAACCACTTCTCACATTCATTTGAAAACATTCTGTCACGTTGTGATTGAATACTGGAACCATTCCAGTGTTTAAGTGTATTTCTGGCAGTGTTGTGCATGAACTCGTTCAAAAGAACGCGTTCACTGAACACGCTCATTTTCCCGTGAACTTTGAACTGAACGTAACACATTTGTAAATGAAGAACTTGAATGTGAATTCACTCAAATTATTACACATGAACGACGAGCGTGATGATGAATGAAATGTGAACGAAACAATAAATCTGATGAATAGAGGGACAACGCTACTCAGGCTACTCGCAAAATAATGTTACATTCTACTTCTTCCTGATGACTTCGCCAGAGACCGCATCTGTGTGCAAAGCATCATGGGTAACGTAGTGTGTTGTCATATGGAGTTGCTAGTGGAATGAATTAGCTCCATACTACGTTACCCATAATGCCCAAATAGGCAGCAGACCTGAGTGCGCGAAACCCGCTCACCTAGCAACAAATATGACGTGGTGGTGATGGAGAGGGAGCATTTGAATTATGGCCAGTGGAAGTTCAAGGGAAAGCACGAACACGGAGGACACAGAGCCAGACTCCCCCTATGGTTATTTACGGCAGTTCTTTACAATTTCACACAAAGACTCAGACGGTAAAAACCTCACATTTCTGTGTAAACTTTTAGAAACACATGCATTTATAAGGAAGTTTCGTTAGTTGAATGTGAAAGCATCTGTTTTCAGTAATGTGTGACATTTTTGTTGCAGTGGTTGAGTTACTGAATAAACCAAAATCTAAATATTTTTTGTCATATTATTATTAGAGCTGGCCTTTTAACGCGTTAATTCGATTCATTACGCCGCAAAAAAAATTTAACGCAATTATGAGTATCAATGGTGGCAAAAATCCCATGTTAAATAAAGAAACCGATGCACTAAAGTCACATTAGTTACATTATCCGAGTGCTGCAACAATTCCACTGTGCTCGTTTCAGTGTAATCTACGCTGTTTCGGTGTCTGTGCCATTTGGCAGGAAGCAACAAGTCTGAGCGCGTCTCTGGTTGCTATGCAACGCGAGCCGAGCTGAACAAATGCGTTTCTGGTTGGCTGATGGACACGTGGTCACGTTATCAGCATCGCTAATTCTGATTGGTTCAAACCACACGCGTTTGCTCTCACAGAGCAAAACTATGTTGGCACAATGCAGCGCAAAATATAAGACTTCTATTATTAATTTTTCATTTTCATTTGAGCTAGATTGTTGCATAGTGATTTTACGTCACGGTCTGAAAAAATAGTCTTTTTCCAGTCTAAATGTAAAATGAACTGAACTTTGAACTAGTTCAAAATTAAAACTGTGAACTATGAACGTGAACAGTTCATTTTGAACATGTGAAATGAACTTAAGTTTGAACTAGTTCAAAATTGAAGCTGTGAACTATGAATGTGAACAGTTCAAAAAAAGTGTGAACTTGCACAACACTGATTTCTGGACATATAGCAAACCTGACACAATTTCATTGTTTCAAGCCATTTTCATAAATATTCACATTGGTGTGACTTGCTTAGATCTCTACTTGGTTCATTTCTGTGCAGGTCTATGCTCTGCTAAAAAGGTCAACCTTGTCAGTCTTTCTTTATATGGGAATCTAAATGCAATAAAATGTGAATGTGGTCTTTTTATTCTCCAGAAAAAGGCCACAAGGGGAACAATGTTCAGAGTTTTCCCTCTGAATATTACAGTGTCAGCAAGTTTGCACACAATCATTACTCTGTTACACACTGTTACCCAATACCCTTGCCATATTCTTTTTGCATTTTACCTTATACAAGCTAAAAGCCCTGCATGTAGATATGTTTTACATATGTTTTACAAAAACAGCGAGCATGCTTGTGTTCACGAATAAATGATCTCAGTGGGAAAACATATTTTTTAAATCATCCTATGTTGGCCATATCCAAGTTTCCAGATTTTCGCAATTCTGGGACCACAATGAACATAAATTGACATGTGATTATTATACATGGCAAGAAAAGACACCACAGGGATTTCCTGCTGCCATGAACAGTAGTTCAAAGTCATTTAATTTAACAAGTCAATTTGATGTTTGATCAATGTCTACAGAGAGACACAGTGCTGAACAAAACAAAACCACACCATAGTTAGGTGCTGAAGCAGAACATCTCTTGTATTTCCTTCTGTTCCACAGGAAAACATCACACATTGGTAGCTCCACTTTTGAACTCAGTACAGTCATTGTTAATTCCCTAATGAAAATCAGTCATACTGTGTTCAGAGGTGAGTGCTGCATATGCAATGCATACATGTCCAGGGTGGACATGAGTTGATGCATATCTCTACAGAGCCAAGTCATTGCTATGCTAAGTGATGCAGCCACATACTGGGTTTTAAAACTGCTGGGTCATTTAACCTCCACACAACAGTGGCAGTGTGGAATGCTCATCATGCTTGCGAGATAAGGGCTAAAACTCTGTCATGCATGAAAACATAGTCACTTTTATACTGTACTATTGTCTCCTTAAGTGATATCAACATTGGAAAGAGCAAAGAATCAAGAAAATTGGTGGTTTTGAAAGTCTGGTTTGTTCGTCATTGAGTATATTGATTGCAGGAAGCAAACAAACAGCCTTCGTCTTGTAAGCATGACAGGGTTAAATTCTTGCTATTCTTGGAGACTTTTATTTTGTGGAGGCTTGTTTGACTGAGTGATACTTGATCACTGTCATCAGGAAGTATTGAAAAGAAAGAATAGGAAGTGCATTTGGTGACCTGCTGTGGCAATGTCTATTCAGAATATGATTAAGCATTTGCTGTGTTGAGGATTGAATGTTTTATAGCATAGTGGGAATGGTAGGCCAGGAGGATATAATTGTGCAGATGGAGAAAATGGAAAGTGATGAAGGGTGACTATACTGTATAAGCAAGAGACAGACTGAACATGCTCATAGTCAGCATGAAAAAACTTTGTCATTAATCAGCATGACAAAACCTGACTTCAAATCAATGATCATGTTTTATAATCACTGGATTTGTTAATATGCAACTTCGCCATATCATAAGCTTATGATTAAATCTGTGTTGTGCTTGCAACTTGTTTCTGTTGCCCTTAATTGGCCAGAATATACTGTTATAAAAGTTTAAATTTCAACTGAAATTTGTTCTTGATAAGAAATTGGTCTCCTCTTCTTCCACGTATGTACTTATTCAATGTGATTTTGCAGACACTGTAGGTAACCACTAAAATCTCTAAGAAAAAATTAACCCAATCCAGTCGAGCCAGATGATCTCCTGCTTAGCTCTTGAGTTTTTTTTCTTGCTACCTTTGCCAAGTGCTTTGTAAATGGGGGGGGGGGTCTCTTTGTAAATAAAAATAAAATAAAATCAATTCAACTTAAATATGAACAACCAAACAGGCATTTACACAGCTTAATGACCAAGCCTATTGCTGTAAGCCAATGCCTAATATCTCTGTGTCATGATTCAATCTCAAGAATATCCCTTGCTGTGAGTTTTGCTAGTCCCGTAAATTGTCATAAACTTAACCCATGAAACTTTAACCCACAAAAAATTCATTTCTGCTTGACGGCATAATGGGTCTCACCAAATGCTGAATCCCCTAAAAGAAACAGACTTGGCAAAAGCAATATGGGCTTTTCGAGTAAAAAAAAGAAAAAGAAAAAAAAAAACAGGGAGAGGGGGGATTCACATCTGTAGGCTATAAATATCTGAGGCTTATTGATGCTGTTCTCCGTTCAGTAGTGCGCCACAGCTCACAGAGGTCACTCAACTCAACTCAACTCTACTGTGGAAATGTATATAATTTGTTATGCCTTACTCAAAAGTTGAGGAGAATTCAAATGTATGTTTTTTCACTGTTATGAGTGACAATCTGGCTGATGAAACTGGCCAACACAGACAGACCTGCCAAACTCGGGATAACAAACTAGGCAAGAGGTAGATACAGAGCTACAACCTATATACAGCTTGAGGAACAAACTCACAAAAGTATTGTATGCCTTGTGCGGCTGCTAAAGATGCAGAAAAGGGACAGAAAGAAACAAAGGGTGAAATGCATTGTAAATTGTGCTGCCAAGAAAAATGCATCCAAGTGTGGCTTTGCTATTTACACATATGTACATTAGGTATATACATATAAAATTGGCTCCCTTCTATGTGAATGAGCCTCATTGAAAAGCAAACATCTAATTCACAAAGACAAGCACTAATAACCACAGACAGTAAGAGTGAAATTATAAGTGTGTCCACAGAGTTGGTGGTAACTGAAGTTCACTCACTTATCTCACCCTCTTCAAGCTTGTCATTGAATGATATTGAATTGATATTAAATCATATCAAATCTTCAGGTCAGATGGTTATGGGGGGGAAGGCTTATCTTGGACTCTCAGCTACTAAAAAATAAAAATGTCCTGACAGCTCAGGATTCATCCAGGCTGCTTAATTTCAAACAATTCCAAGGTTGGAAACCTGGAATATGTGTGTAACAGCTTATCTGTGTAGATGTGCAGTAGACCACAGAACATTAAATACCATCAGATCCTGACCAATCCTGGTCAGGAGGTATTGGAGATACTGCTGCTGTAGGTACATGTACACAGACACTTTCTCAGTTTGGAGATACAGTTATTGTTTCAGCTGCAGTGTGGTGCTGCAGCCAATAGTGACACACAGGCAACTGTAGGCAGAACATCAGTACTGATGAGGCTTTTGTGCTATCTGCCCTTTCCACTATGGACCAACCTGTATACTGAGACATGGAGAAAAGCCTGAAATGCTGAAACTGCTGCATTTACTAAATCAGAAGCATAATAAGGGCAAAATGCACTTAGCTGAAGTCTATGGGTGTTTTTATCAGTGGTGTAATATCTTCTGTAAATAGGATCTTACAGTCTACCTAACATGAATTTCTTTTCAATATATTTATTTCATTTAATTAAGATTACTTGTTCAATTTATTCAAACAATATTTTGGTTTCTTTGTATTTTTGGAGCCAAAACTCACCCACATTTTCTGTGTTCAAAAATTAAATATTTCAGCCCCATTCCACTTAGCCAGTGGAATTGGAAGTTCCCTGCGGCCTGTGAAGCATGTATGTATATGTGTAGTATGCATTCAGGAAGTGTCTGTTTTGCCATTATCCAACACAGAGCAGCTCTCATAGGATGAACAGGGTCCTGCCTCTAATGCTGTATCCAGATAACATCATGGATCCTTGTGTATAATGGTAGAACTGTTTCCATCAGTAGAAATTTGTGAAAACCACTTCAACCACCCATATTAACTGTTTTTTTTAACTGTTTAAAACTTTTCTTAATAAAACAGCATATAAAAAGACTCAATGCCCTTAATTATTAATTGATTAAAAATGATGTAATTACAGGTTTTGTAATTAATTAATTGCATAACTGCCCCTAAAGCAACATCTATTTTATATAAATAAATTTTAGTCACTATCTGTAGCATATCTTTTAATCTTTCAACCACTGATAGTGGTCTACAGTCCTGAGAAATTACTTTTTACAAACAATTATCTCATGTGAGTTTATTGTTTTTGGGCGACACGGTGGGACAGGGGTTAGTGCTGTTGCCTCAAAGGAAGAAGGTCAAGTTTCAAGACCTCCTTGGTCTGGGACCGTTCTGTGTGGAGTTTGCATGTTCTCCCTGTATCTATGTGGGTTTTCACTGGGTACTCCAGCTCCCTCCCACAGTCCAAAAACATGCTGAGGTTAATTGGAGAGGCTAAACTGCCCATAGGTGTGAATGAATGGTGTGTGTGTGCCCCACGATAGGCTGGTGACCTTGAACTTGATCACAGTTGATCACTGTGATCTTTTGGAAAATATTGTTGTAAGCTTTGTGAAATGTGGCCAAAAGCCCTGGAAAGGCTAGTAAAAAACATTGATTTTAGTGTATTTTAGAGTGAGAGAAGGGAGAGAGAGAGAGAGGGAGAGGGAGGGAAAGAGCGGGAGAGAACGGGAGGGAGCAAAACTTTGCCAGATACAATGGTGAGCTGTGTGTTTTTTTGTTTTAGCTTCCACTTGTATCCTCCAACAGTAGTGCTGTAAGTGAAAGTCAAAGAGGGAAGGGTGGTTGAGTGCTTATGTACTAAGAAGGTGTGTGTGTCTGTGGGTATAAGTATGTGTGTGTGAGTGTATGCATGCATGGAGAGATACGCCACTCTCTCACTGCTTTAAGAGCTTTACAAATTCAGCCAATATGCTGAAGCGGGCCACTCTGCACTACACTCCACCCCTCCTCCCTCCTCTCCTCCAGACCAATGCATGGGCTCCAGCAGCTATAAAAGAAAACAGTGAGGAAAGCAACTTTTCAGAAGAGAGATAAAGATTGGAAGGGAAGACGGCTGTTGGTTTCCTGAATTGAGCTGCATGTGCGGGCTGAGTATTGGAGTTACAATAGGAGGCAAACCCTTTTCCTGTGTTTTCAGACTGGTCTCGAGAGGAACAGCTGGAACTGTGCTGAAGAACACCTCTGGATCCAACAGCGAAGAGGAGAACCAGCCAAATAAGGAGACGAGAAAGTGATAAAACTGAGACAGGAGAAGCAGGAGTTGGACTGAGAAGCCAGGAGAAAGCCAGAGTCAGAGTCATGAGGGACATTTTTAGCAACAAACGGGAAAAGTAAGAAATATAAAAGAAGTCACCAGACTTGGCTCCTTTGCCAGGTGGAGCAACCTCTTTTTTCCCCCTCTCCTTCCACCCCCGATCCCTTCTCTTTCCCCTGACATGGACCGCCTGCTGGCCCTGACTGTTGCCTACCTGGCCTACCTGCTGGCCACCGCAATCGGCTCAGATCGGCAACAGCACCACGTGCAACACGGCCCCTGCAGCTACACCTTCATCCTCCCTGAGGTTGAGCACTGCCATCCCCTGAAAGACTTTGAGGTCACTAACATTCTCCAGAGGGATTCCCCACCACAAGCTGAGCCTGATATGAGCCAACCCAAGCAGAGTAAAGCTGAAAAAGTGAGGCCTTCCCAAAAAGAGAGGAAGCTGGAGATTCTGGAGACCACCATGGAGAATAACACCCTGTGGCTGCAGAAGGTAGGGTCTCTGAACTGTTCACTCTCTTCTCTGTCATCTTGCCTACTATCACCATGTCACATTTTAGTGTGCATTGCATCAAACAAACATCTGAAAACATCTGTCGACAAGCCTTCATTATTGATAAGTTCAGTGCTTAGCTGGGATGCATATCTGGCTCCATGACAGTGCCTGGTGTATCTGAATTTAAGACCACTGGGATGCCAGAACTCCCTCTTGCATGTGAGAATAGAAAGACAAGATGAAATAAGTTTTCTATTATAAAATACAGCCAAATATGTCTGACATATATAACACTCCTAAATTAGTTTTTATCCCCCACAGGCAACAAATACAGAAAAATGTCACTATTGATTCATGCTTAAGCATAAACTCAGCTTACATAAATATAAAACATGTAAAAGAAAAATGTGTTTATCTGCAGTAGCCATGTTTCAGCATCAGTCCTTGCTGGGCTGTTGGTCTTCTGCCATTCCATTTAGCTTGGATTATGACTAAAATGAAATGATGCGAACAACATGGCTTCACGATAGTGTTTTCATTGCTAAGGTCATCAGGGCACAAAATCAGTGTTGGACTATTGTCTCAGATAGACTGAGTGACACTCCACCCCTCTCCACCCATCCCTCTATTCTTATGGTATTATGAATGCCAAAGCTCTGTCTGCACTTCTGTCATTTCCCACTTACATGCTTGCTCACATGAACTGTTTATGTTTTTCCCTTCCTTTCCTCTCCCCAGTCTCTGTTTATTTTGACCCTCTATTCCTCTCTATATCTGTTTATATCTGGACTGCTATGGACCTCCGAGATGATGAATGTGTCTCCTTCTCTCGCCTTGACTTGTCGACCATCAGACCTCAAACCCTTTGTCTATGCTGCTCTTGCTGTCCTGACACAAAGACACACACACACACACTCAAATCCCCTGTGCACACTCTGTCAGCCGATACATTGCTTCCATGGAAAGATTCATATTAGGCCACACTCTATATCTGCATTTGTGAGATGGAGAGAGACACACTATCCCTCATGCTCACTCACATTATGCATGCATAAAGTCTGCAAAACTCAGGATTAATTGTGGAATATAAAGGGTCACATACTGCGAACATCTTGTGAATATTCTATGCAGCATGTATCATCTCTCCACTAGAGCTGTGATAGACAGAAAAAGCTCTGCTGACATATAACTTGCTTTTTCCACAATGCGTGGAATGAACACAAAGATTCAATCTCTCGACAAATTATCCCTGCCAGGCCAAAGAGGAGCATGATGATGATTGTGGTGTTGCTGGGATTTCCATGTAGACACAGCATACCCTACTGACTGTTGACCCCAGATGACAAAGCCTTTTCAGCACCTTGTGTAGCTCATTTGCATGAGCTCAGGAAGAACTTGCATGTGTAAGAGCTTCAGGCATGTGTAAGTCTACATTTCTGTGAAACTTCGTACAATATCACTCAAACCCCCCCCCCAGGGATGGTATGACCCTTACTGTGAGCCTTCCACCCAAACCCCTTTGAAAGAAAACGCACCCCCACACACACAAATTTAGGAGCATACACACAAATCCACCAAGTTCTGCAAAGGAAACTCCAACTGGACGAGTGCAACAGGACTGTATTAATATTCCAGATTTCTTCTCTGGTGTTTCCAAAAAAAAGTAGTGTTTGTTTTCTTATGTTCTAGCATATGCTTATGTAACCCCACCTCAGCCTTGACTATTGATATCAATAACTGGACGGTACAGACACGTTTCTCTACAACATCTATGGACCAATATTTCAGAAGACTAAATTCGCTACAAGAGGAAGGGATATTCACAATCGTTATTGAGTACCAGAGTAAATAAGTCAATTGACAAAAGCAGGTTTTGAGTATGTTAAACTGTATTGTCAGAAGAAAAGAATAAAAAAAAAAGTTCATTCAGATACAGACTCAGTATTCAGCATTCACAAAATAACTCCAGACGACTCAAAAAACAGAAATAAAATCACAGTCCTTGTTGGGTGGCTCGCCACAACCACTGAGAACTCCCTCTACCTTACAGATCAGGCAGAGACCCAGCGGAAGAAATCTTCATCTTGTGACCATGTAAAACAAAAACAGCAAAAGAAAAAGACCCGGCCTACAATAGGCCGGACATCGATTACTCCTATTATATTACCTCATAACAATATTTAACTAAACATTTTTTCTGATAGATATATGCATATGAACAAGCAGAAATGCTGAAACTGCTGCATTTACTAAATCAGAAGCATAATAAGGGCAAAATGCACTTAGCTGCTGAAGTCTATGGGTGTTTTTATCAGTGGTGTAATATCTTCTGTAAGTAGGATCTTACAGTCTACCTAACATGAATTTCTTTTCAATATATTTATTTCATTTAATTAAGATTACTTGTTCAATTTATTCAAACAATATTTTGGTTTCTTTGTATTTTTGGAGCAATTCTCACCCACATTTTCTGTGTTCAAAAATTTACAACAGACATCATGGTAATTATTACTCTTGTACATTAAATTAACTGAACATATTGAAAAAACTTCAATGAAATAAAACATCTTTTCCCTTTTTCTCAACACAATAAAAAATGAGAGCAATGTAAACAAAATACTATGAAAATAGTTTTTTTTTCTTTTACATATGAACATAAAATGACTTCCTTTTCTTTTTTTATTAACTTTAGCTCATTACATCAATTCATAATAATGTTTTATTCCATTAATTATATCCTGTATTACTCACCAGAAGTCAAGCAGTATTTACACACTTCAGAATAAATGTCATCCACACGGCTCATCAGCAGTCCAGCTCTCGCTTTAAAAAGAAATGGGACAGTACGGGAGTTCAGCGCGATGTTTTTCCTTTCTCAGATGCAATTTAGCAGAATAGTGGCTAACGGCTAAGCTAGCGGGAATCGCTGCTAGCGAAAACTTACGGTTTCCTCGCGTATTCCAATTGCACGGTCCGCGACTCGACTCAAAAAGAAAAGTTCTGGTCTCCGTGCAGAATTAAAACAGCTTTCGCTATCCAAAACTTAAGTTGTCTTGTACCAGAAGTCACTTTTCTCTGCAGTGGAAAATCAACATGCAGCGGCTTTGCTCATGCCCGGGAAAAAAAGAAAAAAAAAAGAGAGAACCGGAAAAGAACTCTGACCCTAATCACATACGATCCTGTTACGTCACGTGAACTCCGCATATGTCCCAAAACTTGTACATTTTGAATAAAGGCACATTTACACATTTTCTGAAATGAAATACACTTTTTTCTCTTTGTTCTTCTGCAAATATAATAACGTGTATACTATTATAGTGTAATATTATTTATGTATTGACCTTTTTAATATAAATCATGAACTTATTTAATGTAAAGTAGTTTTTTTTTTAGGTTTATCTACCCAACCTTAATATTTATTTATCAATTGAAAATATGAATTTATTTATTTAATAAAGACTGTCCTAGTAACCTGGGTTACACTTAGCTCTTATGTTTTTACCCCCTGCGTGGTCCCTTAGGTATCTTACTGTCCTGAGGGGTTGGAAGAGAAGATATGAGCATACTTGTGTTAGTGTTTTTATTAATCTGTGCAGATTATGCTAATTAAGAAACATTTTTAGAGATCAGGTGGCTGGGACCTGATATCCTGGCTTCATAAAGTTGCATTAAGCCAGTACTAAATTATGTTACCCACACATGCGTTATCCAGTTTGGCTTAATTTCCTTTCATGTTGTTAAACGTCTACCTTTTCTACATTTTATACTGAATGACTTTTGACATCTCATTTATCCAAATGACAAAAACAAATCCTCTTATCCATTGTATTAATCTATGCAAATAATTGTGGTCATCATTTGTCAAGTATTCTGATTTTTCCTGGCTAGCACTTCTGTGACGTGATAGAGAGATGCTGTTCTGCAGAATGTAGCATTTTGGTTTTGTGTTAGTGTGGCGAGAGGAACACCGATAGCAAAGGGGACAATCAGGATCCAGTAATTGTTGCACAACAACGCCAACTAGGGAATCTCACCCTAAGATTAAAGGTTTGTATAGAACAAACAGGAAAAAGGACACGAAGGTTCGTTTGCTAAAATGAGAGACAGGACGTAATTCAAGTTAATATATACACTTTATTTATTTCAATTATAAAAAAGACCAAAAAAAAAGAAACCCTTCACGTAGTAAAACAATCAGGATGAGAAGACTGTAGGTGCTGAGACTTACCAGTAGGGGGTGTGAGGCCAAAGAAGGGAGGTGTGAGGGGTTCGGAACAATGCAGGTTACCCCAATCATAAAAGAAAAACCAAAATCAAAAAGAGGAGTGCACGACACACACACACGGAACCCACCACCAGGACGCCAGGGACCACCACCGGCAGCTCTCAGCACTGCGACAGAAATCAAATACAACTAACACAGAACGAACACAACAAATAATACAAGGACAATCAAGACCCACACTGAACTCAACCTACAAACATGATCAATTAAGGAAAAACAATAACGTTAACCAAATATAAAGTTAACGGATATGACTAACAGAGAAACCAAAACACAATCACATGTAACATGATCGGTCACGGTACATAAAATTGTTAGAGACCCAACCCACAAATTATTCCCGAAATAAACCCAATAAAAATAAATGGTAAAACGGCTGCCGTGAATCCCACCGCTGATGGTGAACCAACCATGCACCGCCCCGAGCACCGGCCGACCAACTCGCTGAGTCGGCAACGGGAGCGATCAGTAGGTCGTAGCGGAGCGGAGCGCCGCACCAGCGGCAGACAGGTTAAAAACAGCGGGCAGCGGACATGCAGCCGGCGGAACACAGGCAGAACAGCAGCAGAGCAACAACCAGGCCGGGCTGATGGAGTGAGTTTGTGGTTGCAGCAGAAGTTAATCCCACCTAGTTATAAAAACGCAACATAAGAGCAGGCAAATAGGTGGCTATTACAGGAGAGAATTGAGCAGGCAGCACGCAAGAGATACATACCACAATAAGGCGATAATAAAGCGCCGCCGAACGAGTCGTGTCGCAGCGCAGAACGGGAGGAGCAACCCAAGATCATCAGCCTAAGATTACAACACAAGCATATAGAAGCAACCAAACATGACCCAAAAAGTCAGAAACTCCGCTACGACCAACATACCTGCGGCTGGGGAGAGGCAACACCGGCACTGGCAGCCGGAAGTGGGCGTGCCCCAAAGCAAGCGAGTGAGAGACAGAGTAGTACACACCTGTCCTCTTTATATATAGCGCCCCCTCTTGGAATGGAGCTGAGAGGGCCAATAAAACATCCCCAATCACTTAAGCAGAGGAGGTGTCCATCCTGCTACATTAGCATCAAATTTAAATTCGCACTGAACACAAGGTACAGATGAGGCTGATGGGAATGTCATAAATTTGGTTAAAAACCAAAGAACTGGACAAGTTAAGGATGATACAGGCTAAGTATTCAGTAAGAATACCACTATTGTGGTATTGCTCCAATAGAGAAAGAAAGGCTATGAAAATTATTCTAGGTTCAAAGAAGTATTCACTAAATTACTTTAAAAAGAAAAACCACTCGGGAAGCGGGAAAAAGGCATAAAAAGCAAAGAAGAAAAAGGTAACAGAAAATCACTCCGCCAGGGAGGACAAAAGCAAAAATAGAATTATTAAATAGAACAACAAACAATAACTATAAACTATGAAACTTACAACAGAAAATCACTCACGTGGAGGGAAAAACAACAATTGGTTGGCACTTGGTTACTTGGGAAAGCAAGGAGAGCAAGGACTGTGGTAGGCTGTCTCGGCCTCTGGAGTCCAGTGGAACCGCACCTGAGACGAGGTAAGCGCATGGAGAGGGGCAGCTATTGCGCTAAAACCTTTGATGAACCGCCTGTAAAAGTTAGCAAAACCAAGGAATTGCTGAACCTTTTTGCAGCTATCAGGTGTGGGCCACTCGGTGACAGCGCTAATTTTAGCTGGGTCCATCTGCACTCTTCCAGGGGCTACAATGAAGCCCAGGAAGGAGACAGTGTCAGCATGGAATTCACTCTTTTCTATTTTAACATAGAGCTTGTTTTCCAATAGGCTCTTTAGTACTCTGGTTACATGGTCTTGGTGTCTGACTAGGTCAGGGGAGTAGATTAGAATGTTGTCAAGGTATACAAAAACAAAAAGAGAAAGAGAAAGTCCCTAAGTGCCTCATTAATCATTCCTTGGAACACCACCGGCGTGTATAATGTCCGCTTGGGGTATTAAACCCCGTTTTCAACTTGTCACCCTCTCTTATTCTAATCAGATGGTAAGCATTGTGAAGGTCTAGCTTGGTGAACACCTTGGACCCATCCTTTTTGCCCACAAAGAAAAAGCCACCTCCTGCTGGTGATGAGGAAGGACGGATCAGCCCCGCCCTCAGTGAGGTCTTGATATGGTGATATAATGGTGGAGCCTGGAATCAGTTCTATAGCACAGTCATATGGCCGATGGGGAGGGAGACCCATGGCTTTAGCTTTGCTAAATACCTCCTGAAGGTGGTGGTACCCAGGTGAAAGCCCACGCAGACACGGGGAGAACATGCAAACTCCACACAGAAAGGTTGTTCTGTGATAGTGCTGAGCACAAATCTGAAACATGTCCAGACCACGATCAGCTTGGAGAATATGTGGGATAAGCAGCAGAGAATCGAAATAGAAGCTGTTGTGACCCCACAAGTGTGCACGGCGCTGATGAAGGTTCAAGGTGAGCATATACAAAAGGAGATGAAAAGAAGAGGTCTTCAATTAGCTGACTGTGATGGAGACTATAAACCTGAGCTTTCTGTGCTAATTGACTCTGATTATTACTGGCAGATTGTGTCAGGCCGAGTTGAAAGACTGACCAAGAGCCTAGTGGCACTAGAGAGCACCTTCAGATGGGCAGTGCAAGGCCCAATGGCAGTGTTCAGCATGACAGAGACAACACTCATGAACATACTACTTAGCAACGATGCACAGATTGATAAACAACTGAGTGCAATTCTGGGAGCTTGAATCTCTGGGCATCACAAGTGAGAAGCCTGAGAGCCCAGAGGATGCGGAAGCATTGCAGCGGTTCGAAGAAACCTCCATTCTCAAGGACGGGCATTACCAAGTGGAGGTGCCATGGCTACAGGATTATCCACTACTTCAAGACAACTACCACATCACTAAAAAGAGACTGGAGAGTTTGAGAAGAAAACTAAGCAAAGATGTCACACTGTATAGCAGATACAACGAAGTCGTGGAAGACTACTTAGAGTAAGGAATGGCTGAGGATGTGCCAAAGGATCATGGACCACCACAAGACAGCCAGACATATGATTTACCCCATCATGCTGTACTGAGGGAAGACAAGGCAACAACTAAACTGCGAGTCATAATTGACGCTTCATCTCACAAAGATGGAAGTCCCTCACTAAACGACTGCCTCTTAACAGGCCCCAATCTGAATCCAGATCTGGTGAATGTCTTGATTAAGTTTGGACTGCATGAAGTTAGCGTGTTAGCTCTTTGTTGTTCTGCTGTGGCATGTGTGTTTTGTACCATCGCGGGATTGAAACCTGGTGCAGGTGAGGGAGCTCTGAACACCACTGTTGCCACTCTTTTGTCAAATCGGGTGGCAGCTCCTCATCCCACTGGACCCCTCTTTCCCACATCTCTTGGAACATGCACTTAATCCTTATAGTGAAGGGTGTCAAGAATCCTAATGGGTCGTCAAAAATGCGAGCGGAAGACTGCAGAACATTTTGTTTCGTGTTTTCTCTTCCTTTCAAGATATCTAGCAGTCCCCTGAGGTCAAACACAAAGTCATCAGTGGCCGGTCTCCACACCAAGCCTACCACCTTCAGCATGGACCCGTGTGGTTCTGGTTGAGCTGCACAATCCATCGAGTTGTCCTGCCAGTTTTGTTTGAGCTCAAGAGAGGTTGTCAACCATTTGCATAGTTCCATGCCTGCATCAGACATTATGTTCTTGGCCGTTGTCGTCACCTTATAGGCCTCTGTCACCTCACACACACTTGAAGTTATCGACATGCAGTTAGGAGCTTAATATTTCTATCACCTCAATGAAGGAAAAACAAGGGAAGGAGAAGTGGCCACAAACCTGGTTGCATCCAAATCCAGAGTGGCTCCGCTGAAAAGAATGACCCTGCCACACCTGGAGCTGATGGGTGCTGTAATAGCAGCCAGGTTAGGGAACACCCTCATGAAAGCGCTGCATCTGGACAAGACACAACTCAGACTGTGGACAGATTCCATGATAGTTCTGCACTGGATCTGAGGCTCCGCTAATAAGTGGAAACAGTTTGTGGTGAATAGGGTCACAGAAATCCAGACTCTAACCGACCCACAATCCTGGTCTCACTGCAAGAGGAAACTTAATCCAGCTGATCTTCCTACCAGAGGCCTAACCGTACAGGACCTGAGGCAGTGCACATCGTGGTGGAATGGACCTAGTGTTGTAATGTCAGCTCATCACTCAGAGAGTACTCAGGAAGACGTTCAAGAAGATGAAATTAAATCTGAACTGAGCTTAGGACTTCCTAAGCCCTGTCTTAGTTCTAGAAAAGCACAACAAACTCAAAACAGTGCTTCGGGTGACAGCCTGGATCAAGTGGTTCATCACCAAACACATGCTCAAGATCCAAAGTGAGTGGTGAACTGACAGCGGAAGAAGTGAATGAAGCAGAAAAATATCGGATGAAAGTGATTCAAAACCAAGGTTTCAGCTCTGAAATGAATCTGCTGAAGGCAGGGAAATGCCCCAACACTGACTCCAGGATACGAGAGCTCAAACCATTCCTGGACGAAGATGAGTTGCTTAGTGTTGGAGGAAGGCTACAGCCTTCTGAGCTCTCTTACAGAGAAAAACATCCCTGGATTTTGCCCAACAAACATATTTACACAGAGATGTTTGTGCAATATTGACATGAGCAAATAAGCCATGCAGGTGTAGGTAGTGAAAGGGGTTGTGGCCAGATGTGTATTTTGCAAGAAATTCAAGGCAACGGCTGGACAATAGACTACTGCACCGTTGCCAAGGGACAGAATGACAGAATCACCACTGTTCGAAGTTACAGGTGTGGACTTCGCAGGGCCACTCTATGTAAAGTTCCAGAGCTCAATGGCAAAGGCGTACATAGCACTGTTCACTTGTGCTGTAACCAGAGGAGTTCACCTAGAGTTGGTCTCAGACATGGCCATGGAGCACCTCTTGCTAGCTCTGAAATGATTCATATCCAGAAGAGGCAGAAGTATAACACGTCTCTAAATGAGGCAAAATGAAGAACAAGACGCCACAGGCATTTCTTTAGGCCTTTCACTGAGGCCACATCTGCTGCTGACACAGCAGGTAAGTCAGGAGAACATGACATAGTTTACCAGAGGCTACAGTATCTGGGGCACAACACCTCAACCCCAAAAGAGGATCTGTGGTTTAAGTATCAACCTCTAAAATCCAAAACATTTAAATGGTACGTCAGCCTGGAGTTTCTCCAGTGGTAAAATAACTCCTTTTTGCAAAAACTACAAATCACAGCGTTTTTATTTATCGTCCCATCTCTGTTCTTTTTGTAAGTAAACTTGCCGTTCAGTGGCCTGACTGAAGACACACTTGCCTCATCGTCCTGAGTCTTGTCCGTATCTGTTATTGTTGACCTTGTTAATTTGCCATGATTAATTGCGTTAATTTTTTGAACGTGTTAAAATGCAGCGTAATTAATTAATCAAATTAATGCGTTAAAATGACAGCACTAGTTATTAGATTAAAAAGAGACTGTATGTCATTTGATTTGGGACATACACAGGAAATGGACTTGAAATGGACTTCACTACCCATGAGGCAGTGTGGGTGTTACATGACACACACAGGATTTGTTTGTTTGGCCAGTAGCCATTTTTTCTCCGTTGCAAGCTTTGTTGCTAGATGGATCCAATTCAAGTAAGCATCGCGCTGTAAATATGTTGATTTCTTAAGTTCAGTAAACGTTTGAAACAAAACAACACCTCCCTTCATTATTTTAGTCGTCAGTAAGTTTATCCAGAACAAGTCTAAACCATTTGTTGACATGTTTTAGATTGGATCAACAAGGTGGACTATCTCAATGATAATGCAGTCGCTAGTACCATAGTGTCCTGACTGCTTTGGATAAGTCACAAATCATTGTCCATTGTCATAGGTGCCTTCTTTGACAGAAAGTAGTTTTAATAACTGGTGTTGCATGTGGGTGTTTAGCTGAAGGGAGTTCTTCCTGTTGAATTGGGATAAGAAATCCAAAATAAGCCAGTAAACTGCATGGATCACTAAAGATTTTTCGCTAAAACTTTTTTTTCTGTAATTTAACCCTTCAATCCCGTCAAGAATGCATTCATCTTTGGTGAAAAGTGGATATTCACCGTGCTAAAGTGACACATCAATCAAGTCCCAAATTTAATAGAAAAATATTATTTCCTGTACTTCACCAGAGTTTTATTATCATTCACCAGAAGCAGTTTTCTCTCTGTCCTGTGTCATTGTAACCAAGAAAAAATGTGTCTATTGGCTCGACAAATAAGATATCAAGTGATATGGCTCCTTTGATTTTCTCATCACTGATCCCTCCTCTGGCCTTCTTAGACACAATAAGACAGAATCATGCCACATCCCAAAATGAAATTCATCTGGCTGCACAGTGCAGCGTGTGACAAAGCTGCAATTAATACAATTGACAGTGGGAGATAGAGTGTATCAAAACCTCTGGATTGAGCTGTATCACAGAAGGCTGTAATAGGAATGCTTTGGTAGTGATAGTGGCTTCAATACATGCAGCTAATTATGATTGCAGGGATCTTTAGTCCTTTGGAGCTGGCTTTAATCTGCATGGTAATCTTGTCATAACCATCGTTGGGGATGGTGGGGATTTTTTCTGCTGTCTTAGTAGTCACATGTGAAAAATGGATTTACCAAGAGAGAGAGGGGGGGGGGGTTTAAGACAGAAGGAGAGTGATTACCGAGCAAACAATTTAATTGTTGCTCCATCTCTCTTTGCCCACTTGGATCAGTATTATTTATACTTTAAAAATAGATTAAATACATAAACAATTGAAACATCCCTCTCAGCAATGTATTATCATAATCCTATTGTTCTATGAGTGGGGAAAAAATTGCCTCATTTATATTCTGTTCATTTTTTGTGGAGAGCCACTCATTAGCAGGATTATTTTGAATACTTTCTCCTTAGGAGCTTATTTTTTTCCATTCATGTGGTTTAATGAGTGAAGTCTGATCTTTTCTCCCCAGAAATGTCATAAATATTAATGTTCTCTGGTTGAATATTCTACTTTGCTTTATTGCATGGAACAGGCCATTGCCCTTTAAACAAAATTCTACCCCTCACAGCAGGGTAAAAGAAATTTGTCTTTCAGATGCTGTTTTCTCAAAATTACCACATTAATAGAAAAATCTTTTTATTGAGACAAGATGGATGCAACCTTAGTTTTACTCCTGTTACAGGAGGCTAACACATGATGAGTTTTTGCAAATGCTCTTTGTCTGGGCTTAATTAATTATTTGTGAGTGTAAGCAACTATCCTACATTTCTGGCATACAAATATCACAATGTTTTCTCTTATATACCATAAATGCTCTTTCTAACATCTTAGTGAAATGCTTATTGCATCATTATAATAACAAGTTATTTTCCTGAAGTGAATTTGCAGATGAATTGCAACAAGGCACTACAAGTGCCTCGGGGATACTGAATTCAATGACTAACTGAGAAGATTAATATGACAAAGACAGATCACTACAGATTGCTACTTTCACACTACATTAAGCTGTCTGTGGATGTATGGTTACATTACCTTCTCAAATATAATTGACAGCACAATGAAACTAGGAAATCTTGTTCATCCTATTTTTTGCCTGCCTGCCTTCTTTACAGCTGGAGAACTTCATCCAAGAGAATGTACGCTCTGGGATGGAGGAAATGAAGAGAACTGCAGTACACACCCAGACAGCTGCAATGCTGGAGATGGGAACCAATCTCCTCAGCCAATCGGCAGAGCAGACTCGCAAACTGACAGACGTTGAGACCCAGGTGAGCCTGTCAGGAAGGATTTGAGAGAAACCTAAGATAACTTGTTTGCAGCCAATCCAAATGAAGAACTGTGCAGGTCACACCTGTGTAAAAACAGACGACATGAGAAACACTTGGCAAATAGTTAATTCAATGTAAATCAGATGTAACCCATTGAGAAGCCATGCCCAAAGACCACTTTAAAACAGCTGGTATTTAGCTCTGATTGACATAATAAGTTGAGCTCGGTGTCTGACTGCAAGCCAATTAAAACATCAAGAGCTGTTATTACAGATTGGGCTGTTTTGGTCCTCATGCTTTCTTTTTCTCTTATCAAAATCCATATTAAACTGCAGCCTGTACAAATATCTGAGCAAGATTGTATTTTATTTGGAACTTCAAAACATGTCACAGGTGCATTGAGCTCATTCTTGCTCAAGTTTTCATTGTAAGATCAAAGAATGCACATTGTGACACGTGACATGCCATTTACAATGTTTTTTATCCCCATGTGTCCTTTATATGAAATCATCTGGTTGGGCGCCCTTTTTTCCCATCAGGCTGTTATCAACACACTCCATCAATCCCATCCATCGCTCTGCCTTCAAATACAGTAGTGGGGTTGTTTCTTATCTTCTTCTTCAATTTATAGGTATTGAACCAGACAAGTCGCCTGGAGATCCAGGTGCTGGAGTACTCACTCTTCACTAACCGACTGGAGAAACATATTATCCTGCAGACTCAGGAGATCTCACGCCTTAGTGATAAAAATGGGTGAGCATGCACACTTCAAAAGACAAGGCAAACTGGTACATTCAGGCAGTTGGAGAACATTTCAGATACATGTCTAAGTAGTAGTGGTGATATTTAGTACATATAGTACTTCAGAATGTGCTTATTTACTTATTGTTGGACATCAAAATTGTAGTATGTGGTTATTTTTGTGGTCCCCTATTAGAGTGACTACCAGATTTTTTTTTTTTTTTTTTACTTTTCCTTATCACTTATTTCCATGAGTTTTCTGTGTATTTAATCTTTAATCTTTCTTTCCTTTACTGTTTCCAAATGGGCTGATATGGCTGCTGTAGGAAACATAAAATGCATCTCTTTGTCTGCACCAAAGAATGGTTTTCTTTGGAAAAAGCAACTTCACACTGTGTGGCAAAATATTAAGGGCTTCATACATTAAATGTGCTGTGTTTATGTATGTCACGCAAAAGTGATATTTCTCATACAAAAACTGGAAAGAAAGTTGAATGAGCTCAATAGATCTAAACAACAGGGCACTTAACAATATAATATGCATTGTGAGCATGTGAGTGTTAGGAGGGGTTTCCCCATTCTTTTCTCTCTAGGAACACAAGGTCAAACTAGGGCCAGCATTGGTTAAGGACAAGCTGCTTAGCAGTGTGAAAGGGAGTGGGTGTTTTTTGTGACTGCGAGATCACAGTACCTCTACCTCGCTCCACCACCTGTTATACATTTGGCCTGGTATGGCCCTGTGCTGCCCTTTGGTCCTTGAAGTATGTGCCATGGCTCTAATAATATTTAATGAATACATCTTTATGAAACTAAACTAAACTAAACACCATGACTGGAAATGAAATTAGAAATCTTAGTAGATTTATAGACATCCGTGCAAAAAAAGGAGGGGAAATAAGGACTCCAGTTGGCTGTGAGAGGCTAATGCATTTGCCCCTAAGGGCATGGAGGCAGTTTTTGAACTGCTGCCAAACTAAAAAAGAGCAGAGAGACATGTTTGTTTTCATAGGCATTACATGTAAAACACCATTGGCAGGAAGCAGAGCATATTGCAAAGAGAGAGTGGGAGCAATCTAATGGTAATGTACATTACAATAATAATACATAGCACAATATTACAGTATAAGCATAACAGTTTAATTGCCCAGGATGCAATTTGATCTGAAATACTTTATTTGCTCTGTCACAGACCATAACTACTTAAACATTACTGCACTGCTTTACTGCCCCGCTATCCGTTTTGATTCTTCATCAAAGTAAAATATATTACAAATAGAGGACAATTTATTAGCTTGCTTTGTCACTTTTATTGAGTGTTCTCAAAGCAAATATGAAATGGAAGTGATGGTGAAAATCTTTTGGATTGATCCAGATTTCCTTTCAAGCCACATACTGAGTTTTAGTATGTGGCAATGAATTGCCCCTGTGGGGCTTTTTATTAGCCCCACAGGGGCAAATCATTTTGTAGCAGTCCTTTAAAAACATAAAAAAACACATCAAGATTGAGTCCTTAAACACATAAAGACAGTATATAGCCAGGACGTCCAAAAGTACCTATCAGACATAACAGTACCAAACAAGTATCACAGTTAATCAGTCCTAGTTCGACTACAAGTTCAAACTACAGATGCCCGTAGAAAGCCTTTATGGGCAAAACATATTTTTGAAAGGTTTTACAGGTCTAAAATTTTAATATGTTGTTTTGGGGCCCGAGGCGAGTGTGTAGATATGTGTTCGGTTCCGATAGGACCCATACCCATGAGAGGTGGGGGCTTTGAACAGCTGCATTTACGGTCTCCATGGAAATGGACCAAAAGATTTCATGTTTCTAGCTCAAAGCGTGTGTGTGTTGTTAGACAAAAGAAGGCCAAAAGGCTGCATTCACTTCACTCTGATGGTTGACCCCAGTGACCTTTGACACTTTCCAAGGTGCTATGGCTCTGAAATTTTGCACAGTGGATAGTTCTGCCCACCTGATAAAATATAAGCTCCTAGCTCAAATCATGTGGAAAGCTACTAAAGTAAAGGCTTCTAAATCTAGACTACAGAGGCATCAAACAGCCCTTGATGGTAATCTATGACAATTCTGAGCTCTGAAACTTTGCACAAACAATGTCCCTCACCATTTAAACAATATATTAAAAGCACAGCTTCCTAGCTGATGCACATGCTAAAATTTCAGGCTGCTAGGTCAAATCGTTTAAGAGTTATTCATTTTACCTGCATTTTTCAAATTTAAATTTCAAAAAACTTCATTTTCGGCCACCATGCAGTGGCCTTTAACCCCACGGACCACAAACTTGGCACTGGGGATGCCTTTGGCCCCCAGTAAACACATTCAAAATTTAACATCCTCCCTCAAGGGTTTATATTATAAATATTATTATATATGATATTAATATATTTTTATGGTAAAACTTCTACTTAATAATTTCACAATAAGATGGTTCTCATTCTGAGGTACAGAGCCATGACTGAGACACTATTGATGATCTCCCTTTTAAATTGAATCGCAGGCTAGACTTGTATTTATCTAGAAAGATGATTTGCCTCTTATCCAAGGGGCTTCATCAGTTCATATGCACAAATCTGAATTGAGTTGAATTGATAAAATGATTAAGCTGTTTTGTGCATTTAACTGCTTGAATTAAGACAAAAACAGACAAGCAAAACAAAGACAGGAGACAAAGACAGTGCAGGTGCTGCTGGTCACTGCTGGTGCAGTACCCTGAACCTACACAGAGAGATGTAAACAGAGTTTTTGTCTAAAGTGGAAGATTGAGGATCCATGTTTAATGTAGCAGCTGCGTGTGCACAGGCCTGAAAAGTAGCTTGTCCAATCTGGGTGGCTGGATTGATTCAATAAATAACGGCTGCAGAGTCGTTAGTCAAAGCCATAAAGATCAGGCTGCTGGGATTTATGATCTTCATTTGGACATGGGGGTGAGGCACTTGTGCAGACAAACACACATAGACGCACGCACACATACATGCACACACTGTCAGATTGCTGCCTCGTGGCTATGATCGAGAGGCTTAGTATGGAGGTCCATCAAAGTGCTGCTGCTGTACAGGTGTTCATATGCTGTTAGCCCAATGAGACTGTGGTGCTGATGTCTATTAGTCATCCATATGTAAATGTGTAAGTTTGTGCAACCTCCGCTGTGAAAGGTAATGCTGAATGTCTGGATTGTTCACCTGCACCTGCACACTATCATCCTCCATGTTCAGATGTTTAATTGTATCCACTGTAAAATAAGTTACCTTTGAAATTTCCTCTGATAATAATATGAACAAATGTTTGCTTTTTTGACAGTTTTCTGGAGCAGAGGCTCTTAGCGCTGGAGGCTCGGTATGGGCGGGAGTTGCAGGGCCTGGAGAGCGAAAAGCAGCAGCTTCAGGATCTTCTGGAAAAGCAGAGTCAACTGGTCAGTCAGCTACATGGTGAACTGGGCAGCTCCACACTCAACAGCACCTTACTACAGAGACAACAGGCGGTGCTCACAGTCTGCGTTCAGCAGCTGCTGGCTATGGTCAACCACTGCAACAGTAAGGCTGAGGGCTTTACTGGTTTTGGATGAGCAAATTGTGTGTGTGAGACTAACTGCAAAACAAATTACACTGCAATATTCAGTCAGTTGATACTGTGTATTCATTACTTTCTTAGTGCTAAACAGTATGTAATATTCTAAGAGTAGCTGAATTTTATTTAGGCAAAAGTATTACAATTAACATGGATGGAATGCTTTTCTGAATTGTTACCTTATTTATGATTTAGATTTAAAAAAAGTTATTTATCATGTTTATCTGGAAAAGATCACCCTAAACAGCTTTAAATTTGAATCTCAGACGCAACATTGTAAATGCATGTACTGCAGACATTGCATGCCATCTTAACATGACAAGAGAAGTCACATACGGTGTTGGGATTTGTGTGCAAAACCCCTAAGGTTGCCATCTGTAAACACATGCCCGCATGTTTTGCAGAAATTCCCAATATACCCAAGGAGGAGCCACTTAGTTTCAGGGACTGTGCGGAGATCCTGCAATCTGGAGTGACAGAGAGTGGAATATATAGCATACGCCTCACCAACACCACCCAGACTGTCAAGGTAGTAAGGCTTTAAAGGTCACTGGCCTTTTCTTGTAAACCTTCACATAATTGACTATGACATGGAACTTTTTGTAAGACATTTTATTTTTTTCATAATTTGTCTTACAATATTTAGCAGTGGAATCATCTTCTTGTTAACTTTACTGCCTTTGCCCAGAATGAAACACTCTGCATAATGACATTCACAGGTCTTATCGTAAGTCTTTGGACCAAACTAAACATTAGAAAGAGCATCTAGTGTGATGTAATATTAATCTGGAGTGAATGGAGTAATTAATTCCTCATTTTATACCATTTTCAACAATGCAACAGGAGCATTGTGCCCTGCAGGCTTCACCTGTGGACCAGGTTTTAGGCATTGGTGCCATGTGTTTCCTGCCAACTGGGGCCAATGTACGTTTCAACTGATGAAAGTTAGTACTCCCCAAATCATTGTTGCTTTCAATCTATGCCATCTAAATCCAGAGTAGCTGGCAAGATGGTTGGTTGCATAAAAGTGGGGCAGATACAAATTGCCCTATTTTCAAAATGGACTGGGCTTTTCACAGTTGGACAAGGGACAAAAATAATGTGTGTCTCTATAAGACTGTTATCTACACATCTATCTATCCATCTAGAATATTTAAATGTAATCACCAAATTTGTCAATAATGATGATTTGAAACTAAATAATTCATAGTACAATGTTTTTACATTTTTTTATTACCCTGTTATGTATACATTTCAGAGCTACACGCACATATAGAATACATAGGGCTTCTCTCTAAACACATTTTGAAATATATCTATTTTGTCTCCTGAAAGCCCTTTGCAAATAATGACTGGTTATTATTTTTTCTTAAAAACAAACTAAAACATATTTCTGCAGCTTATCGTAACATATTCGGCCCTAAATGACTTCATGCTGGCTAATAATAATTGAATTTGTAGGAAAAAATATCGATCTGATCTACATCAGAACAATGCCACTGGGAAAAGATAAATTGACAATTCTATTTCCTGTTTTTATATTCATTGTAATTCATTTAAGGCTAAAGCATTTGCTTAATGTGGCAGGGGATAATCTCAGCATATTGCTAGCCTGCTGCATTTTAAAAGATATCGGTCTCCATTGACCTTGATTTAGCTTTCCTTCTCTGGGAAAGTGCCGGAAAACTGTCATTTCATTTTGAGCAGAAAATAGCCAGTTGAAAGCTCAATATATAAAGATCCCTTGGTATGCTGCCCACATAGCATACATACTGCATGACTCTTGAGACAGGAGAGGGCAGTTTGTAGCAAATCAATTTGATTTTGACTTTGATTTGACATTTTTTATCACTCCTAACATTGGAAGTTGTAGTGGTTCTTATCAAGTCACAAAACTCCTTGACAATATTATATAGTGGTTCAAAGATTTGAAAAAAGAAAACTGAGAAGTCTAACTGTGTAAGGCTTGAGGAATGCAGAGTGAATACACTTGTTCAATTAAAGACAATCTCAGTAACAAAAAGCACTTAATCTTACCACTGGCGGGAATAATCCACACAATCATTTAATCACCAAACCTAAAGGGAGGCTGGATTATGCCTATAGTTAAACACCTAGAATATGTAAAACCACTCCCTTAACACGAATATACAGTAGTGTTTAAAATAATAGCGGTCCAATGTGAATAACCAGATTAAACCAATTTTTATTATATTTTTTAATGCTACATGGCAAACAATTTACCAGTAGGTGCAGTAAATTCTCAGAAAACCAACAAGACCTAACATTCATGATATGCATGTTTTAAGGCTGTGCAATTGGGCAATTACTTGAAAGGGGTGCGTTAAAAAATAGCAGTGTCTGCTGTTGACTTTACAAACTCAAAAATTATTTTGTTCAAACTTTTGTTTCTAGGATTTAGAAATGAATGAAGCACTAAACTATTATTTAGGTGAAGAACTACAGTTTTTGTGCTTCACATCTCTGTAGCACTAAGTCAATCAACGTGTGGCACCTTTCAGCTGATATTTTAAAATCATTCCATAATTTCTTGGTTTTGCTTCAGAAACAACACAACCTCACAAGTTCTCAAATCAATTAAGGTTCATATTTTGGGCTGGCCACTTCATAGCATTAATTTTATTGGTGTGAAACCAAGTTGCTGCTGGTTTACTGTGTGTGTGTTTGAGGTCATTGTCTTGTTGAAAATCACATTTCAATGGCATTTCCTCTTCAGCATAAGGCAACATGACCTGTTCAAGTATTTTGACATATGCAAACTGATCCATGAGCCCTGGTATGTGATAAATAGGCCCAAAACCATAGAAAGAGAAACATTCCCCTATCATGATGCTTGCACTACTATGCTTCTTCTTCAGAGTGAACTGTGGCTTAAATTCAGAGTTTGGGGATCATCTCACAAACTGTCTATAGCCCTTGGAACCAAATAGAAAAATTTTACTATCATCTGTCCACATAATGTTTCTCCATTTCTCTTTAGGCCAGTTGATGTGTTCTTTTGCAAATTGTAACCTCTTCTGCACATGCTTTTTTTTTTTTATATAAACAGAGGGATATTGCAGGTGATTCTTGTGAATGGATTAGCTTCACACATGGCTTTGAACTGTCACAGCACTTACAGGTAACTCCAGACAGTGTTTGACCATCCTGGAGCTGATCATTGGCTGAGCCTTTGCCATTCTTATTCTTCATCTATTCTGATGGTTGTCTTCCATTTTCTGCCACGTGATTCTAGTTTTGCTCTCCATTTTAAGGCATTGGATCATTTTAGTTGAAGCCTATGATTTTTTGTACCTCTTTATAAGTTTTCCTCTTTCCAATCAACTTTAATCAAAGTACGCTGTTCTTCTGAACAATGTCTTGAACAACCCATTTTCCTTAGGTTTTCAAATAAAAATGCGTGTTCAACAAATGCTGCCTTCATCCTTAAAAAGTGGACCTCCTGATTAACACCTGTTTTTTCACAAAATTGAGGTTCAAAAAACCTCACTGACCTCACGAAATGAATGCCACACTGCTATTTTTTTAAACACACCCCTTTCAACTAATTGCCGATTGCACAGCCTGAAGTGCGTACATATCATGAATGCTGGGTCATGTTGGTTTTCTGAAAATCTACTACACCCACTGGTAAATTGTTTGCCATGTAGCAATAACAAATATAACAAAATCCTGGATTAATCTAGTTAGTCACATTGGACTACTATTATTTTGAACACCACTGCATTTCAACTTGTGACACTAGATGAATAAGTGCAATATTTCTTCTTTCAAACATATCTACATATGGCAAGATATGTAGACAAGTAAGAAAAAAAAAAGATCCAGAACCTATTCATCCCCACTCAAGGGGATAAGAGATATGATTAGATCTGTTTTATCTTCCCACTTGAGACATGTCATTGTGTGACACCCTGAAATGTTGGGTCACCTTGTTGGGTCCCCTTTTCCTAAGGCATCCAAGTCAGCCTTCAAATAACAATGTGTTATTATGTGTCATTCCTTGACACTTCTCCCTCGCTTTCCTCTTTACACTTTAGGATGTTTTCACACCAGTTTTTTTTCTTTTCTTTTTTATTTGGTTAACTCAAACTGTTCTTTTTCTTTTTCTCCTTGGTGCAATTCTTTGGGCGTGACCACAATAACCATCACACTTACAATCTTTGATCTGGTTCAGATCAGTTGATTAAGTTGGTTAAGTGACCCAAAATCTGGCCTGTGGACCTCCTTCGTGATTTTCTCCCTGTGTTAACATTCTTGCTTATGACACATCTGACCAATGAGTTAAGTGAATGTTCTCAGTCAGCCCATATTAGTTTTAATCACATCACTGATGCGCCTTACTCAGATGCGCACACGTGCGCGCACACACACACACAGTCACACACAGTCACACAGACAGACAGACAGACAGACAGACAGACACACACACACACACACACACACACACACACACACACACACACACACACACACACACACACACACCGCTGGCAGCATCACTGAAGGGAAAATAAAAGTGACATGCATTCTAGTTTTTGGACTGTAATTTAAAATGTCTGTGACGAATAAAGAAAATACGGAGCACGGGAAAACCCAGGTAATACTTTTTTGGGGGTGTCAAGAAAGCGTTCTCTCACTTTTCAAAGCTCTCACTTTATTAAGTCGCGCGCTCGTTTAAATAAAGCACATGCATGTTCACCTACATTGTGGACTCTTGTGTGGACATCTTACTAAAACTGTGTGTTTACTGCTATTTAGTCACGTTGACATTATATACCTCGTGACCACGCTTTACTAAAGTGTGTGGCCCCTTACTGTTTCCCAGTTCACGCACTTAAGCTGACACAAGATCACAGACAACACCACAAACTAACACGGTGGGCAGAGATTTCTTCGTTTTCATCCTGGTAGGCATTTATATTTCTTAGGATAGAGTGAGATTGAAAAATACTTTCTCCTTCTCAGGCGTCTCTGGCAGCGATACTAGGACGCTTTGGAATCCAGCGCACTAAGGATGATGTGCACATCTTCTTCTTTACATGAAACCCGTTCCTGACACATTTAGTATACATCCACCGATATCCATGGAACCCCCCTGGGCCTTGAAGTTAGTTTATAATAAAATCTATCACGGCACCCAAATCATCATACATCCTGCAATGAAGACCATTTGCATTCAGCTTTCTTTTCAACGTGGTTAGGCTCACGATGATGCCATGTTGGGATGCTAAGGTTGAAAGAATGTTCTTATACTCCATACCTAGCCCATTGCAAAATGGCAAAGAATCCCATCTGACTTACTAGTAAATGTTATGAGAACGTTATGGGAACGGTGGCCACACTTTACTTATTCGTGGCAACAATTTTGATTACATTTCTTAAACATCAACATGTTTTGTATATCATGACCATGCTTTAGTAAATTGTGGTCATGAGGTATATAATGTGGTTGCTACAGAGAGAACATGTAAACATGCGCACACTGTATTTTAACGAGCGTGCGTTTTGGTTAAATGAGAGTGTGCTTTGCAAAGCAAGCGTACGCTTTCTTGACACTCCCAAAAAGATTTTCTTGGTACTTTAGGGGCTCCTTAAGAAAGAAACTTTTTTTATTAAATTTGTATTTAATTAAGTAGATTTTGTCTTGTCTTTTTCCATGAACAACAAATGTGTTATTTTCGTCACAGTCAGTGGGCATTGTCTATTTATCTTTGTCTCGTCCTCATCTGGTTTTTCGTCATAAAAAAAAAAAAACATTGTTGATGGATACATTTTGTCTAATCTCGTCTGACAAAATTAATACTGGTTCTCATGTGACTTGTAGGGATCCATTGCTCAATGTGCAAAAAGCATATCTCCGTGTGACCTTGACTGTACTACTCTCAACAAAGGCAGATGCTTAAAAAATTCACACTCAGCAGACAGACATGATCTGCCTTAAAATAATCAGGCAATGACATATTGTACCCACTGTTCTCTTGGAAATTACCTTCATAATACAGACATTTTTGGAGTTCAAACAATGGTGTTCCTTTTTTGTAATTTGCTTTCCTTTCTATAGGTTTTCTGTGATATGAAGACTAGAGGTGGAGGGTGGACAGTGCTGCAGCATCGCAGAAATGGGTCCGTTGACTTCCATCGTGGATGGAAGGACTACAAAATGGTGGGTCCTGCAGAAGGTAGGGTTGAGGTATACGTTATCTGTGAAGATAAAAATAAAACAGTATTTTAAAACAGGACATGAGGTTCCAATAGTTATCTATGGGGTAATTTGGCACAGAGAGGCGTGGGATACCGGCTAGTATGGGATCCCAGTTGACCTGCAGTTGTTTTGGTCATGTGCGTGTTCTCAATCACCTCCCATGTTATTGCACCTGTCCCTCTCCTTGTCATAATCCCATGCACTCATACACATGCACACTAACACATCATACACTTCAATGAGCCACAGAGGGCTGTTTGTAACCATCCTCAAGATTCCCAAAGTGTCCCTGCAGACAAATGTGTGGAAGTTTGTGGCAAAGAAAATAGCATTTCCAAAGTGGATATAATACAATCATACAAAGAGACCATGAATTTGCTCCAGTGATCTTGATGAATAAAATCTGTTTTCACACCTTTGGCATTTTGGTTATGTTTGTATGTTAAATTACGACACATGATTGTGCTACAACCAATGCTGATATCATTACAATTTCTGAGAGTTGGTTAAACAAATCTATTAATGATAATGTCATTTCTATTGATGGTTACAATATAAATCATGTGCATCATATTAAACATGGGGGGTGTAATTGTGTATTCTAAATGTAAATTCCACACTAAAATGTTGGTTAAGAAGTCAATTCCAAATCAGTTTGAAATTCTTACCTTGCAGATTGATTTTTTCAAGGGTTGTTATATTACTGTTGGTAACAAAAAATAGAAACTTGGCTATTGTTGGCTATAAAGCACAGTGTTATGTTTAAATTACTTAAAATTGTGAGTTATTCATATTTACTTATGTTAGTTGCAGCAGGTCAACATAAAATAGTGCAATGTCGGGTTTACTTGTCAAGGTTAGTTTCTCCAACACAACTTTGTCATTTAAAACCGATGCAAAACATAAAAGGCAGCTGTCCCTTTAAGGACAGCGTAGGCTACGTTTCCCTCTTTCGAGATCACGCACAGCAGCATCCGCTAAGTGCATCTGCCATTTATAATTGTGAGACACGTGGAATCTTCGGCCATCATGGAAATCATGGTAAGTAAATGTAATTTAACTCTCATTATTTTACAAAACGATTAGTATTCAGTATTTTGCACCGAGTCTTAAGGCGGCACGTAATGGAAAGTGGGACGTGATGGAATGGCGGAATTGACATCGGCAGTATAGATTCAGACTACCATAACTCCTTGACTGCTTGTGTTCAACATATCTCAAACGGATTTTTGAAGCTGCGAAGCGGGGGTATGGTACACATTACTGCAGTGTTTCCCGCAGCGCTTAGCTAAGGCGGCCGCTTTAGCTAACTCGCTCCACCGCCTTGCTAACGTTCCTTAGGGGAAAAAAGCGCCGCGCGCGGAACGACTCGCGCTCCGGAGCGCGGCCGCGCCGCGCGCGGAACGACTCGCGCCTTAGGATAAAAGAAAAGTGCCGCGCTTCAGAGAGTCGTTCGGCAGGCGCGCTCTGTAACGCGGCCGCGCCGCGCGCGGAACGATTCGCGCTCTGGTGCGCGGCGCTTTTTTTCCTAAGGCGCGAGTCGCTCCTTAGGGGAAAAAAAAGCGCCGCGCGTGGAACGACTCGCGCCTTGGAGCGCGGTCGCGCGCGGGACGACTCGACGCCGTTTCCCTCCATTTTCTGCGCTGCAAACGCCAGTTGTTGGACGTGTAATGTCATGTTAGACATAACAAATGTATTCTAACCGATCTCTCTTTGTTTTTCAACAGGTGTAAATGTGGACTTGCAAAGTTTGTGGAGCAACTGTAGAGAAAAGATTCCTTCTGTTAAAACATTACAGGTTAGCACATGCCAACTTCGGCCGTAGACACCCCTACCCATGCACTTATTCTGATTGCCCGTGTGTATTGAAAACATTTCATTTCAGTTGTGTGCAAGTTCTAATATAGCATCAGGAGAAGATTATTTCCATCACATCAATAACCATCTCAAGAACCATGAAACAGTAAATTGTGTGTTTCAGGGTTGTTCTTTTCAAACAAATGTTTATGGTATTTTTCAAATCCCACAAAATTCGAAAACACAGTCAATACTCTCTTCAAGATTTTAAAGAAAGTATTGTTAGTGGGGCAAGTGAAGCCGAAAATTCAGCAGATGGTGACATTGATAATTTGGCTCAACCTATTGAGTGTAATAGTGATTACGATATAGAACCTGGGACAAAAGATTTATCCAAGATGTTCCACAAGAAAGGAGGAGCAGCAGGACGCAACATCAGAAACATTATGGCTGCCCTTGACCAGGTGTGTGAATCGTTAATTGTATATTATTACATAGCTCTATATAATGCGGCTCTCCATTGGAGAGTGGCAGCTCCTTCCACATCATATGGCTGAAAATAATAATGTTATCAGTGTAGTAGATATGCTTTTGTGTGTATTACTTTCTGGGTTTCTTGTCAGTGTGTTTCCTGTTGTGTTTTACAGAATGACTCCATCACATCAAGGAGAGCTTGCAGCCTCCAAGCTGTAGCTGTGTATCTCAATGAAGACCCTGAAAAGTTAGTGAAGGAGTATAATGTAAGTGTATTGGTTGTCTTAAACCCATATTTTCATTTCCTTACCAATATGTAATGCTTCTGTGATGAAGGAGAGGTATTGACTCTTATCTCCATATTCACTGTGCATACAGGCGTACATTCAAATGGGCCTTGATTGAAATTAAAATCACCTTTTTTTTGCCTAATTCTAATCTTAAAATTCAGGAAGTCTAAAATCCCAATTTAAGGCCCTAAAAGTCGAACATTTTAGTGTTCGGTCTTAAAAATTAGGTGGTGGTGAGTGTTTTGTGTGTTTGGACCAACCATTTCATTGATGACCAAAAGCTATGATATGGTGCTGACAAAAAGCTCTTTCGTCTTGTTGCAAGAGCCGGCACCTGCATTCCACACGAGTGTCATAAATACTGAAAATATCATTACCGCAAATTTAAAGGGATGACGTGGTCATTTTGAAATTTGTGTGTGTGCGTCATCCAATACCTTCTTTCCACATAGAGGCATCCTTCATCCTTCACCTTTTAAATGAGGCAGAGCTTAGTGCCCATGAGCTGCCATTTGAGTAACACTGTTGTAGAGTATAGCCATTGGGAAAAAAAAAAAAAGTTGGTAATGAATCTCTTCTGTCTGATTTTAGAGCGAGGACCAAGAGGACATTGGGATGGACCAGAGGGTTATGGGCAGCTATGTAGTTAAACATCCAGGTGCAGATGCTGAAGACTGTCCTGAAGATGTTGGCATCATAGTCGAAGGTGTGCAGGTGCTTCAGGGACTCCAAGATATCACCAAAGCTTGTGCCCTACTCTTTGGCGTTACCTACGACCTGAACTTGAGCTACCCAGCTGACCTCAGGTACACTTTTGAAGTCATTCAGAAGATCCTGATGGAGCTTGATGCACACAGGCTTTCAGGCAAAATCCAGGTACTAAAAAACAAACTGCTGGATTGAGTGAGGACCTGCTGCTTGTTCAGATGTGACTTTTTTATGTTTGGCACTTAGTACTGATTGTTCTGTGTACACCAGTAGGTGTTTGCGTCAGTAAGCCACTTGTTAAAATCACTGTTAGCTATGAATTCAATATTTGTGATATTTTTGTAATATTTTGCTGCCGGCCATAGTTGGAGCTACAAGTGGTTTCGAGCTCCAAAATGTTATTGGAAACTTATTACAACTTGGAAGTACCTGCTGCGGGTTGTGGTCTGGGTTGCCTCAAATGTGTGTTTTTAATGCAGCTCATTGGAGCTGTGGTTTGACTGGCTTTTTTGTACACCGGTTATCGTTTGGTACGGTATTTTGTACATTTGGAAACAAAAACAGTGATTCGTCTTTGTTTGAATTTGAATTAAATTCATTTTCAAACTGATCATTTTGACTATTTTTTATGTTTATTGAACTTGGTTTATTAGTTATCAATTGGGGGGGGGAAGCGGGAGTGGCACTGCGGTGCGGTGACTAAGGTCAGGTTTCCTGAACCAAGGCAAGGTTTAATAGGGAAATTCAAAAATGGAAATTCAACAAATCATTTTCGTGTTTGAACTGTTAAACACAAAAAAGATTTGTTGAATTTACATAAAAATGTTTCTTCAAGTGGTTCCACATAACTCTGATAAGTACAATGTAACGAAGACTAATAAGTATATGTTACTCTATATTGTTAGGTTGTTATTAATAGAAACTATTGAGTATAATCCACTTAATGTATTTAAGTAGATATTGATAAAATATATTGAGTGTAATTTACACTGTAATATTAAGTTACTTTTAATAGAAGTTATTGAGTGAAGCTTAATCTATATTGAGTAAATGATAATAGTAATTACTGAGTTTATTTTACTCAATACTTTCTAGTAACACCTACTTTATAATATAGTGTACAATATACTCAATAATCTTCATTAATAGATACTTAACAAAGTTACGTGGAACCACTTGAAGAAACATTTTTAAGTAAACCCAACAAATCTTTTTTTTGAGTGTACAGACCACCTTCTGCAGCCAAAGAAACTCTGACTTCCTTGTCTAATATTCTTTCTAAACTATCTAATCGTGAAATAGCCCTCTGTGGGGATCTCAACTGGGACTGGCAGTCACCAGCCTCAGATGAGTTTAAAACATACTGCAACTCAATGAATTTTACACAGTTAATTGATTCTCCTACTTGTTCAAATCTAAAGAGCCCAGAACATTCTACTTTAATTGATTTGCTCTTTACCAATAATCCACATAAGTATACCTTTGTAAGTGTATTTCCATATGATGTGAGTGATCACTGTGTTATTGCATGTGTCAGAGATACCAGAATTCCAAAGGTCAAGCCTCGTTAAAATAACTATAAAAACAAATAATAAACATTTCAGTGAACAGGGCTACAGATAAGATCTGAATTTAATTGATTGGAGCAAGGTCTCCATAATATCTGATGTTGAGCAGGCCTGGTCTTACTTTGCTGACTTGCTTTTGCCAATCAATGATAAACATGCCCCCTGTAAAAGGTTTAGATTAAAGGGCAGACAATTAAATCATTATCACCAAAAACTTTTCGAGTCTCCCAACTTGCATCATGACAGTCAACCACTATCTATGATAGAACTGAGATACTTAACTGTTTTAACAAGCATTTTATTTCTTCTTGTTCTCTCTTTGACAAAGTAAATTCTTCCTCCTCTGCCCCAGCTCCACCTAGTGTTGCTGATACATCTTTAAATAGTGAATTTAACTTTAGACCATTCACCACTGCTGAAGTGCCTAACGCTCTTACAAAACTGGACCCTAAAAAAGCAGAAGGCCCAGATAATATAGGTGTCAATTTTTTATAACTTGCTGTAGATTTTATTGCAGAACCTCTGACCTACATTTATAACTTAATACTAACTACTAAGACAATACCCAAAATCTGGAAAATGGCTCATGTTCTTCCCCTCTTGAAAGGTGGTGAGCCATCAAATCTCAGTAATTATAGACCAATATTCCAAACTGTCCCCTTTAGCTAAGATTCTAGAAAGTCTGGTAGGTAATCAGTTAAAGGACTTCTTGAGTTTTAATGATATTTTATCCTGTCATCAATCTGGATTTAGAAAATTACACAGCACAGTTACTGCAACGCTGCAACTTCCAAAGTATTAAATGATATTGTTATGGCCATGGACAGCAAACAACACTGTGCTTATCTTTTTATTGATTTTTCCAAAGCTTTTGATACAGTGGACCATGATGTATTAATACACAGACTAACTAATATAGGACTGTCTAATTCTGCTATTAGTTGGTTTTCTAACTATCTTTCAGATAGGACTCAGTGTGATAAATATGATGGTTGTTCTTCTGATACCTTGGCTGTCCATAAGGGGGTGCCACAAGGCTCGATCTTAGGTCCCTTGTTATTCACTATTTATAATAATGACCTAGGGAAAAAATATTAAAAATGCAAATTTTCATTTTTATGCAGATGATGCAGTTGTATACTATTTTGGAAACACTGTGCTGAGATGACTCCTGTAAATCACTTGGTGCTTAATGCAGATAAAACTAAAATGATGATTTTCTACAAAGCCAGAGATAATTTCAGTCTTCTTAATGTATATAAATATCAAGGTAACATTATTGAGATTGTTTCTAAATATTTGGGTATCATCCTCAATGACAAGTTGTCTTTTAAGCCTCATATTAAGAACCTAGCCAAGAAGCTGAGGGTGAGACTGGGCTTTTATTTCAGGCATAAGTCTTGTTTTACATTTTTATCAAAAAAGAGGCTTATTGAAGCTACATTTTTACACGTATTATATTATGGTGATGTCTTGTATATGAATGCTTGTCCCACTTCACTGCATAAACTGGATGCCACCTACCAGTGCCATAAGATTCATTACTGGTTGTAAATCACTAACTCATAACTGTACTCTGTATGTTAAAATAGGCTGGCTGTCCCTGTCTGCCCAAGACTTTTTCACCGGTACATCTTCATTTATGAAGCAATTATTGGACTACTCCCCCCAAACCTTCACACTTACATCAGTTTTACATCAAAAACGATGCCATCATACAGCTTTGCGCTTGTTGGACTTTTTAACTGTCTCTATCCCCAGTACCTGTAAAGAGTTTGGGAAGAGGTCATTTATGTACTCTGCTCCCTATTCCTGGAACAATCTACAAAAATCACTCAAACTACAGGAACTCATCTCTATTATTAATTAAAAAAAACTCAACTCACATGCCTTTTATTGTCCAAATTTGGAATGTGTTTTACTGTGTGATATTTTTATCATCAGTTAAAGGTGGAGTGGGAGATCTTGGAAAAAACGGTTACAGCTATTCAACACAAGTGAGATTTTGAAAATATACACTCCCTCCCCTCCTCCCAAAGGCTCGGCCTCCTCCTCTTCAGCTCACCCCTCGAAACCACGCCTTCACGATTCATGGATACATGAACACGTACACTCTCGAGGGGTCACAGGAGTTCACGAGCATTCACGCCAATAGCATGACAGACAGTGACCGCTTTGCTAACTTCAAGCAATGTCGTCTTCACAAGATTTGTGAACATTGTAATGAACATAAACAGTCTTTCATTATTGTAATTTCAAGAATATTGACATCAAATTCAAACTAGAGTATCTGTTAGATTTCCACTAGTTGATTGGATACGTGTGTCAATTACTTTGTTATTGCAGTAATGATACGATGTACGTAGCCTGCTGTATCGTGTCCCTATACATACAGTCCCAATGAATACATTTCAAAAACGTATATGTATTCAGTCATAAACAATCTATGCTTATTGGCTGACAGATAGCTTCCACACTATTCACTTTCCTTTGTGTCTGTCACACATGCTTTATACTTGACAACACTCTGTGAAATTCCTTCCATTCCCCTAAGCCTGCAGTGACAACATCCATTCCCACTGTGAACCACCAGGTGTGGACTTTACCTTTAGGCTCCCAGGAACAGCTATATGTTTATTATAATGTTTAGATATGAAATGTATCTGCAATGGGCTGGTACTGGCTCCACCAGATACCTGTGATCCTAATAAGGGAAAAAGCAAATATAGAAATTGACTGACTGACATTGTACCACTACATTTGAATGACAGATAAATGTAATTGGTTATACTGCAAATTCAGATTTCAGTCAGTCATCTTCTATACCCACTTATTCCTCATTAGGGTTGCAGGGGTTTGCTGGAGCCAATCCCAGCGCATTACGGCGAGAGGCTGTCACGCGGTGAGGTCATGTTGGGTTTTGTCTTGTCATTTTGTCTTGTCATTTTGTCTCGTCATTTCCTTTTTATTTTGAAAGATAACTCTCCTCTCGTTTCAGGTCACTTGTCCTTCCTCATGTGTCATCGGTCTGATTGTCGGCCCCGCCCTGATTGTTTCCACCTGTTCCCCATTACCCGGTGTATATCTTGTCTGCGTCTCCCCTTGTCTTGTGCCGAAGTGTTTCGTCCTCGCGTTCACTGTTTCCAAAGCCATAGTCTTGTTGTGTGTGTTTCTTTGTTTTTTGGCCTCGTAAGAGTGATTTTCTGTTGTAGTTTTGTAGCGTAGCCTTTTGTTTTCTCTCGTTAGTGTAGTTAATGTTTTTCAGCCGGTTGTTTTCCTCTTTGAGTGATTTTGATTTGGATACGTTTTATAGTACAAATTAGTTCTTGATGAGTTCAGTTAATGTATTTCAGCTTGTTTGTTTTCCTCTTTATGAGTGATTTTGATTTCGATAACATTTATAGAGTAGATTTATAATCAGGATATATTCAGTTAATGTTGTTTAGTCTTGTTTTTCCTTGTGAAGAGTGATTTTGAGTTTGATAAATTTTATCGAACAGATTAGCCTTTTTTTTCCCTCTTCAGATTGATTTTCATTTTCTCTAGCCTAGGTCTGCCTTTCATAGCCTCACTCTGTCGAGGGATCTTTCTGCCTGAAATAAAGAGACTCACCCAACACCTCTGCGCCCCACAACACCCCAGACGGTCGCCAGCCTATCGTGGGGCACACACACCATTCACTCACACATTCACACCTAAGGGCAATTTAGGGTCTCCAATTAACCTCGGCATGTTTTTGGGAGGAAGTCGGAGTACTGGGGAGAAAATGCAAACTCCACACAGTAAGGTCCCAGACTCAGGACCTTAAACCTGTGAACCTTGAACCATTGAACCTTGAACTGTGCAGTTTTCATTTTTTAAATATAAATCAATATCAATATTTAGTAGTGATGGGTAGATGAGGCGTCATGAGGCGTTTTGACACATTGCCAAACTGTATTGATACTGTGTCGCTGAATACTGACACCTGCTGGACCTTAAAAATCCCTACAGGCAACCTAGTTGACACTCAACTGACACTGATTTGATGAGTTAATATATGCAATAATATAATTCAATTAATTGTATTATTTCATATCTTCATTAACATTTAAAATATCTGATCATTTTGATAGTCAATAAATAATGTGAACATGTATCATAATGTCAAGATTTGAGTGAACATGTTGTGAATGAGGATGCTTGTGGACTGGGATTTTTTTATTTTTTTAATTTGTATTCAAAAAAATAAGTTTTTCCATAGTTTTATAGTTTAGTCTGTTGCGCTTCTATGAAATCACTTCTCCGGCAGTCGGAAACACCCGCCCACACGGCACAGATGAGGCTGAAGTACAGAGGAACTCTAATGCCAACTGGCAGAGGTTTGGATACATTGGTTTCTGGTTCTCCCAGTATCTCAATGGATCCTGGGTCTTTGCAACATTTCCCTCTATATTTCCCTACTATATAATAGATACCGTATTTTCCGGACTATAAGTCACATTTTTTTCATAGTTAGTCCGGGGATGCGACTTATACTCTGGAGCGTCTTATGTATTATTATTAATACATTATTACCGGTATATCATTTCACATGTTATTGTCACACTAACAGCAAAAACCGATAGACAAAAACAACATATTCCTTCCAGTCCCGGGGAGACCCGGGACATCTCGCGCGGAAATTCTTCTTCAGTAAACCTTCTTACAATGATCACACAGCGCCACCCACTGGATAAACAATCAATCGCCCCCTAATTCCTAAAAAACGAGGTAAAGAATGAATTAATATGAATTAATTATCAATAAAGCAACTGTGAGTAAGTTGTAGAATGGCTGTATACCTGAGTTTATCCTGGGTGTATCTGTCACTTCATTTTCATGCCTGGCCCTATAATGCCTCAGCATTGAGGAGGTAGATTTTGTTTAAATAAGACAGCTCTGTCGAACAAATGTGACATTTAACCTGCAGAAAAAATATCAATAGTGAACGAAGAGTCACTTTGAAATGAATTTGAATTCAGATACGTTAGATCAAGTGGAAACTCTGAGAGGAACAGGATGAAACAAGGAAAACAAATTATTATTTGCCGATACGATATCAAAGTGGTCCCACACGGCGGAAACCTTTCTTTTCGATTGAGGCTCCATAATTCTTGATGCGCTATTACGAGATTCAGTTGGCAGATACGTCCCATGACAGATTCGCTGCCTTATAAACAGTTTGGCGCTTCAGCGTGTGTTCGAAACAGTTTCGGTATCGGTCACGTGACTTTGTTAAAGCGATACGCGCACCGACACAGGGTTTCGCTCTATGAACTCGACGCATGCACAGACGCATCGGTGTTGCCGGACCTATCACTAATATTTAGTATTTTAGTATAAAATCACTTTTAATTCCCACATTAGCTTAAAGTAAATAAAATAATGCAGTCTCCTCTAACTGTGCACAGAAAAATTTAAGCAGTCTCATAACAAATGACACTGAGCTTAAAGGTATCTCTAACTCAAACAATTACAAACAAGTACACCCTTTTCCCATTTACCCACACATATACACGGGTATATGGGTTTTTCTCTTTTAGCACCAGAAAATAAGCAATGTAAAATAATGCTTTAACTAGGTGGCTAATGCTTCAGCTCAGCGGCTAAAACACCAGGGCTCGATGACTCACAAAGCTAACTGCAGCCCTCAGAGCTCTCACTGGGAAAAGAAATTAATTAACTCAGGTAAAGTTCCCAGGGTCACTTCTCCGAATCGGCTCAAACAGTTAATCTTCCGGCGGGTCATGCGCTGATGTCTCCCAATAGCAACTCAGCTACACTCTATGATCAAATAGCGTTTCTTTATCTCCCAGAATCACTATTAAGCAAGTTTTGACCTCTGAGATAAAGTAAATCTATAAATAAATTAAATACAAGTTGAAATAAAGTGCAAACTGCAATTAGGAATAAAATGAAGAAAAATATAAACAAAATATTTTTACATAACACGTTATTTTTTTTTCTTTTTCAACAGTTTACACTCTTACAGGACCAAAATTACAAACAGATTACAAATATTAATGTAAAATTACAAAACTTTATGAACTCTTTGTTCAAAAATTAAGAAAGGAATAATAATTTGTGGTAATCAAAAATATTTAACGAATACCTTGAATATTAAATAATCAAAAACATCTATTTCAAAGATATAGCAAAGAAAGGCAGCAATGTATTAAACCGTAAATAAATACAGGTCATTTACATTCTTGTTCCGAGAAGTTGTATGCTGGCACACTGGCTGACAAGTGGTGATAACAGCAACAATTTATGACCATAATTGCCTACTTTGACACAATGACATCTTATCTGATAAATAATTGTGTGTAGTCTGAATTTGGCATAACATATCAGTCCAAAATCTCCCAAAGGTGTTCATATGGGCTGAAATTTGGTGATTTAGCCATTATGATTCTCATATAAAGTTTCACACCTATCAAATCATCCAGTGACCCATTTACTCTTTACAGAAGTATCTGAACTTGTTGTTTCACCTGTCTGCATATTTAAGTATATTATATTTAAGTGTACCATGAGATTGTGTCCTTAAAATATTATGTTACACTCTTTTATACTTTCTTGTACAACATTCATTTTGTTTTCCATTTGAAATCTGAGGTGGGCATCCTAACCATACCCTTTCAAAGTGGTCATGTCAAGTTCTAAATTTCAAACAATCAGCGATCAGCTCACAGAGACACCCCCCCCCCCCCCCCCCCCCCCCCACACACACACACACACACACACACACACACACACACACACACACAAACACACGATCATATTTTCTTCTGTCTTTATCCCTAATCCAGGGATTTGGAGAGCTGTCAGGGGAACACTGGCTGGGAAATGATATCATCCACAAACTCACCAGCTCCCAGGAATACAGTCTGCATGTCCAGCTAAAAGACAGAGATGGAAACGAGGCTTATTCCCATTATGATCGCTTCTATATAGACGGAGAGAACAACAACTACAGGTACTGACATGAATTATTTGCAATATTTCAAAATGCAGACTTTATTCTGATGAATATAATGATGAATAATCTTCTAATCAGAATTTGTTATTTAAATCACTAAACCATCCCATTACCAGAAGTGTTTAGTAGGAAATGATAGAATTGTATCATTGTGATAAAATGCGAAACTAATATGGTGACTATGTGCTCTTATATTAAACTATTTCTTTCAAATAAATAGGACTATAATGAAGATGCTTCATTTCTATGTCTATGAGTTTACACAAGAGATCAAAACAGCTTTGGGAATAGAGATTAGTCTTTAAGTCTATAAGTCTTTTAGCATAGGCCCATTGCCCAAAAGGGGAATAGGTGGCTATGGCATCCTGCCATGGGTTTTAACACTACAATTGTCTAATTACACACATGCTAATGGAAGTGGCTGCCATACAGTGTGCCAACCTGCACGTCTGGATGTAACTTAATCATTCAAACACATTCACAGAACACTTTGGGGTTAAGTATCTTGCCCCAGATTATGTGACTTATTGTGAAAGGCATTTCACAATAGCAATTTTGCAATTTTTGATTATTGTTTCAACAGATTTAGAAAACTTCATCAGCAGTTCAAATTCCTTTCTATTTTTATTTTTTCCTCTAAGAAATGTTATTCCTGAGCAATAAAGTTAAGAAACCACATGGACCATTGAAGATGATTAGCTCAGTGGAGGGTACCCAGCCACTTTAATCTCCCTTATTCATTTTCCATCACCGAGGCTACCGCTGCCCCTGAAATCCCCACAGAGCAGCCACATCCACTGGAATATGATATGAACACTTGGCAGCACCTGCCACTGCCAGAAACTGACAACTCAAACAAAGCTTGCTAACACAACCAATCACAACAAGATTATGTTGTATGTGTTGTTTCTATCAAAACAGACAGAAATAAAATATAAACCAAAATACTGCAGTTTCTATTTAATATAAATTCACATTACCTTGCTTTCTGAAAGCATATGAATATTGCAGCTCTGACAGAAGACAAATCACATGTGGGTTTTTGCTTTCCATATAATTACTGTGATGAAACTGAATGTTTCACAATTTTGCTGCAGGCTACACTGTGTGAGGTGAAGCACCTGAATGAACATAATCACCTCTCGTAGCTTTCTACCTCTGAGATCATGTTCTGTTTAACCAGTTCAATACGCAACAGCTTTACTAGCAAGTTAAAATCTGCTGGTTTTTATTGTAATTCCTGAGCCAGAACTATGGAGCTATGCGGCTAGTCAGCCAAAGCAACCCTCCTCCCTCAGCTGCATCCATTGCACTCCCCAGAGCAACAGGGAGGTCTTCAGCTAAAATTCACTAACATTGTTCTTACGTCCATCAGCGTGACCGATCACTTTCTGCTTTGAGGTAGCCAAGAATAGCTATTTTTATAGTAAAATTTATAGGAATTCCTTTTAATGTAACAGTATCATCATCAAGCATTACAATAACAATATAAAAAGACAGTCACCTTGAAACGGATTAGCTTGTGGGTGGAATAGATGAACTAATACATCTGGAAGTCAATGCTAATGCAAATGTTCTGGAGAGTTGGCAAAGTTCACAGGCTAACCGGATATTCTGTAGCCTTCGTTGTCATTCTGTCTGATAATTTAGAAATTTTGTTTTTCTAAATAGTGATTCACCATGAAATGAAAAGTTGTAACTAGTGCTGTCAGTCGATTAAAAAAATTAATCGAATTAATTACAGGATTTTGCAATTAATTAATCGAATTAATTGCATTTTAATGTCATATCTGCTAAAGATCTCCTGATAAAGAATTTGAATTCTAGGATATTAAAAAAAGGTAATGCATGACTAATCAATTGAATACAGTAAGAAGAGAAAATCTGAAATCCAATTTTTATTGGTGAACTGTGCTTCATGGATTAAATCCAAAAGTAAAGGTCCAGCACATTAAACCAGTTAGACCAGGTGCATCATTCAGAAATGTAAAACTAATACAGTGATTCAGTTAAAGAAATAAAATTCTGGAATAAAATAAGTCTGTCTCAAATAGTTACTTAAGCTCAATATAGCAATTGCTGATAATGAGACCATGTGTCCATCGGCCAACCAGAAACGCATTTGTTCAGCTTGGCTCACCTCGCGTTGCATAGCAACCAGAGATGCGCTCAGACTTGTTGCTCCGTGCCAAACGGCACAGACACCGAAACAGCGTAGATTACACTGAAACAAGCACATTGGGATTGTTCCAGCACTCGGATAATGTAACTAGGCTGACTTTTGTGCATCATTTTCTTTATTTAACATGGGATTTTGACAGGGAGCTTCTTCTCCCTTTTTTAACGGAACGCCGTTCCCGTCGTGAATCTTTTAACGGAATGTAGTTCCGGACAGTTCCGGTTCATTTTCACCCCTGAGCTTGTGGTGTAATTAATTAATCAAATTAACGCGTTAAAATGACAGCTCTAGGTGTAACCTCCAACAAAATATGCTTTCTTTTATTATTTGACTCCACCATTATACTGGTCCACTACACTACTTACAAAACCAAGAGGAGGGCTCTTTATTTAAAGTCACCACAAAAAGAGCACCCTGGATTACAGAGGGGGGCACGAAACTCCAGGGAGAGTCCGATAACACAACACAATGACAGGACAGAGGAGTCGCCTGTTAACAGGACTGACCTCCTCGTCCACTCACTTCACAGAGGCACCTGCAAAAACAAACACATGCATACAGTGGCGGACTGGAACAATAATTCAAGCTGTGAATTTGATGCAATTCCAGGCCCCCCTTCTCATGCAGACCGCCATATAATCAGTCATTTTCTATACTCATTTATAGTGGCTCACACACTCAAACCTATGAGCAATTTAGAATCTACAATTAAATTCAGCATATTTTTTGGACTGTAGGATGAAGCCCGAGAACCCGGAGAAAAACGAGGTAGACACGGGGAGAACATGCAAACTCCACACAGAAAGGTCCCAGCTTAAACTTGCAACCTTCCTGCTGTGAGGCAACAGCGCTACCCACTGCCCGGTGTGTGTGTGTGTGTGTGTGGAGGAGGGTTTGGCAGTGCAAGTGACTTCTACTATTGCTACTTTCAGAGGCAATGAAATTAATCCTCTGTGTGAGACACACACTCAGCAGTGGTGGACAGTTAACGTCAGAGTAGTTCACTAATTTCACAACATAAGCTCTATAAAAGAAGACGTGTGATTGAATGATATAAATGAAAGGTATAGCATTTTTGACTGGCCTTCCCACCTGGTGAACATGTCACTTATTTTAGATTTTGCTGCATCAATGGCAAGAGCTTTGCATTTTCTCCCCTCTCTCTCTGCTCCACCTTTCCGTCCCTTCAGTCCCTCCTTTTTGCTCGACTAGAATGACAGGGCATAAGACAGCAGAGATATAGCTAACAGGTCACCGAGTGTTGTGGTTACGTAACCAGATAAGTGGATTTAATAAGGCCTCCAGGGCGTCTGGTAATTCTGACTGTTCAAGCCAGGCCAGAATGACCATCAGGCCACTGGACTAAACTTACAGAGATTTCTTTCAGAATCTTTTGGTTGTTTCACAAAGCACAACATGCTGAAGAAATAATGAGAATAATTTTATGGTTAGGTTTTTGTATTAATATTTGAACAATGGTTATCCGGCTATTAAAAATGTTGAAACATTACATTGAAAAAAATATGCTACAGTCTGTGGCTAAGACCCCAGAGTTGGCAAAGAGATCAAAGGTGAGAGGTTTGTTAAAGAGTGTTCTTTTATTGGTATAGCAACAGGTGAGGCAGGGTTTGATGGAGAGATTAGGATATGGAGTGTGGAACAGAGGTGATATGTAGGCTGTATCCGGTGCTGATTGGCATGGAAGAAGTGTGTGGAGATGAGCATGAACAGGGATTGAGGAACCAGGCAGGCAGAGGTTGACAAAGCAGGTGGAAAAAGTTACCAGAGACACCCAGGGGAAATAAACATCAAGCAAAAAATAAGATGGAAGATACTGGGAGAAGCGTTGCCATGAGAATACACAAAATTATCTGGCATCAAGTGGAGGGAAAGCCAGAGATTTAATACTGATGTCTATGAACTCAATTGCAAACAGGTGTGGCAGGACTCAATTCACCCTACCTCTACCTGAAAAAGAAATGTAGGAGGGAAGGGGCACACACAAGGAGAAAACAGACAGACAAACAGGGAGACTCGGGTAGTAACAGCTGTGACAATGATCTCCTTATATATACAGGTGATAGGATAATCATCTTTATAATCTATTAAATTAGTTTAGGTTTTATTTTTGATGATGGAAGTAATATTGCTGGGAGCGTTAAGTTCATTTTACTTGAACACAGATAAATTAGTTTAACCTCAGCCTGCTTCTGTATTGCTGTTTATCCAATGTAGAGTTCACAGATTGAAAAAATAAAGCTTCCAAATGAAACTTAAATAAAACCAAAGATGTGTGCACATGTTGTGGTGATGAACGTCTTTTTGTTTTTTGCTGGTATTTACAAAGACACTGCTGTTTGCACTGAGGTAGGATTCAGCAGTACACTGGTAGAGTGCAGCCAGGCAAAGACCATTACTAAGATGACAACAACTTACCTAATCTTCATCTAAATCATGCATTTCAATATTTCAACACCACATGTATTTTTTTTATCTCCCCCCAAAAAAAATCATCTAAACACTTGTATTTTAAACCAGTTGTTATCATGGTTAATCCCAGGTTTTATTGTGATTAACCTGATTACATTGATTTCCAGCACTACACACTATTTATACAGGGTTGTAGATATGCCTCTAAATAGACTGCAAAGGGGAAGAGCTTTGGATCTTGTCCTATTTAAGAAGCTGCCTATTTGCTTTGTTTGCCTAAATGAAATTCTAATGTCAGGTATGCCCATGGGCATCATCAAAACAAACAAAGACAAGCGAACTACAAACTGTCTCCTAAAAAGCAGCATCAGCAAAGCTCCTGCCAGAGAAATTTAGACTCACCAAGTTCGATATTTTGCTTCTCTCATCTCTTTGGTATTCTATGGTTTTAATGAATCACAGACCAGCTGGTTTGGTAAACATGACTGTGTTGAGCTCCATATACCGGATGATTTCAAAGATACTGTTCAAACAGTTTTTCGGGCACTTACCATTCACTGCCTTTTGGAGCTGCCAAAAGTCAAAGTTGCTCAACACAGCTTTAAATAATGAACAGAAGTGCCTGCAGCTGTTTTTTTGATGAATAGATTTTTTTCTTTTCTACTCCCCCAAATCCAGCCTTTATGGTGAGGGCTTCAGTGGCACAGCTGGACGGACCAGCAGCCTCACCCACACTGGCACCCAGTTCAGCACCAAAGACAGAGACAATGACCGTTGCACCTGCAAGTGTGCCCAACTTGCATCTGGAGGTAGATCACCTCCTTCAAATTCTGCTACTCCCTGTCTCAATCTGTCTCTCTCAGTAACTCAGCTTGTTAAACATTTCCTCTCACCCCTTTGTAAATATCCTGTATTACATTTCATTTTCCCTCTGCACCAATATAATGTTACAGCTGCACTTTTCGTATGTTTGATAAGCATGAATTAATTCATACTTTTTTCTTGAACTCTGGTGCATTTCTTTTTCAGGTTGGTGGTTTGAGGCCTGCGGTCCATCCAACCTGAATGGCATATATTACCCCAGCTCATCCAGTGTGGTTCGCTACAATGGTATAAAGTGGTATTATTGGAAAGGTCCAAATCTGATGGCTACTATGACAACCATGATGGTGCGCCCGGCAAACTTGTGATGGCATGGCACGCTCTTGATGTCGGATCCACATGGATGTGGCTGTAATGAACAATACCCATGAAATCTAATATTTTGGAAGATTTATTTTTAAATCACATAGCTGTTTTGATCTTTTGGACATCTTGAAGGCTAAAGCATTAGCCTCGGTACATGTATAGACTCACAGCAAATGACTGCTTTTAGTCTGTCAGTTATTTTCTATACCCGCTTATTCCTCATTAGGGTCGCAGGGGTCTGCTGGAGCCAATCCCAGTGCATTACAGGCTAGCAGCAGGGATACACTTCAGACGATCACCAGCCTATTGTGGGGCACATACAACATTCACTCACAGTCAAGGAATTAAGTTGTAAGCAACTGGACTTTTTCTTGGAGCTTGAAGAGCTTGAAGACGTTTCACCTTTCATCCTTTCATCCTTCAAGGTGTGAATTGGAATGAGGTCACATGATGCAGAGAAATCCATCATCAGGCTAGAACTGAAAAGACTTTCGGATGAAAGGTGAAACGTCTTCAAGCTCCAAGAAAAAGTCCAGTTGCTTACAACTTAACTCCTTGACTACAATGACCTGGATGAATGATAATCTACACAGATATTCACTCACACCTATGGGCAATTCAGATTTAGCGAATTTTTATCAATATAGACTTAGCAAATTCTTGGACTGTGGGAGAAAGCCAGAGAATACCCATGCAGTGCAGACACAGGGAGAACATGCAAACTCCACACAGAAAGGTCCCAGCCCTCAGTCTTGAACCTGCGACCTTCTTGCTGTGAGGCAACAGCGCTACCCACTGCCCCACTGTGTCGCCCAACTGTGCTTTTAGTGGATTTCTAAGGTGTGAATTACCACACTCACAATCTATTCACACCTGTTCTAAATCTATATTTTGGTAAGGATTGTTCCGAGAGAGAGGTGGGAGCTCGAGGGTATGATCTTTGCCATACAGATGACAATTTACCAGCTGAAATAATCAAATGATAGAGTTACATATAATACAATTAATACAATACAATTAATTAAACAGATTAACCATTTGAAGCTTCATGGTAATACAGTTATGTATTATAATAATTATAATATAAATACAAATAATTATGAGAGTTTTTTAAATACATGCGTATGGCTAATGATAATATTAAGCAGTAGTCCTGTGCAATACCCAAGTTGAAACTTTATTCCAGTAGCCCTAGCACTGGGCTATAAAGCATCAGTACTTGTTTAAATAAAATACTATATTAAATACTATATTAAAATATAGTGCCATTCATACAATTTAATGCACGATAGCCTTACAGTGACTTCAATGGTTTACCACTGTAAGTAAAACTATGCCATAAAGAACAGAAACAATAACAGGCTTCCATTGCACATTTTCAGAATGAAATATGTCAGATTCTTTCCTGTCACACCTCAAATAAAACTTTATGTATGAGAGATCTCACTCATAAAAGTACATCATACATTTTCCCTGCAATGATTTACTTTCATAAATGGAACATTTGTTATAACATCTGGGAATAAAGCTGTAAATCCAATTTTTACTTTGTAACAATAAAACCATATAAAAGGTCTTTGGTGCCTATAATCCACAGTTCCAGGTGCTTGGTGCCATGTAAGACAAATAAACTACAACATTTTGAAATCATGAAGTCAGATGGAGACTGCCTTGGTTGCACCATTTATTTGAATGAATCATTCACTAATGCTGTTTCACCTCAAATAACAGTGATGGATGTAACTTGAAGATGCTGGCCAGCAATATCGACAACTAATTGTTGAGCTTCATCAGTAGCAGAAACAACACCTCTTACTTCCTTTGCCTGATCTATCACTATTGTGTTTCATTTAAATTGACAGCTGCAAATGTAATACAACTGCAGAAATGAGACAGTGAGGTTATTGAACTGTGGGGGCGTTTTGATTTGTTTAGTCCAGTCAGTTTCAAATATATGTTACACAGAAAAACATTCACTTTCTGATTACTGGGGAATATACAGTATACTAAACAAAAAAAGGAAATGCCTTTTTCTTTATAAAAATAGTTTGTTCATTGAATCTGCAGAGGACTAAAGCAGGCTCAAGTGCTTATGATTTACTGCTCTATTAGGAAATATGCAGCAGATACAACAGTAAAACTACTGAAAGGAATAGAAGTGCCACTACAATGCCTGATCATATCTTCAATGCACTGTCCTGTATGCATATAAATATATGATGCAATGACACTAGAATCTGCAAGGCAACTACAAATATAAGTATATAAGTATAAGTAGATCCGATGTCAGGAACCAAAGCCTGTATGCTCTGATTTGGAACTGAGCCACATAACGTACTGTTCAAGCAGAAACATGCACACACACAACCCAACACACACACGACTTGCATGTGGTGACCCCATTGCTAAACAAGTTTATTACGACCTCCAAGGGCTGGACAGGCAGATAGATCACAGTGGGGGAGGCCGGGGGTGAATCTATCAAAGCGACTTTAATAAAGACCACTTGATTTGGCTTGCTGGCTCAACAGATGAAATTGCTGTGTTCAGGTCCAGTGAAGCAGACCAGACTGTGAACCACATTGTTTTCTATATGTCCTAGTCCCTATTTATAAAACTGGTTATTTGTTGGCACAGAGCGATAGTAACTGTAGAACTGTGTTACAATGGTATCAGTATTTCCAACAGTTTATTGTATATACTGGCTTCCACAGCTGTATCCTTGAATAAGTATTTTACTGTACTGAATGTGCAAAATATACTCTTATCAAGCATTATCTATTATCTCCTTATGTGCAGAGTAAGCAGTTCTGCAACCAAATACTAAGCTGTTTTCGGACAAGTCCATATTGCTCAAACATTACCTTTATATTAAATCTGACACAAGGTTCATTTACAATTATAAAATGCCTAAAGGGACAGAAATATATGTATGAGAAGATGCAAAACACATCTAAAATGTTCCATTTGCCATAACAGCATTCAGGTTTTAATAGTATTATTCAACATAATATGACATCAAAAGACTGAGGGAAGAACCAGTGTCATAACAAATAGAAAATGATAGAGTCAAAAAGTAGGGACAGTTTTTTAAGCATTTAAAAAATTGAAGCTACTTAAAGGAGTAGGCCGACATTTGGGGAATCATGCTCATTTAGTTTATTGTTGTGAGTTAGATAAGAAGATCAGTACAACTTTTGTGTCTATATGGATAAATATATATTACAGCCAGCATTAGCCTTAGCTTAGCATAAATACTTGATAGAAGAGGAAGCAGCATAGTCTTGGTAACAAAATATATCTACCAGCACCTCTAAACCACACTGCATAAATAGTGTGATTTTTGTCAGTGAGTAAGTAATTTGCAATCACAGTGGAAGTGCAGGTTAATGACTGTTCACAGGAACCAAAAATGACCAGAAACAACCAGATTACGGTTTCAATTCAGTTTTACAAGAAATTTCTTTACCTTCAAATCTCCAAATCCCTGCTGGCTTTGCATAAAAAAGTATCTGTTCAGATGGAATCAAGACGTTTGAATGCAGTATCTTTTGACACAACATTAAACCAACCCTATTATGAAAAACAAAACTTTTAAAGTGCTTCTGGTCTCTAGTGTTCACTATGAAACTAACTAACTAACTAACTAAGACCTCCCACTCATTCTGTTATGGTCTGGCCTACTCTGCAGTGTTGCTGAAACCTAGCTGAACACAAACCATGGCTTTTGGACATGATGTTATAACAGGAGTGGAATTTAATAGTAACCACCTGAATCCATTTAGCAGTATCCCCCTTACAGAGTGCTTGTACTTGATTTGTATACAACCCTAGTTTTCTGAGGGATGGGATATTTCCAATAGTGGTGGACAGATTGGGCTTTTCATTTATGCTAATAAAGTAACTTGATTTAACCAAACTGAAACAGACAGTGAAAGAAATGTGCTGGCAGGTGGGTGAGCATGAGCATGTTGTCCATATATGTTTACTTACTTTTTTAACTGATGTGAATAGGTTGTAACCTGGCCTGTTTTTGCTCCACCACAGATTTAAACCTTTTAAACCTTGATTGATTTATTCTCCAAGCCACCCAAAGAGATAGATGCAGAGGAAGAGAGAGAAAAATGTACTGATTTGGGAACTGATTTGCAATAGTCATCCTAGCTATTTAGTTTACTGGGTCAGCATGCAGCCCATTTAATAGTGATCATCGAAAAGGCAATGGCATATCTGCCTGTAATACATCAACTCCAATGTCTTGGATGTATCTAATAGAAAAAGAAAAGGAAAAGCAGTTGTTGTCATGATATTTTTGAAAACATGAAGATGGAAGAAAAAATGCTCCCTGAGGCCACTTGGGGGCACTGGTGGCACAAATAATCCCATCCCCTCTGTCTGTGGGGATGTGGATTTCACTCCGTCTTTCACTCCACCACAGGTCTGGATTATATAACTATGCATTCATTAACTTTAGCTCCCATACTAGGAGATGGTTAACTAAAGGCTACAGAGGACATTAAGAAGCCTGGGGGGGGGGGGTACCTCAGGAAAATCATTTTAGAATGTGTCATAAGGGCTTGAAATCAAGCCATGGGTTAGGCTAAAAAGATATGTTATATGTTGTCATGAAATGGACGGACAAGAAGTGTAGTTTTATAACTTTTATGATTTTTATGATGACTTTTATAATGAGTAGGATACCATTACAAAACGTGTGCATTGCTAGCAGAATCTCCTCGACCTGTGTCAATCCTGTACTCACAGAGATCAAAATAAAAGTAATCTCATCACATCTCCCCCCCTTAAGTTAGTTTCTCAAATAACATCAATAAACAATTCAAAATAGGTCTACGCACTGGTCCTTAATTCCTTACCCAAGTTTCTCTATAACTGACTGACTGTACTAAAACATTACAGTTAACTTCCTGTGAAGAACATATTGTGACTTATTCTATAGTGTTTCTTTTAACTACCTATAGTATTAATTTTAACAACAGCATAAACATTACATTTCTCTTTTTTTTCCATTATTTTTCACATTTTCATTTATCGGATCAAGTCCTTGAACTTTGCAGTCTTGATAGTTCTCCCTGATGACCTCTTGACCATGGGAACTGGTGTAGACGGCAACTGGACCGGCACTCCCTGTTGTGATGCCTGGTCTGGAGCTTTTGGTGCTGATGCGGGCTGCATTGGCTCACTTGTGGTCTCACCAGCTGGTTGGGCATGGTCCTCTGGTGGTGTCTGCCCCTCCAGGCAGGGTTGCTCTGGCACGAGCTGCAGGTGACGTTGGTTTCGACGTGTGACTGTGCCTTGCTCTGTCTTCACTATGTATGAACGTGGCTCTGGTGCATTTGAGACAATCACACCAGGAGTCGTCTATCTCTTCTCTCCATCCAGCTTGACCTTTACTTGCTGACCAGGCTGTAGTGCTGGAAGATCATGTGCAGAGTGTCTCCTGTTATAGAAGAATCTGTATGCCTGCTTTGTCTGTCCATCTTTCTTTTTCAGCTGCTTAAGACTGACCTTGCGGGGCTGCAGATGCTTTGTGAGAGTTGGGATTCTCGTTCTGATCTTTCGACCAACTGCAAGTTGGGCAGGGCTCTGTCCTGTAGACTGGATTGTAGTGGCTCTGTAGTTCATCCACGCCAAGTGTGGGTCTGGTTGGCGCAGGATACGTTTAGCTGTCTGTACTACTCGCTCTGCAACGCCGTTTGCTTGCGGATAGTGAGGGCTTGAAGTTGTATGCTGGAAGTCATAAGCCTTCTTGAACTCCTTGAACTCAGCTGAAACAAACTGTGTGCCGTTATCAGTGATGATCTCAAGGGGAATACCCCAGCGTACAAACATGCTCTTGAGACAGCTGATCACTTGCTTGCTAGTTGTACTGAAAAGATAGGCAATCTCTATATCTTGGGAATAATAGTCAACTGCGACTAGGTACTGTTTCCCGTCTAACTCAGATCTGCAGCTATCTTCTGCCATGGCCCATTGGGTAATGGAGTAGTCATTAATGTCTCTCTATTCTGAGTAGGTTTGTGTGTGTTACAGAACTCAGGTAGTATCGCACCTAACGCTTGCAATTCAAACGTCCTATGTCACTGAAGACACTGTCACACTCTAGCTCGTCCACTCTCAGCACAAGTCCCATTTTGCATACAACTGCTCGGCTGAGCAGATTGTTGATGCATGTGCCACCAACAACACAAATCCAAAACTTATATTTTTGCCCCTTTTGTTCTGTGGTAACCAGGAACTTTCCCATGCACAGTAGCTTGCCACCGGGACTGCACACATTTGCTGCTGTACGGCACAGGGCTGGTCGCTCTGTGAGGCTAAGATATGAGTTGTGTGACATGACTGTGATATCAGCCCCAGCATAGCATTTGAAGCATAGCATTTTGCCACTGATTGGGAGATTAATGTGCCATTTTTCATCTGCACTAGTCTCATTGCAAACAGACCCCAAGAAGAATGCACCCACTGACTCTGCATCTTCATTTTGTGTGGTGATTTCTTTTACAGTCTTCGTTTTGCATACGATCTCAAAATGTCCTATCTTGTTGCATTTTCTGCACCGCTTACCGTGTGCAGGCACGCACCCGTCTTGTGCTCTCTGTTGCACCGTGTGCAATTTCCCTCGGTTGTTCTATCTTTGCTTTCGCCTTTCCACTTTCCAGCAGAGCCTCTTCTACCCTTCCTTAACTGTTGCTTGTGCTTTATTTCGTTCACTTCACTGTCCATTCTCATTTGTGTTTGATTTTTCATGAGCTCCGACTGGCAAGCCATTTGGATTGCTTTCTCTAACGTGAGCTCAGGCTCTAGCTGAAGCTTGTGGGACACTTCTCCATCCGCGATCCCAATGACTAGCCTGTCGCGTATGTGTTCATCCTTACTAGCCCCAAATTCACAGTGCTCTGCAAGCTTGTACAGGTTACATACAAAAGCCTTGACACTTTCTCCACTTTGTTGAGAGTGTTGTTGAAAACAGGCATGTTCATGTATAACGTTACGTTTGGGCACAAAATGTTCATCAAACTTTTTCATAACAGAATCAAAGTAGTTTGCTGCTTCCTGCTCAGTGAATGTAAAAGTGCTAAACACTGGCTCGGCATCTTTGCCCATTGCATATAAGAGGGAATTTACTTGTAGATCCTGGTCTTCGTTGTTCAGCTTTGTTACAATCCTAAAGTGTGTAAAACATTGCTTCCACATCAGCCATGTGAGTAGATGCTACAGTGCTAATTATTGTCCAAATGACATCAAATGTGTAATGGTCACTCAATCGACATATCTTCACATGTCCACCAAAAGTGGTTGCAAGTGTTCAGGAAATATGTTTTTTAATTCGAACATAATCTACTGTATATGGGTGTGGCCTATATGGAAAGTATTTTGAAAGCTACACGTCAAAATGTACAATTTGTTGTTATGGCACCACCATCTGGCTAAATTGAAACAAACAGAGAGTCCTTGTTTTATATAGAGAGATGCACTAAGTCTTTTATGCAAACAGTTTGCCTCCCTTGACTGAGGGATATGTAAATAAGACAAAGCAGGCAGACAAGATTTAAAAGGCTCAGTTTCCGTTCAACCAAATGTTGGGGTGGGAGAAGCATGAGCTTTAAGCCTCTTTTGAATATGTTATGATGATCATTACACAAGCCATGGTTCCAGCATCTGACAAACAGCCATCACACTGGGGTATTTACACATTATGAAGTTTAGAGTAGAGCAGCATGAACAAAAACAACACAAAAAAACAACATTCTGATAGCAGCAGCAATTCTGAAGAAAAAAATGCATCACAGATGAAAGAGGATAGAGTAAGATAGAGTGTGTTCATGGTAGTGGACAGACCACATTTGAAAACTTAGTGCAACAGTGATGTACAGAGTGGAGTCTGAAAACACTCCTGGTTCCACCATCATCAGCCAAGAACTACTATACAATTGTCATGTAAAGTACAAGAACAGGGGAAAAAAATGATAAAATGCCACCATGTCACTAACGAATCCATCACAAAATACCTACTCAGAATCATTTTAACCCCCCTGGGTACTCACTGATTATTGCTGACCAAGTTCCTCCATTTATCACTGCAGTCTACCCTTTTGCAAATGGATGCTTCCAACAAGATAATATTCCATCAGATGCATTAATATGCCCCCGAAATACTTCCAGGAACTGCATGATGCCATTGAGTCAGCATGGGCCACGATCCATGTGGAAAGTTTCCAGCATCTATAGTAGTAAAGTTAGTGCTTCAAGGAATTTAAGGTTGTTTTAGTGGCGGAGAAGCAACCCTGCCCTTATTGTCAACAAACCTCATGAAAGAATAAAACCAACAATGATTTAATCCTACAGTACTAGCTGTGTGGCTACAGAAAGGGACAGTTTATTCCCCTGTGTCATAGACCATTAAAATAACATCAAGTCACATCATTGCATTGGATTTTTTTTTCAATGTAATGAAGATGGGCACTTAAGTTTAGTGAAAGTCAATTTCACATACACCGAACACATTTGTGATCCACATAATATACATCTTCATGGGAATGAAATGGGTCGGGGCAGGATGGGAGAGTCGTAAAATATGGAGAGATAGACCAATGAATTGTTGGTTTTGGTCTTTTCATTGGATAATAAAAACATAAGTAAATGATAAATAGAAATAGAGCCAGCCTACTCCTTTGACCATACTTCTATTGCCTTTATTTAGTACTCAAGTAAAGTAAAACACTTGTCCCTCCCATGCTGCTGGGCCAATAAGGGACCTCATTTCAGAAAAAAAAAATGTCAGTGGTGAGAGACAGGTCATTTTTTGATCCCTCTTTTATTGTGCAATGCACACTTTTGGTGTGTAATAATAATAATTTTCCAAGTCAAGAAAATTGCAGTTTGTTGTATGTGTTGACAGATATGACTGTGAAAATACTTTATTAGAAAGACTACACACCCAAAAGACTGACATTGTACTCTCTCTCCAACTACTTATTGTAATGTTAATGCAAGGTTTGTGTGCTGCCTAATTCTTTTATATAAACTACTCTGAAACTTAGCATGTAACAGACTGTTATGAATGGGTGCCAGGGCCGAACCTAGCAGTGATGGAGCCTGAAGGAGGGCAACAGAAGCCAGGTGGGCAAACAGCAGCGACAGTCCACCACACCTGGAGTTGCCTCTGGCAAAGCTGCTGAAGTTCTTCAATTTAAAAAGAAAAAAAGAACAAAAAAACTTGCAGCACCCCTGTGACATGTTGTGCCCTAGGCAACAGCCCATGTTACCTTATGCCTCTGCCCACACCTGGTGGTTGGATTTGCATGCACCTCATTACTTGAGTTTGTGGAAATGAGCGCATATCTCCTGGACAGTGTGTGGCTGGTCAGGTCCTTTAGTATGTGGGCAGAACACAGAGGAGCTAATCTTTTAGAGCCATCACAGCTCAGACAGTGAGGAGACATACTGGGGAAAACATTTGTAATTTCTCTTCTATTTTATTTAGATTGTAGGCAATACTTTCATTAGGTATGGCTTATTTGAGTAATTAAGGCAAACTTGCAAAATGCTATTGTTGCCATTGATTATTATAGGAACAGCTCAAATCTGAATAGTGAACCGTAAAACTCAAATGGATACCCGACAAACCCGACTGTCTGTCCCTTTCTGATCAGTACCTGGTCAAGCCGATGCAAACAGGTTTCTGACCTTATAAGGCCAAATGCTAAGAGCTGATGTAAGATGTAATTGGCTGGTATAGACCTTTAGTACTCAGCTTCAGTCAGATTACACAACATACATCGACAGATATGGATCTGTGGTTTTGTATATGGATGTGAAGTTGATATGTCGATAGGAACAAAAATTCAAGATTCAAAGTGTAGGAATGAGCAGGATGAATAGCGCAAAAAGTCAAGAATAAGCTGCATGTTCTTGGCACATTCACAGCTTTATGAGGTACTTAAGATAGTTGTGTTGAAGTTGTGTTTAAGTTAAATTTTTTGCAAACTCCTGTTTTTTCCAGCTGTTGAGGAGTCTGATGGCAGAGGTAAAGAAAGTGTTTCGAGTCTGGTGTCTGGTGGTTCTGCATTTCACACTCCTGTATGGACGGCCTGAGGAGAGTGTCAGGGATGGGTGGGGTCCTTGATGATGGAGGCAGCTCTCCTGTGGACTCCGCACTGGTAGATTGCTCTGCAGAGAGGGCAGGGGAGTTCTGGTGATCTTGGAGGCCATCTTCATCACTCTCTGCAGGTGTTTGCGCTCCATAGCAGTAAAGCTGCCATACCACATAGTGATGCAGCTGGTTAGGGTTGACTCAACAACGCAGCTGTAAAGTTGCTGAGGATCTTTGGTGACATGCCAAACCTCCTCAGCCTCCTCAGGAAGTACAGGCGCTGCTGAGCCTTCTTGACCAGCTGTGTGGTGTTCAATGTCCAGGTAAGGTAGTCCTTGACATGGATGGGATGCCCAGATATTTAAAGCTGCTCACCCTCTCCACTTCCTGACCCTATGAGCAGTGGCTCTCCTTCCTCATGTCCACTATCATCTCCTTGATCTTGTCCATGTTGAGGGTGAGTTTGTTGTCCTCACACCACATCACCAGATAGGCCACCTCCATCCTGTAGGCTGCTTCATCACTGCCAGTGATGCGCCCTATAATGGCATTCTCATCTGTGAACAGGATGACGTCCTTGTGGGAGGCCACATAGTCGTAGGTGAACAGGGTGTAGAGGATGGGATTGAGGACACACCCCTGTGGTGTTCCCGTGTTGGTGATGATGCTGGCTGAGGCCCTGTTCCCTATCCTGACAGACTGAAAATCCTGCAACCAGTCACAGAGGGTGGGGTGTAGTCCAAAGGAGAGCAGTTTGTCTGTGACTTTGTGGAGGATGACTTTATTGAATGCAGAGCTGTAATTAAAGTGCATCCTGATGTAGGAGTCTTTATTGTCCAGATGCGTAAGGGACATGTGCTGTCACACCCCCAGTTGTGACTTCCTGAGTTTTTCCTTTCTGGTAGAGGTAGTGCGCTGTGATGCAGTCCTGGCACACCTGTCTGCAATTCTGTCATCAACACCAGCATACAATCACTGGCTCATCTTCCACTTATTGACAGATAGTTCCGCTTTACACTATGGTAACACTTGCCCCTAGTATTTTCCTTGTGCGGTAATCGTTGGTTTTCCCCTCCTGGTTCTCCCGGTGACTTTCTCTTCTCACCTCTCCAGTCGTGACGACTCCACCGCCCTGTCTCTGCCTGCCCAGTTCCTTGATCCTTGTTCCTGTTCATCTCCCCACAATTTCGCTCTGCACTCCTTGTTACCCTGCTTTGCTACCACTGCTGCCCAATAAACTAACTCTTTTTTTTAAACCACTCACCTTTGTCCTCTCTGTTTGCTCTGGGGTCATTGCCACGAATTGTGACATGTGCAGGGCAGCAGCAATGGCATCTGCAGTGGACCAGTTGGATCTGTAATTGATGATGTACAATAATGTGAGAAACTATGTTAGCAAATTGTAATTCATTAGAGCTGAAGTATGCAACTTCAGGAAGCAACTACCTAAACACCCTCCACCCCAACCCCGTCCTACGTTTCGCCTCGCTCTACTCCTCTGCCTGTTGCACAAACTAGCAAGCCACTACAACACACAGCTACAATTCACTGTTTTCATAAACAATTTAGCAAGCCACTAACAGTTACAACAATAAAAGAAAAATTAACCACAACCGGCTTATTACAGGGAAGTGTAACATGGTAACTTATGACTAAATAACCATAAAAACACACGTTACAACAAATTTAGATATGACAGAAAATGAAGTTAGCAGCTTTCTGGTCCAGGAGAGGAACAGCAACCCTGAGTCCAACTTCGAGCTGAGGATGTCCAGCAGTTCTCTCCAGTTCTTTCGCCATAACGGTTCTGCAAGCAAAAACAACCTACACTCCCAGTTTCTGCAATGAGCCTTGATTGGCTAAGACCTTCCGGAACAGATTCTAGATTTTCTCAGGGCTGTTGGTTTGGGCTTTCAAGTGTGAAAAAGTCCTTTCAGCATAAACTCTACAAACTAGTGTAATATGAAAGAGATGATGCTGTATAGTTTTCATGATTATAGAACACCAGCAGCAGTTTTGTCACATTTAACCAATAATGGTATAATTTTCCCTTTTTATGACTATTATTTGTAACCGTATGATACAAGGTAGGCAAAACAGTGGTGCAATGGGTAGCACTGTTGCCACATCGCAAGAAGGTTGCAGGTTTAAGTCCTGGAAGTGGGACCTTTATGTGTGGAGTTTGTATGTTCTCCTAGTGTCTGTGTGGGTTTTCTTTCTTACCACAGTAATTTAATTTAATTGGTGTATCTACCCCATAATAGGCCATGACCCTAATGGGGAATAAGTGGGTGTAGAAAATGGATGGATAATACAAGGTAAATATGTTGATATATCTTAGGACATAGTGTAAACTAATGAATTATTGTTATGCTATCAAGACAATCAAGTTTTCTCCCATGAGAGTTTGCGTCAATAATTTGCATGTTCTAGGAATATAATTATATCACACTTTCATTTTTGCATTGAGAGCTACATTTACACCAAATGGGAGGACTAATGATCTTTTTTTTCATTGTGGTCTAATTATACAATGGGTTGTGCCTCGTTTGCAAATTAAAACTTCTCTATTTTTAAACAAAAAGAAAAAAAAAAATCCACCCACACCTATAATTTTAATTCTGCTGGAGAACAGGACAGATAAGGATATGTATCATGTACCATCCACAGTGAAGTCAATCAAATTTTCTTGCATATTTTTATATATTTATATTTGGTATATAAGGTAAATTTTAGTGCTGTCAGTCGATTAAAAAAATTAATCGAATTAATTACAGGATTTTGTAATTAATTAATCGAATTAATCTAACTAAAGGTCTCCTGATAAAGAATTTGAATTCTAGGATATTAAAAAATTGTAGTGCATGACTAATCAATTGAATACAGTAAGAAGAGAAGATCTGGAATCCAGTTTGTTATTGGTGAACTGTGCTTCTTGAATTAAATCCAAAAGTAAAGGTCCAGCACATTAAACCAGTTAGGCCAGGTGCATCATTCAGAAATGTAAAACAAATACAGTAATACAGTTAAATAAATAAACTAAAGCTGTCTTCAAAAATGTATAACAAATACAGTGATTCAGTTAAATAAATACAATTCTGAAATAAAATAAGACTGTCTCAAATAGGCACTTAAGCTCAATATAGTAATTCAAAAATGAATAATAGAAGTCGTATATTTTGCGCTGCATTGTGCCAACATAATTTTGCTCGGAGAGAGCAAACACGTGTGGTTTGAACCAATTGGAATTAGCGATGCTGATAACCTGACCACGTGTCCATCGGCCAATCAGAAACGCATTTGTTCAGCTCGGCTCGCCTCGCATTGCATAGCAACCAGAGATGCGCTCAGACTTGTTGCTCCGTGCCAAACGGCACAGAGCACACTGGAATTGTTCCAGCACTCGGATAATGTAACTAATGTGACTTTAGTACATAATTTTCTTTATTTAACATGGGATTTTGACAGGGAGCTTCTTCTCCTTTTTTAAAGGAACGCCATTCCGGTCGTAAATCCTTTAACGGAATGTAGTTCGGGACAGTTCCGGTTCACTTTCACCCCTGGGCTCACCACTGTTGATACTCATAATTAATTGCGTTAAATTTTTTAACGCGTTAAATTGCGGTGTAATTAATTAATCAAATAAATGCGTTAAAATGACAGCTCATATATATATATATATATATATATATATATATATATATATATATACAGTGGGGAAAACAAGTATTTGAACACCCTGCTATTTTGCTATTTCTCCCACTTAGAAATCATGCAGGGGTCTGAAATTTTCATCGTAGGTGCATGTCCACTGTGAGAGAGATAAACTAAAAAGAAAAATCCAGAAATCACAATGCATGATTTTTTAACAAATTATTTGTGTGATATAGCGGCAAATAAGTATTTGAACACCTGAGAAAATGAATGTTAATATTTGGTGCAGTAGCCTTTGTTTGCTATTAAAGAGGTCAAACGTTTCCTGTATTTTTTCACCAGGTTTGCACATACTGCAGGAGGGATCCTGGCCCACTCCTCCACACAGATCTTCTCTAGATCAATCAGGTTTCTGGGCTGTCGCTGAGAAACACGGAGTTTGAGCTCCCTCCAAAGATTTTCAATTGGGTTCAGGTCTGGAGACTGGCTGGGCCATGCTAGAACCTTGATATGCTTCTTACGGAGCCAGTCCTTGGTTTTCCTGGCTGTGTGCTTTGGGTCGTTGTCGTGTTGGAAGACCCAGCCACGACCCATCTTCAATGCTCTGACTGAGGGAAGGAGGTTGTTCCCCAAAATCTCACAATACACGGCCCCAGTCATCCTCTCTTTAATGCAGTGCACTCGTCCTGTCCCATGTGCAGAAAAACATCCCCAAAGCATGATGCTACCACCCCCATGCTTCACAGTAGGGATGGTGTTCTTCGGATTGTACTCTTCATTCTTCTTCCTCCAAACACGCTTAGTGGAATTATGACCAAAAAGTTCTATTTTGGTCTCATCTGACCACAAAACTTTCTCCCATGACTCCTCTGTATCATCCAAATGGTCATATGCAAACTTAAGACGGGCCTTGACATGTGCTGATTTAAGCAGGGGAACCTTTCGTGCCATGCATGATTTCAAATCATGACGTCTTAGTGTATTACCTACAGTAACCTTGGAAACGTTGGTCCCAGTTCTTTTCAGGTCATTGACCAACTCCTGTCGTGTAGTTCCGGGCTGATTCCTCACCTTTCATAGAATCATTGAGACCCCACGAGGTGATATCTTGCATGGGGCTCCACTCCGATTGAGATTGACCGTCATGTTTAGCTTCTTCCATTTTCTAATGATTGCTCCAACAGTGGACCTTTTTTCACCAAGCTGCTTGGCAATTGCTCCGTAGCCCTTTCCAGCCTTGTGAGGGGGAAATTTTCTCTCTTGTGTCGTTGGACAGCTCTTTGGTCTTCGCCATGTTACAAGTTAAAGTCTTGCTGATTGTATGGGGTGGACAGGTGTCTTTATGCAGCTAACGACTTCAAACAGGTGCATCTGATTAAGGATGATACATGGAGTGCAGGTGGACTTCTAATGGGCAGACTAACAGGTCCTTCAGGGTCAGAATTCTAGATGACACACAGGTGTTCAAATACTTATTTGTCGCTATATCACACAAATAAATTGTTAAAAAATCATGCATTGTGATTTCTGGATTTTTCTTTTTAGTTTATCTCTCTCACAGTGGACATGCACCTACGATGAAAATTTCAGACCCCTCCATGATTTCTAAGTGGGAGAAATAGCAAAATAGCAGGGTGTTCAAATACTTGTTTTCCCCACTGTATATATATGTAAACATATAAACACACGAATATAGAACAAGTTAATACTTCCAGTGACTTTTTTTGAGTTGTTGATTCCCGTTAGCTACTGTATTGTAACAGTGACTCTTTATCAATAATCCTTTTAATAATACTTCAAAACAGACAATACATCAATACGCATCTGTAACAGTCATACTCTCAATCAGTCTAATATAATATCCTTAAGTTATAATTTATCTCTTAGGTAATTGAAAAAGGAAATCACTTATCATCTCAATCGACTAGTAATTTCATGTGTTGCTGCTTTATACTTTCCTCTCCACTACATTTATTTGACATGTATAGTTACTTTTTAGATATGGATATGACAATAAGGGAAATTTTGAGTGATGCTCAATATCACTAAAAGAACCCAGCCAGCCTGGCAACAGCCTGTAGGGCCATGTGAGTCAATAAATGGCATTGACAAGTTAGTAAAAACACATAAATCCAAAACAGGATCTTCACGCTGTTGCACCTCTTTAATCTTATGGCTGTTTTACACGCATCCATGGTGTACCCAATAGAAGCAATTTGGAGTTAAATGTCCAAAATTGGCATGCAGACTGGAGGAGCCCTGCTGCTGAGCCAAAGGTGCCCAAATAAATCTAAATCTAAGATTTTATTCATGCTTCCATTTGCAATTAGATGATGATCATAACAGCCTACTGGAATTGTTATTTCTTGCACCAAGTAAATGTTACTATATCACATTTCACATATTTGACAAAGATCTTGATCTAACACTTACTGGTATTTGGAGAGGGGTTTAGACATACTGCCTTGTGTAGGTCCTATAAATTAATTGCTTCTGGAGACATTTGCATTTCTATTGCCTTTAAATATTAATTGATTGATAACACTTTACTGATCGGCCAAGGGGAAATAGTGTCAGGCACTATCTTGTACAGTCTGGCTTGTACAGGCTGTAGACAGAAAGGAAGGCCTGAACAGCTCTGTTTTGCACATGGAAATAATGAGCCTCTGGCTGAATGTGCTCCCTCCTCTGCCACAGCTCATCAGAGGGGATGTGCATTGTTCCAGGATTGTCCTAATTTTGTCCCTTATTCTTCTCTCCACCAATGTCCAGCTGTCTTCCAATCACAGTGCTGGCCAAGGTGATTTTTTTTTATTAATTCAATAACTTTTCCCCCACTTTTATTTTAAAAGATTCTTTCCACAATAACAAGAACCCTATATTTGTTTTATTTTTGAACAAGGCTGCTTTGGTAAACATTTGCCTTCATTGTATTAATAAAGAAAAATTGAAAAACTTAAAAACAATTGAGGATTAATTTGAAAATTGCTTAGTTAAAAAAAAAAATATATATATATATATATATATATATATATATTTAGGCAATATAAATAGTAAATAAATAATTGTTTACTGATGAATGTGTGTATTTAGGAGTATACCAATATATGTAAAATATGTTCTATGAATTTCTGAAATGTTCTGTGTTTTATTTTTTAACTGTAAATATTTAAATAATGTAGCCACAAGGGGGCAATGTCTTATTGTGTCGGTCCCAAGCCTGAATAAATAGAGGGTTCTATGACTATTCTATGACCTATGACTTCCATACTGGATCGGTCCCTCCCCCCAGGAAACCTTTTTTCACACTTTCAACGTTGATGTCATCAGAGATATAAAGGCCAATCACTGGCCTGTTTCACACTGTTTTCCAGGTCTCCTGTTCGTTGCCACATCAGCAGAGCATGGCTCTTTTCTTATTCTCCTCACAGCAGGAGTAGGTGCAGGTCGGAAGCCTTCAGCAGCTTCTCTACGCTCAAAAGATAATTCAGCCACTTCCAGTGTCTCAAGGACCTGCAAGTGACCAAGGACAAGCACCTCAAGCAAATCAGTCCTACTTCTTTGAACCAGAACATTAATAAATATGGTTAAGCAAGACTTTGTTAACGTGTTTAGGTTTTAAGCTACAGTTCACTGTGTTTTAGGCTTGTGAGAAGAACCTTGCCTGCATATTAACTTCTCTTTAATACACCACCTTGAAACACACAAATTGATGTTAATCCTATCCACATACATTGACTGATTTTGCCTTTGTCTGTCCTCAACAGACAAGGAGCCACACATGGCCTGAACTACAAGGAACAGCCACCATGGCAGCCATCTTTGTAGTTCCTCCACACGCACACAAGCACACACACACAAACACACACAGCACACACCCACGCACATTTACATGTATATAGGTCCATCTTAGTTTAGTTGTTATTGTGTGTTTTTACTTTTTGTTTTTTGTGAATGGATGCTTTGGAGTAATACATGCTGCCTCTTTAATGTTGTGCAATGATGAATTATGCCAACCTCTTCTTGAGAACTTTGAATCCCATAACCCTCAATAACTATTAAGATGATTCTGGTTTACATTATGAAGTTAATTGTTAATCAGACTTCCAAATTGATAGTTTAATACAATTTATGAGAGTGAATCAGAGAATTGGCTATCTTTTCCTCTCAACCGAGAGGTGGTGTCTCTCTAGACTCTCTAGCCCAACTCTAGAACTTAATAATTAACCTCTATTCTCAATGAATAATAATATAATAATTTTTGATTCTTTTCAATAGTCAATTTTATCTCAACAAGGCACAACATTTATTTTGGTGTTATTGTACCTCAGTGGCACAACATGCGTTTCCAGGAGACTAGGTGGAAAGGTAGCAGGGCTAGTAGTCTAGGAGTAGGGTTCAAGTTGTTTTACCATAGTGTAGATAGGAAGAGAAACGGAGTAGGAGTTATCATGGAAGAGTTTGTTAGGAATGTCCTGGAGGTGAAAAAAAAATGTCAGAGTGAGGAGTCTGAAGCTACAAATCAAAGGTGTGATGTTCAATGTTATTGATAGCTATGCTCCACAGGTAGGATGTGAGTTGGAGATGAAGGAAAAATTCTGGTTGGACCTTGATGAAGTGATGCATACGATCCCTAGAAGTGAGAGAGTTGTCATTGGGACAGACTTGAATGGACAGATCGGTGTAGCAAAAAGAGATGAGAAGATGATGGGCAATTTTGGTATCCAGGAGAGGAAGCCAGAAGGGCAGATGGTGGTTGACTTTGCAAAAAGGATGGAAAAGGGCATAGTGGAAATCAGTGAATGCCAAGTAGTGGTAGGTGAAAGTGTAGCCAGACAGCATAGGATGGTGGTGTGTAAAATGACTCTGTTGGTGGGGAAAAAGAAGAGGGCAAGGGTAGAGCAAAGGATGAAATGGTGTAAGCTGAAAAAGGAAGGGTATTGCATGACCATTAGGAAGGAGTTGAGACAGGCTCTGGGTGGTCTGGAGGTGTCATTAGCTGCTGACTGGACAATAGCAAGCAATGTGATCAGGGAGACAGGTAGTTGGTGTGTAGTCTGTGTGGTGGCTCAAGGTATGAGGGGTGAAAAATAGGCAGTATTCGTAAACTGTTAATTGAGAATTTCACCCAGAGATTTCTTTAAATGGGCTGATCATGAAAGAAAAGCACTCAGGTCTGTTTCAAAAGGGAAGACAGAGACAGTGGTTCGAGAATACAAATACTCATTCATTCATTCATCTTCTATACCCTCTTATTTCTCATTAGGGCTGCAGGGATCTGCTGGAGCCTATCCCAGCGCATTACAGGCGAGAGGCAGGGATACACCGCAGATGGTCACCAGCCTATCATGGGGCACAAACACCATTCACTCCTACACTCACACCTATGGACAATTTAGAGTCTCTAATTAACCACAGCATGTTTTTGGACTGTGGGAGGAAGCCTGAGTACCTGGTGAAAACCAACACAGACACAGGGAGAACATGCAAACTCCACACAGAAAGGTCCCAGACCCAGGACCAAGAAGGTCCTGAACCTGCGACCTTCTTGCTGTAAGGCAACAGTGCTAATCCTTAGGCCACTGTGTCATCCAGAATACAAATATATTTATTACAAATGATTGTCATTTTAAAACTCTGCCACTTAAAGAACAGGGTTCCCAGGGACACCAAACACAAAAAGACAAATGCAAACAATTTATATATAAAAAAAGCAACCAAAGATCGATTATAATGAAACACAACAAATTAAGAAAAAATCTATAATACAACAAATTGACCAAAATCTATAAACAATCTACAAAGAAAGAACTTACAAAACTAACCAAAATAAACAAACTAACACAATAATCCTACTTATGAGTGCAACAAAACCAATTCCTACATAGAAAACCAAAAGAACACAAACAGAAACAAACAAAACACAACTAAACAAATTTGAGTTCCACACGGTGCTCTCACACATGCACACAGAAACACACTTTAAAATGTGGCTGAATCACAGTCTCGCCCAAGCAGCAACACTACCACTTAGCCAGCTGACAAACAGTCAGGAGCCACGCTCCAGTTCTCAGCAAGGCAGGCCAACCAATAATAGTGGAAGCAAACAATTTGTATGAAAAAAAAAAGCAAAACAAGGCAATACCCAGGAGGTAAAGCAACACCATCCAGCGGGAGACAAAGCAGCAGTGGTTTAGTACTGGCGCTTAGTCTTACAATAACAAACACAGGATAAGAAACTTACAAATGGCTGGAGGAGGAAGCTAAGGCTATTGCGCTACATACCAGTGCACCAGCGTGCAGCCAGAACACCCAAGCAGACCTCTATGAAACAAAAAAACAAGAATCTCTACTGGACAGGCCACATGCGAGAACTACAGCTACTGTCAACAGCCCACCTACCACCACATAGAAGGGGAAGTGACGGACACCTGGTTGTGACGCACCCCAACCTCAGCCAAGCAAGAGGGAGACAGGTGTTCTCTGCCCACCTTTATACGGATTTCTCCCCTCATGGTTGGCTGAGATTGTGACACAGCTGAACGCCCTCAGGACCAGTAGGTTCATCCAGCTACATCTGGAAGGAAAGTAGATAAGAAGACTTGGTGGTGGAATGAGGAGGTGTGATGGGAAGGTGGAAAGAGTACTTTGAAGAGGACTGCATCAGGGATCAGCTCTAAGCCCCTTCTTGTTCATTGTGGTGATGGACAGGCTGACAGATGAGGACAGATAGAAATCTCAATGGACTAGGATGTTTGCAGATGACATTGTGATCTGCAGTGAGAGATTCTCCTCCTACACGTGGAGGAGAATCTAGAGGGGCAGGAGGTTTGCACCGGAAAGGAGAAGAATGAAGGTTAGTTGCAGCAAGACAGAATACATGTGTATAACCCAAGTGGAAGAGTGAGGTAACAGGGAGAAGAGATAAAGCAGGTGGAGGATTTAAAGTACTCAGGGTCAGTCCAGAGCAATGGAGAGTGTGGAAAAGAGGTGAAGAAGCATATACAGGCAGGCTGGAACAGGTGGAAAAAAGTGTCAGGTGTGATGTGTGATATAAGAATTTTGGCTAAAATGAGAGAAAATGAAAAATAGAAGAGGTGACTGTTGTAGACCAGCAAGTAGCAAAGATTAGTAAGGATGAACTGAGGGGGCATTGAAGAGGATGAAGAGTAGAAAGGCAGTTGATCCTAAGGATATTTCTGTTGGAGGTATGGAAATTTCAAGGAGAGGTGGTAATTGAATTTCTGACTGGGTTGTTCAACAGGATCTTAGATAGTAAGAAGATGCCTGTGGAAAGAAAGTATGTTACTGCCCATTCTTAAGAAGAAGGGAGATTGTTCTTAAACAGTTATAGCAACTTTAGAGGAGTACCGCTGATAAGCCATACAACGAAGTTATGGGAAAGAGTAGTTGAAGCTTGACTAAGGCCAGAAAAGTATGTTTGAGCAGTGCAGGGCATGTATGAGGACTGACAGACAGTGGTGAGGTGTGCTGTAGGTGTGAGAGAGAGAGGTTTTTTGGTAATGTGGTATCATCACTTGGCATCATACATTTTCTATCAATTTAAAATATGTAATTCATCAGTTTCAGAACTATCACATAAACAACATGGGAAAAAACCGCATACATCACCTACATCACCTATGTACAGAACTGTTTATAGGGTGCAAATTCTATTAGATGTAGGTCAGTTTTGTCCTTTTTAGTTTTTTAGTTTTTCCCCTTAAGTTTTGGATTACCTTTTTCAGATAAGCTTCCTCTATTATTCTTCCCTAAAAGTTACAATCAACATCACCAGATGAATGATTCTATGCTTTACAACTTCACTCCTTAATGTGTCTTTTACAGACTCCTTTTTATTAGCCATTTTGAACATCCTGTCAGTAAAAGAATGAACAGTTTTATTTCATCAGTTTCCAGCAAATCAGCCTTCTCCAAAATCCTCAAAATGTCCTCTCTCAACATGTGTCCCTATATTGTCATGATCAAGATTTCACAACCGGTCCAACTTGATGAGCACTCTGGTTCCAACGCTACATCTCCTTCTAGAGTTAATATACATGTTACTTGTAGGATTTCCCTTTTCAATATCTGTAGTTAGACCATTTAAAGGTTATCTTTTCTGCTCTGGCTTTCCAGCCACTTGGCCTTTTCTTTTGTTCATCATTCTCCTAGGGGAGTAGCTCATTTACTGTTTCACATCATGTATAATTCAACTTTCCACATTGCATAATACTTATTTAAAATCTCCAATTTTAGGCCTCATTAGCAATGTTTGGCCGTGGGTTGCCATTTTGTTGATTTATTCTCCTAAATAAATATAGAAGACAATTCTATTTGATTGTTCTCCGTCATGCACATTTGCTATCTCCCAGTTATTAAACAGTTTCACTCTTTTCTGTCCTGCACTTTTTTCTTCCTTGGAGGTATAACATGATTTAAAAAATACAGATGAAACCAATTTTCATTCTTAAAGCAACTAAGAGGAACATTTAACTGGTTATAAAACAGTCTCATGATGCCTCTATGGCCTACATGAGCAAATGAGGCCATCAGTGAGAAAACTGTGACTGTGTTTGGGTCAGAGCACAAATGAGAGAGTAGAGGTGGTCGAGTAAGCTTTTTCCTTGTCTTTTCTCATTGCAGTGCAGGGCAGGTCTGTGGGAGTGTCCTCAATTTTATTGTACCCTGCACAATGACAATAAAGAATTAATCTATTCTATTCTAAAGAGTGAATGAAGGGTGGTAAGGGCGCTAATCTTAAATAGTCACAGATACATATATTAGCTCATAGCTTTGCAAAAACAAAAGGAAAGTTCCTCATAGCCACTTTAATTTTGCCTTTGTGTTGTTTGCCACATTTTTTGGATCTTAGGGTTCCCACATGCTCAACTTTGATGTTAACCATACTATGGTTCAACTGTTTCACAACTCTTTTAACTCGACTGTGTGTCGGATGAAATGGCGGGGCAGTGGGTACCACTGTTCCCTCACAGCAAGAAGGTCTCAAGTCATTTCTGTGTGGAGTTTGCATGTTCTCCATTTTTCTGTTTTTCTCTGGGTTCTCCAGCTTCCTTCTGCAGTCCAGAAGGAACTGCAGTCCAAAGACATGTTTAATATGCTTGGGTGTATCCCTGCCTCTCACCTGCAGTATACTGGGATTGGCTTCAGCATTCCTAGTGAGGAAACAAGTGGATATAGAAAATGAATGAATAAATGAGTCTCTCCTTAAACTGAGCAGCAGAGACACAATTGTATGATATGATTTACAAGTCCTGGAGCTGCTTCGTACTCAGCTAATAATAAAACAAATCTTATGACAGTATGACAGCAACCAATGTGATTTATTGACATATAGGAACATGTTCTGATCCAGACTTGTAGTCAAATAAAATTAATTTACATGTAGTATATCATGAGCAACAATTCTACTAGGCTATGGAGTCACACATTCATTCAGTATCAATGGACCAATGCTACAACAGTGTCAAATTTTTGGTCATTATCAGTTCAGATTTAGCTTCATATTCCAATTCAAGAATTAAATACCACAATATCTATGTTTATCTTTGAAGGCATATGAGCTTGTGCCTGTCTTTCTCCTCTTAATTTTCTTACATTCTTTCCTCTGTGTGCCCCTTAGTTTCTAGGATTTTCTCTTCCTCTGCTAAACAAACAGACACAATGAACACACACTATGTGCTTGTGACAATTCAGAACGCTTTGTAATGGCTTTGATCAATAATTGATCAAAGGAATCTTCTGTTAGGAGACTGTAGCAAAGATGAGTCCCCATCAAGCAGAGCTCCACAGCCACCACGGAAGCAGCCTCCACACAGACTGGTCCCACAATAACATAACACAACATCTCCACATGTCTGACATTACCCGAAGCTCTAGTGCCTGCCAAGTCTTATACATCCGAGCATAGACAGCAGGCCAAGGTAGCATGTTACGTACTAAGATCTTAAATGTCTTGGGAGTTTAGATCTAAAAATGGCCTCGGGGTTCAACCGCAATTTTGCTTGAGAAATCTGTCCAAGTTCAATGGCTTGGTTGTGCCACTAATGCTGGATGGCTCTATTTCTATTATATGTGTAGTTATTATTTCTGTGGATGAAGGATGGATGTATAAGGTAGATGAGGTGAAAGTGAAAGTGAAGTGAAAGCCTTTTAATTATTTACTTCTTGATCAATCTTTCATTTGACAGTCTTTCCTGTGAAGCATAACATTCTCCATTTCTTTCACCCCGCTACCTCTCATTATTCAAAATTGTTGTATTCTCCAAATAGATTGAACGGAATGCTAAAATCAGCCATTGGTGTGTTTTCCGGTCTGGTCTGCTATTATGGCAGCAAGTTTGACAGCTGTGCTCTTGTGGATGAATTTAGAGCAGGTGATTCACCTTCACATGCAATAAATGGTTTTGATGCACACCTACTAGCCCAATCAGAAAAGAATGTTCAGCCAGTGGCATAACTAGGATTTAATCATTGAATCTTAACTGTTTTGTTCTCTTTTAAATATATATCAAGGCTTTAGACAGACTACAAAGCATCCACTAAGATTTACAAAGGGAACACATTTGTGAATACTGGCTAGCCTAAGATTGTATATGTGTTTATTTTAGCTCCCCCTGCTCTGTAGTACCTCCTGTGTGGAATGTGTCCAATTCGGGTGTGTATATGCACCCATTGTCATGTGTTTCTTTGCTAACACTCCACTGCAGAAAGGATTCCTACAGTATGCCCTCTTTCCACAACTCTGGCCTCAGGGACCTGCAATAAGGAGAGAATGCAGGAAAAGGAAAAAACAAAACAAAAGAAACACTGGAGAGTAGAATGCCAAGCACAGTTGTCCAGGAGCTGTTTATTCTGTTTTCAGGCTACATGCTGTGCTTAAGCAATTGTGAATGTGTGTATGTTTTGTGTACGTGTGTAAGGATGTGTGTTTTTGTGCTCACTCTTCCTGCTTGCACACATACCAGGTGTGCTATCACAGACTGTGAAAGAGAAAATACTTGTTGGTGAGAAAGGAAGAGGAGTAGTGAGTGAGAGACAGAGAAAGAAAGTGATAGAGAGGGGAGGCGAGAGTTGGCACAGGGAAATGAATGAAAAATTCATAGGACTACAGGTCCCAAAAGCTCTTCTGTCTTTACCAGGAGTCCTCGACTTAAAATGTAGACCAGGGCCGGTGGAGGTGTTATTGAGGAATCTGGAGTAAGCTGAATGGAGATTTAACAACACAACTATATCACTTAACAGCAACAGAGTGTTCAGGGAGCACCCTTATAGTTCATTGTATCAATTTCTACTGGCACCCAGCCTTTACCACATTCACTGTAAGTCAAGAGTGTGATACAATACAGTAAACCAATAGACCTACTAAATAAACTAGAAGATAGGGATCTTTGTAATTATAAAGACAACATCTAGATGCCATATCCGTGACACTGCCTTTAGCTGACAAAGGAACAACTTAAGATTAAGAGAAAACAGAAAACAGAGTGAGTGAGGAAAAAGTAACCTCCTCTTCTTTCTTCACTACTGCAGGGTTGCCTGTCATTGCTGCATCCTCAGGATGAGAGCTATTGGGCTTTCACACAGAACACAGCAACAGTGCCATCAATAAGTTGCATAAAATTGCATACATCTAACTAAAGTAACCTATCATGTTTTAAAACAGTATGGAATTCAGAGAAAACAATACTGATATGTTTTTGAAAATATCCGTAATTTCCGGTCTATAAAGCACACCTGAATATAAGCCACACCAGCTATATTTAGGGAAGAAACAAATGTGTACAATACAATGTACAAGTCACACTGGACTATAAGCCACAGGTGTTTTCAATGTTTAATTACCATATGTAAGGGTTCATGCACAGAGCGAATTATCAGAAATGAGATGTCTATTTAGGGAAGCTTCTGTTTGATAACAAGTATTTGCATAACTTATTCAAGTGTTACTCTTTAGTGCAACAGTACTGAACATGTACTGTGCTCTGTAAACTGTACTGTATCATATAGCCTTTCCGACACAATCTTTAACATGTTTAACAGCATTTGAAACGTGTACACTCACAGTACAGAAATACTTCCATAAACAGCGCACTCCCAGCCCACGTCCCGGCTTTCTTTTTTTCTTCCTTCTTTGATAGCCAGATCCACTGCCTTTAACTTAAAAGCTGCATTACCTGCATTTCTTCATGAGGGTTTGTACATGAAAACTTCCTTTGCGCAAACTGTCATTCTCGTAATGCCTGTCTTACTCTTGTTCTGTCTCTGCTGAATTTGGTTCCTGATTTGCGTTCATTGTTCGTGCAAATTGCGTGTCTCACAAGTAAAAGGTGGGCAACGTTGACTGGCCATAGAGATAGATTTAGAAGGTCCTCTAGTAGCTGTTAACTGTAAAAATCCATATATTAGGAGCACCATTGAATAGGCTGCAGGGTTCAAAGCATGGGGGAAAAAATGCAGTTTATAGTCCGGAAATTACGCTAATCTAATCCAAACTTGCATTGTGGCTATGACTTGAATGTATCTGATTCAGTTATACTAGATCAAATTGCCCTTTGGGCAGTTTTAACTTTACAACCATAAATTAGCTCCAACCTCTTGGACATTTACAAAATGGAAAAGATGAGAGTATTTGTTAATAATAAATTAGACAACTTTGCTTCACAGTGAGCAAATAGGATTAACCCATTGAACTCCACAATGTAAATGGTTAGCCAGGCATACATTGGTATTAAGATAAAAAGGTTATATATGTCAATTTACCATAATAAACTTGATAACAGGGTGACACAAGACAGAAGTCTTAGCTTTCAACTGTGAAAAAAATGAACACTAGCTATTATAGTGATTGCACTGCAGGTTTTGTGATTATGCACTATTTCAAAATACAAATATAATTTACCAATACATGCTTATTTCCAAAATAGTCACACAACAGCACACAAAGAAACCATAAAAGACATTGTTGGGACAACTCAAGTGGTATCCAACAATATAAAATATATATTATTATACCCTCAGTCTGCCCTCAGTCTTAATTTTTATTATAATTATTTGTGGATGGAGCAGAGTATGGTCCATCCACCCTGTTCCACTGTCAGCCCTCATCAGAATCCCCCACCATGCCACCTGAGAGCCAGACACAGAGCCACCATCAATCCCCCGCCGATCCTGTCCAACCCCATCCCATCTCATTGTCATGATTGTGCTAAAAAAGAAAAGATTAAATTTTCATATATATGATAGTGGTATAGTAATAATATCAATATTGATTTTAATTTTATAAATAGGTACAATTATATAAATGTATTAAAATTATTATGATAGTAGTAGTAGATAATTTTTAGGTCAATGGGTTGTTATGTGTAAAAGATTAGAGTAGAAAAAAAACATGAAAGAGGAAAAAGTAGAATAAAAGAACAAAGAGAAAATAATATTTTGACATTCTATATTATCTATGGAAATGTATGTAGGATGTTCTAATATGTAATCCTAACACTTCGGAAATGCATATTCAGTAATTCTAGCTGTCTCCTCATGTTGGCACACTAAATACAATTGTATGCCCAAACACATACACATGCCTGTGTGCAAAAGGCTACAAACACTGATTTGAAAAACACTGACACACATACAAATGTTCAATTGAATCTTTATATAAAAATGCACCTTTTTTTCATAAATAACTACTTCCAAATTTTACAATAAATGGTGACAAACATACTCGAAAAAATCAGATGTTATATGCCAGTAATGACCTGTTGGCCAGCTGCTGCTTTGAATCCAGTTTTTGTTTTCTCTCTCTGTCTCTGTTGTCTATTTGAAAAGAAATATTGTAACAACAATGTGCAACTTTCAGTATGAACATTATATATTCCACAAAACCGCTTATTACTTTTTTATTAATAAATTAGTTAGCCAACATTGAAGATGATTAAGCCCCTGATGAGTAGGAAAGCAGAAAAAAAACGATTGACAACAATTTGTTAAAACAAATTAACTAAGACAAATACTGAAAAAGACTTTGGATACATATGCAAATGCATAACAGTTATGCATTAAGCACAGACTGCAACACCTGAACCTCTTAGGGCTGGCAGTGTATTTGTAAGGAGAGTATCATAGCTCAAAACCATCTGTGGTGTGTTACCACCCCATCCCCCAATTTCACTCTTGGTTTAGCTGTAGGTCATGAAGTCCTTTTATCACCAACAGTGCAGACATCCATCTGTAAGGACTATTGGTTCATCCTCATGGTCAGGATGGTCGTTTCTCTGTCAGAGGCGAATCAGGCTCTGGAGAGGTGGGAGGGCCATTTACCAACATTGTAAGACATATGGCACACAAGCACACACAACTACTCGCATGTGCACATGCCTTCAGTACGCGCACACTCAAGCCATTAACCAATATGACAAAACACAAGACTGATGAGAACACACACAGATGTCAAGGAAAATCACATATAGCCAGTGGATCTGTGCAGGTTTTTATTTTCATGTGCGTGTCTGCATGTGTGTGTATGAGTGTGTGTTCATGTGTGTACTATTCCCCAGGCAGCCATCTCTCTTGGTGACAACATGAGCATGTGACAGGAGCAGGGGAGCATTGAACTGAGTCATAGTCTCCTGGGGGCAAGTGTGATGATCAAGAGGACCTTTAGGAGAGCAACCGAAGCTTTACCTAAACAGCCCTACACTCATTCGCAGAGTCATCTTGTTTACCACTTACTAATCTGGCCCATATATTCACAGGCCCTGTCCCTGTGGACTAATACAGCTGACAGACATCAAAGAATAAAAGTGATCACAGACCTTTGGTCTGGTGGGAGTGGTGGGAGATGTGTGTAATTTTAGAATGTGAAACAAAGACTACATGGGGGCAATTTTGTTCAGTACACAATAACATGACGGGACATACAGTTTGTTTTGTCTTATTCATTCTTGTTATCTTTTTTCATCACCATGCAGTGTTATTATGCTCTTATAGGTACACTCTGTCCTACAGTATACCACCTGCACCCTTTCCAGGATCTCCTCAGGCCTGCATCACTAGCAGGCACCAATATGGCAGCTGTGCATGACACATGTTCACGGAAAAACTTCTCTTTGCTTCACTTCATCCTCTACCCTTCATTTCACTCAATGTCTTATGACCCTCCCCTCCTATTCCCTTTGGCCCCTACCACACCATTCTGAACAGGTGAACCCACAAGAGGGTCAGTTTAACATCCTTCACTGTACTTGTCATGCTGTTCTCTCTTCTCCAGCTCAGTCAACCCCCACCACCCTGTGGCAAGCGGCAACCAGAGACATCTGTCCCAAGAGCCGGCAGCACAATCCAGAGAGGACACCTCAAAGAGAGAGGTCCAAACTTGGTGAAGGATAGTGAAAAGAGGCCAAGGGGCAGCTGCTGAGGATGAGTTTGAGTAGAACTCAACTTTTCAAGCAAAGTTTGGAAACTACAGTGTATTTATAACTGTGGAGCTTCTGGCCCATTCCAAGGCGTAATCCTATTTCATCCTTTGCTCTACCTCTCTGTTGCAACTACCCCTACCCTGTCTGGTCTGAAATATTCCCTGATGAAATGGGAATGGCACCTTGTGTGGTCATTACAGCAATATATATGTGCTGCACAAAATGGTCCATTTGTACCAAAGGCCCAAAGTTCATTTCGTATGTGTGACAGCATCAGTCACACTCTGGTGCAGTAGGTAGAGTGGCTGCCTCATGTACAGAGGCTACAGACCTCATCGTAGACAGACCTGGTTTGATTCCTGCATCAACGAAAAGTGAAAGAAACCAAAACTCCACAAAAGACCTTTAACCAGGTGCTTTTGTTTCACACAATAAAATTAACAATGCATTAGTTGCAAGGAGAACAAATTACTTTGCAGATTCATTCAGTATGAATGTTGTTGGAATGTACATGGCATACATGAATATAGTGCAAAAAAAGAATGCAAGAAAAGATAAACAAATCAGTATCAGAGAGCTTCATCACTTTAAGGTGCGTAAAAATTAAACCCAGAGGGTCTAAATCTAGCAATGATATCTTCCAACACTGGGCCCTGACTCCAGCAGTTTGTTCCATTACCATGCCAGCGGGTTTATCTAGAATATGCCTTTTCCAGCTCATTATGCCCACTTTAGGCTCCCATAAAGTCATTAATCCCAATCACTGTGTTAATTTTCACACATGCCAAACCACTATTCCACATTTGGCATATCTTTTTACCCTTCTGTAATGTCCTGTGGTGCATGTGTGTACACACAGATACACACATATCCACAGTATGCCCTCTACTTAGTAATTCTGTTTGTATCACACTTTCTGTGATTGCAGAAAAAAATACTTTAAGGGGGAGAAAAAGATGATAATGATCAGAGGAAATCTGGCTAAATATAGGTTTATAAACTCTGATTGATGACACTTTTCAGTATTCGTTCAATATCATGAGTTATTTTTTTGAAGCAGCTTTGTGTGTGTATAAATGATTTACTCTCATGCAGAATATTTGTCTTGCTGAAAAGCTTTCCAGCACCAGCACTCGATACATTATAAGACTACTGGTGTTTTGCCAAGGTGCCTCTTAGTCCAAGAAGGAAACAGAAAACAATAGAAATATAGATCAGTGTTTCCCTACCATTTACTGTACATTAAGTTGACCATTCCTAAGTCATGCCCATTTTTCCCTGTCCAATAATAGTTGAGCAAAGTTGGTGGCAAGTGGTGCTTGTCTAAAAGAAACCACATTTTGAAGAAGGTAATATTACAATGTAGTTTAAGGCTTACTACAATGGTAACAATCGTTTTATTATATTCTATATAGTCACACCCTAAGTTAGCTAATGCTACGAAATACTAAAACAATATATAGCTACATGAAGAGAAACTATCAACAGTATCAAGTAGGGTGCTTCCTCCTTATTTCTGTGGAGATATAGTTTAGTTGATGACATAAATTTAGTTTTGAGAAAAGATCAAGGCTAACGTCCCTTTGTCTCTTTTGTCTCTGTAAGGCTATATGCCCCCCCAAAGTAACTTTTGGTGTTATTTGTTTGGATATAAATGATGTCTAGCATCACAATGGGAAAAGATTACTTACTAAAAAGTATGATTTAGGGAAAAAGGGGTCACATACCCCATACTTCATACATCCTTTTTGTAGGGCTTGTCCTAGATAGCAACAGTAAAAAAGTGGGCATGACAAATTTGCACTCATTAATCCTTAAAAATGTGACATCAAACTAATGGAGAAAGTTGTAGCCACCATGTGAGCCATTATAAACAACTTCATTTTTTAACATCAGCAGGGAGCATATTCTGGGTTATATATGCTTGTAGGTGGTATGTGGAAGCTTGTCAATTTGAGTCATGAGTTGATATGTGCATAATGATAATGCATGCAAGTCTGTGCATTTGTAAATGGAATGGAGACATCTATGATCTATGCTGGGGTGCCTAGCAATGTGAGCAGTATTGGGGACTCACTTGCTGTTGCTAAGATGTAATAAGCAGAGATGTTGGAAGGGGATCAGAACACACACAGAGAGAGAAGATAAAGAGGAAAAATGATCAATGAGTGAAATTTAATTTGAGATATTTAGATGTGCCAAAGTTCTGTTCCAGGGGATATGTATATCTTTCTGTTTCAGAGGGCGTTCCAGACCTGATGTGTGTGTTTTTAGTAGAAGTGAGCCCAGTAAAAGATGCATAGTGCTGGAGACCAAAAGATCAAATTATTTGATTTACAGTAGCAGTGTCTCTCTCTCCCTCTCTCTCACATACACAAACACACACTCACACTGATTATTCACCCTTGGCAGCTTAGTATTCACACATGACCACATGGCTTTGAGGAAAAAGCCCTGCATTGGATGGAGAAGGAAAGCATAATAGAAAAAGTCATTTGAAGGGAACTCAGGAGCCCAGGACCACATTAAGATCAGCCGCCGGCTTGAATGAAAGATCATGTCAAACTCATCACAGGATGTGAGTGTGCCTGTGTATGTTTTTGTGTGCAGTGAGAGAGAATGAGGAAATGCCAAAAGAAACAGTCACAGTATAAATATGATGTGAAAAGTGTGCTGAAGAGTAATTTATTAACACGGTCCCCTGACTCTCCAGACTATGACATTTTCTCGGTCTTTCCATCCTTTACTCAGTGGATTTCACAGTAGAGCAGCACAATACATTGTTTCAGCATCGATATTGACATGTAAACACATGCAATAGTCACACTGCAGTATGAGTATAAGTATGGCAAAATAACTCAAGCACATGGCCCTACAACTTTGCAGTTCATGAATTTATAAAACCACAGTAGGCCCCATTGGCTGCCTAACACAACCTGAAAACGAGTTTTGCCTGTTTTGGTTATTTGATAAACTAATCTAGTGAATCCCTCCATCAGAGCACATAGTGAACTGACTGCTGCGCATGCAGTCTGTGTAACACCTGTCTGTAAACATGCATGGAACACAGCTACTGTCACAGATAATGTCACTTGGATGTGAGAAGCAGGTGTTCATATTTATTATTTTTTGGTAGTTTTTCATCCTTCAGGATTGTTTTTTGTTTCAAGATAAGATGGAGAAGTTAGACTAGTTAATCATAGGAAGTTCACAGTGTTTACTCCTCTGTGAGTGAAATTTTGGTTGGTTAAATTTTATCAGTTATTCCTTCCCACTTTGACGCGCTTTTCTTTGTAGTTTAGTTTTTGATGATTAATAGCGTGAGAGTAGTAAGGGGCCTTAGTTAGACATAGTGTATATTTTGAGTGTAGCATTTTTGTTTTAATTTTCATAGCGCCCGTTCCCTGCAGCTCTGTGAATAAACTTCCAAACCTGACTGTTCTACGCTTGAGTCCTCTGTTTATTCTAGATGTGACTCCTTATAGTGGCTGCACTGCAGCGTGTTCTGTGAAGGAGAAATAACTTTTACCTTGTGGTTTGTGTGTTTCTTTATTTAAAAACCACAGAACTTCACTGATATCACCTCCTAGTGCTGGATATAAAAGTCAGTCAGTCATTTTCTATACCTGCTTATTCCTCATTAGGGTCGCAGGGGTCTGCTGGAGCCTATCCCAGCACGTTACGGCGAGAGGCAGGGATACACCCCAGATGGTCACCAGCCAATCGTGGGGCACACACACCATTCACTCACACACACACACACACACACACACACACCTACAGGCAATTTAGTCTCCAATTAACCTCAGCGTGTTTTTGGACTGTGGGAGGAAGCTGGAGTACCCGGTGGATATAAAAGTATCCTCTCTAAATCAATTCTCTATAGTTGTCTAACCGCTGTTCTCCCATTCAATGACGGGTGCAGAGTCCTGGGCCCACCTAATAGATTCTGCTTAAGTTGTTCTAGTCTAATATCTTGTATATGGGCAGATTTCACAGGTTATCCACCTTTTTGTAATGCTGTGATTGAGCTTCCACAGACATTCAGTTTACCCACCTTTACCCCCTGTCAACAACAGAAGTTCTGAAACTGCAATAACTTGTGCAAATTGTGAAAGGATACCACACAGCAGCCGATGATATCCTTTATATATTCAAGTATCTTAGATCGTGATCCTGTTTTTACCAGAAAATCCCCTGTGTGAACGTTTGCATCTTCCAAGTCCATCAGGGGAACACTGCCTCTAATTCCAAAGGATGGGGATAACCTCCTTTCCACTCTTTGCTCTTTAATTTTCTGCAGGGACCGAAAGGATTTTAGCAAATCTTCTTTCATTTTGTCTAGGCCAGACAGGAGGAATACCTGTGGGATTAACACTTTGGAAAAAAAAAATCTTGTTTTTACTTTCTTTACTTCCTTGGTCCCTTCTTCCACCACTTTAGCCAAGGTCAAGTTCAGTCAAGGTCAGCTATTCCTGCTGGCCGCAGTCTCGTGACTCAAGCTGAATTGTCATGCAGTAATTGAAAGTATGGACATCCTGGGAAGGTCCATCACTGCATTTTATACTGTTTTCATACATCTAGTGTTCCTTCCATTTCTGAAATGCCAGAGCAGGAGGTTTCTGAATAAAACATCATCCGTCTCTCACTCCGGAAGGATTTACCTTGGACTCGAAAGTGACTATAAAGTGAAATTCTCATGACAGATCAGTGCAGAGAGTGTATGACCCTTCCGGTGACTTTTGAAATATATTCAATCAAAGTAACACCCTCAGCAGAGTGCGCCGATGCAGCTAACAGACGCCTTTTACAGATCACACATCTCAGTGACTCCGTATTTCATTGATTTCAAATAAATTTTATTTACATGTGAATTGACTATGATGTTTTTCCTCCTATAAGCTAATCTTCTCTAGACAGTTAGACAGGGCTCACAGTTGTAACATATGTTTCATCTGTCTTCTTGCAATAGCTGCTTCCCAAACTACAATTAGGTCCTGCAACATCTCACCCAGATGACTTGGAATGAATTTAAACAATCAATTTCAGTAGTGAGTTACTATTGAGTTCAATCATTTGTACTTTGTCCATTCGTCTCTCACCTGGCCTGCAGATTTCACAGGTCAAGGAATCATTTGGAAAGCTTTAATTAGCTTTCTCAACCTAATGAGTTCTTGGGCATCATACAAATTTTTCCGTCTAAGGCAGTTTTGAGCCAGTTCCTGTCAGCTTGAATTGTTTGTGTGAGCTTGATAGCATAAAGGACTTTTAATCATCAATTCAAATTCATTACCCCCCTAAATGAGTAATGTTTCATTCCTTACAGTCATTTTGCCCCATACATAAAGCTACCCCATGTTTAAAGATGCCTCTCTGCCTGTGACAGACACTGTCAGCCCGTTTTTGGTAACTTTCATCATCATTACGCTGTAAGATCCATCCCACATTTTGAGGGGAAATTGTAATAACAAGTTGAAAAAAGGTCATTTCAGACTCAAATTATTTACATGTATGTACATTCAAGTACATACCAAAATGTCTCCATGAAGACGGTATATATATATATATATATATATATATATATATATATATATATATATATATATATATATATATATATATATTAGTTTTAAGATGAAATAGAGCGGTGTGACCCATTCCCTTTCCCCAGATTTAATTCAGCCCAGTCTAAATGTGGATGGGTACTGCCGATAACCGATAACTTGCTGGACCTGAAGTGTCTTTTTAGAGCCAGTTTTCTGGGGAATTGAATTTCAATCGTGTGAGCAGTAAATGAGAGGGAGATTTATGTGGCCATGCGTGGGAAAAGGGTATAACAAGGCAGCAGCGGCAGTCACTTTACACTTTGTCACATTCACAAAGAACGCATTAAGGCTTTGACCCACTTCAAGCAGGGCCAGAATATAACTGCTGGTCTCTAATGCTGCCATGATGGTCATTGTCACCACCCATGTCAATTTCATGCTCATGACCATCTTCAAATCATTCCAGAGTGAAATTTTACCCCAAGATGAACCTTGATTGTTTATGAATTTCCCTTGATGTGTGATATGATTTGAAATTCATTAAAAATGAAAGTCACTTGAATGTGCGTGTTAATAAAGACAGGGAGGGGTATTTTGAAGAAGAGGACCCATACAGTAAAGGCTTGGCATTACTTACATACTCTGTCTTTTTCTCCCTATTTCTCCATCTCTCTTTCTCTCACCAGCGTCTAATGCTAGACTGATAGAGCTTGGAGCACAGCCACTCGCTGTCAGGTTCCAGCTAATGGAATCAACATGGCTGACGGATAAACCCACCGAAAATAAGTTGTCAGAGAGCTCCGAGCCCTTCATCAACCTCCCTGCCATGCATGGCACTGCCTTGACCCCTCCCAACGCTGGAACAGGAAGGTGTTTCATCTTCGGCATGCTGAAATTACATTTCAAGTTTTTATTTATTAATGCATACTTTTTTTTTTTACGTTGCATCTTTGGGTTAGAAAGATGTTCTGGGAAATGGGCTTACCTGTCATTTCTCCTCTGGAGAGCTGCGTTTGTCATATAGGGACTTGTACAATATGATTCATTATCATACCAGGCATGATGGATTGAGATGAGTTTTTTTTTTTTTTAAATCCTCACTGTGAATCCACAGTTTGATGCAAAGGAATATTCCTGCATTTAAAAGTTGGAAGTAAAAAAAAAAAACAACTTAAATTTGAAGATTTGGGCTAATTCACATGGGGACAAAGTCACATGGAAAGATAAGACAAGTAAGATGCACAAAAACATCTGAACACTGGGCCATATTCTAAGAGCATGTTACGTTTCAGGTAAATAATTTTCAGACTATATGATGGTTTCCTTCCCTCAGCAGTGCAAAATTCCACAGGCCATCAATGGCCAAGACAGATGACGAAAAGGGGAAAATGAACTTCCACAAATGCATGAGTGACCGTGGCCTCACTCCCTAGCATGTACCAAAAGTTGTACTTTTTTATAATGTTCCATGCACTGTTGCAGTGATTTTGCCTACAGGGTTAATCAATACTGCATGTGAGTGAAAGAAATATCTTACCGATCTCTTACTTGGACTCATATAAACAATTCATCTCCCACTGAACATTAGAAAAGTTGTGTTTGTTTCATATAGACCTGTGTATGAGAGCAAATCTGTCTGAATGGATTCGTTTTAATATCCTTTTCCACATAAGGCATGTACAGCATAGTATGTTAAGAGTATTTCTCAAATGATGTAATCCTCACCCAACTGCGAGAATCCATGAAAGCAGTTGCATTCAGTGCCAGCCTGCTGTTATATACTTATATACTTCAGAATCAATGGATCTTGGCTAATTTATCAAACCGAGGCAGCTGCTCTAGTCTCCTTCATCCACTATTCATTTTAAGGTCTATCAGTTTCCCCAAATATTGATTTGATGAATTAGGTGACATGCAATGTAGATTAGCAGGGAAATTAGGTCACGGATTTCACACATCCACTGCATCACACAGCTTTCTGTTCAGTATCACCCAGCTCCACCAGGAGCCACTGTAAATCCATATGTGCAATAGAAAGAGACCAAAGATGGGATGAGAAGAGTGGGGGGGGGGCATGCAGGGAGGTAAAAACGCTCAATGTATTAGATCAGCCACACCACTGGTTTTGTATACCAACAGCTGTGCTCTAACACACTTGACAAGATTAAAAGTCCAAACATATAAATAAATAGACAATCTGCATCCTGCCTCTCCCTCCCTATGTGTACTTTTGCACCTTGTGAACCACATAGGAGACGGAGGGAAAAGTGCTGGAGCATAATTTAGGGCTGCTTATAAGATCACAAAATGTGACCCACTTCAATAATGGCTGACTAAAAGATGCAAGGCTCTATTAATATTTTGGGAGACACTTCTTCATGACTCTTGAATAATATTCTGTGTGTGTGGACTGTGTGGCTGTGCTCCATGCATCAGCGTTTACGGCGCGAAGAGCAAACGGAAAGAGAAAAAGGAAAAGCAGGACAGAGAAATAACTGATGACAGATCCACAATGCTCAGCAGTAAGTACATCTCTCAGTACATGACCATACAGCTGCTCCTAATCCAAGCAAAGGCATCCATCCATACATACATCCATTTTTGTTTACTTTGTTTGTTCTGACATGGTAATGGGACAGCTGATAGACTGACAGTGTGATCCCAGGTTTATTTTGACAACGAAGGGGGAGGGGGAAGGTAAGCACTCACATAGTTCATCTGGCCCGCTCCTCTTTCTCTCTGTCTGGGTTTCTCCTGTCCTTTCTGCCCGATTTCTGCCTTTGTCCCTTTTGCCTTCTGTCACATTTTTTTTTGTTTTTGGCACATCAGTCTCAGCTTATTTCCTCACTCATGTTTAGAGCTCTTCTGAAGCATTTCCCAAAAGATTGACCGGCGACTGAAGGGGAAATTGGGACAACAAATTAGATAAACTTGAATGTAATACTGAAAGTAATACCCTGCAACTAAAATAAGAAAAACTCAAATAACACCTTCTGCGAGAGAGGGGGGAGGCTGAAGGCAACAAAAAAAATTATGAAACTCATAGGTGCAGACTTCCAGGAGAAACACTTTTGAAAGTATGTACACTGAGAGAAAACTCAAATTAAACATAAAAAGATACACACATGCCTTTCCTTGAGCATATACCTGTACTGGTGAAAAGCAGAAGCCTGTCAAATACTTTAGAAATATAACACTCTCACCACTGATTGTGTTGCCGCCACAGGAAAACACAAATTATGAGAGCAAGAATAATTTGGAAAATAATTCTCCACATGCTTTTCCACCTTTTAATTCTGCAGAGCTGGAAATGGGTCAGTATAAATGGCTAACCAGGCACACCGGTGTGCTCCTATGCCACAACAAGCCCAGACCACATTAGGCTGCTGAAACAGGATGATGGAGGAGGTGGATAACTCACTGTGAGCAGGGAGAGCAATAGCATGGCCATGCACCACTAATGTTGCTGAGGAGTGCAGCAACACTCAACAAGTATACCTCTTCCAATGATTTCATCTGCATCAGGCTGCAAGCAACAGTGAATGTTGACCCGTGATACATACGTCAGGTGTGTGTCTGTGTTTGTGCTTGTTATACTGCAAACAAATCTGTCTGTAGAAAGACCTTTAACCTTGGCTACACATGTAAAAGCTGTAATATGTAGGTTGTGATGAATACTTAGTGAAATGTTTGTGAAATGCTTGCCATGCATCCTTGTACTAGATCAAATGGTTGTAATCCAACTGCTAATTGATTCTGCAACAACTGCAACAGTCATCAGTCATCTTCTACACCTGCTTATTCCTCATTAGGGTCGCAGGGGTCTGCTGGAGCGGATCCCAGCATGAGGCAGGGATACACCCCAGATGGCCGCCAACTTATCATGGGGCACACACACCATTCACTCACACATTCACACCATCTACACCTTCGCCAATTAAACTCAGCATGTTTTTGGACTGTGGGAGGAAGCCGGAGTACCCGGTGAAAACCCATGCAGACATGGGGAGACGCTTAGCCCGAAGCGGCGACGTGGGCCCCCCTCCCCATGGACTCACCACCCGTGGGGGGGGCCACAGGGGGACGATGCGGAGAGAGTTGGGCGGCAGTCGGAGGCGGGGACCCTGGCGGTCCGACCCCCGGCTGCAGAAACTGGCTCTGGGGACGTGGAACGTCACCTCTCTGGCGGGGAAGGAGCCTGAGCTGGTGCGCGAGGTTGAGAGATACCGACTAGATATAGTCGGGCTCGCCTCGACGCACAGTGTGGGCTCCGGAACCAGTTTCCTCGAGAGGGGTTGGATTCTCTACCACTCTGGAGTTGCCCCCGGTGAGAGGCGCAGAGCTGGGGTGGGAATGCTTGTTTCCCCCCGGCTCGGTGCCTTTACATTGGGGTTCACCCCGGTGGACGAGAGGGTAGCCTCCCTCCGCCTTCGGGTGGGGGGACGGGTCCTGACTGTCGTTTGTGCCTATGCGCCGAATGACAGTTCAGAGTACCCACCCTTCTTGGAGTCCTTGGATAGGGTGCTGGAGGGCGCCCCTTCTGGGGACTCCATCGTCCTCCTGGGGGACTTCAATGCTCACGTGGGCAATGACAGTGTGACCTGGAGAGGCGTGATTGGGAGGAACGGCCCCCCTGATCTGAACCCGAATGGTGTTTCGTTGTTGGACTTCTGTGCTCGTCATGGATTGTCCATAGCGAACACCATGTTCAGGCATAAGGGTGTCCATATGTGCACTTGGCACCAGGACACCCTTGGCCGCAGTTCGATGATCGACTTTGTTGTCGTGTCGTCGGACTTGCGGCCTCATGTCCTGGACACTCGGGTGAAGAGAGGGGCGGAGCTGTCAACTGATCACCACCTGGTAGTGAGTTGGCTCCGATGGTGGGGGAAGAGGCCGGTCAGACCTGGCAGACCCAAACGTTCTGTGAGGGTTTGCTGGGAACATCTGGACGAATCTCCTGTCAGAAGGAACTTCAACTCGCACCTCCGGGAGAGCTTCACCCACGTCCCGGGGGAGGCGGGGGACATTGAGTCCGAGTGGACCTTGTTCCGCGCCTCTATTGTTGAGGCGGCTGATCGGAGCTGTGGCCGTAAGGTCGTCGGTGCCTGTCGTGGCGGCAATCCCCGAACCCGCTGGTGGACACCGGCGGTAAGGGATGCCGTCAAGCTGAAGAAGGAGTCCTACAGAACCTTCTTGGCCTGTGGGTCTCCGGAAGCAGCTGACGGGTATCGGCATGCTAAGCGGATCGCAGCCTCGGTGGTTGCCGAGGCAAAAACTCGGGCGTGGGAGGAGTTCGGTGAGGCCATGGAGAAAGACTTTCGAACGGCTTCGAGGAAGTTCTGGACCACCATTCGGCGTCTCAGGAGGGGAAAGCGGCGCACCGTTGACACGGTGTTCAGTGGAGACGGGGTGCTGCTGACCTCGACTCGGGACGTCCTGGATCGGTGGGGGGAATACTTCGAAGACCTCCTCAATCCCACCAGCACGTCTTCTGTTGAAGAAGCAGAGTCTGGGGGATCAGTGGTGGACTCGCCTATCTCTGGGGCTGAGATCGCCGAGGTAGTCAAAAAGCTCCTCGGCGGCAAGGCCCCGGGGGTGGATGAGATTCGCCCTGAGTTCCTCAAGGCTCTGGATGTTGTAGGGCTGTCTTGGTTGACACGTCTCTGCAACATCGCGTGGACATCGGGGGCAGTGCCTCTGGACTGGCAAACCGGGGTGGTGGTTCCCATTTATAAAAGGGGGGACCAGAGGGTGTGTTCCAACTATAGAGGGATCACACTCCTCAGCCTCCCTGGGAAAGTCTATTCGGGGGTACTGGAGAGGAGGGTCCGTAAGATAGTCGAACCTCGGATTCAGGAGGAGCAGTGTGGTTTTCGTCCTGGTCGTGGAACTGTGGACCAGCTCTATACCCTTAGCAGGGTGCTTGAGGGTGCGTGGGAGTTCGCCCAACCAGTCTACATGTGTTTTGTGGATCTGGAGAAGGCGTTCGACCGTGTCCCTCGGGCAGTCCTGTGGGGGGTGCTCCGGGAGTATGGGGTCCCGGACCCGTTGACACGGGCTGTCCGGTCCCTGTACTCTCGGTGCCAGAGCTTGGTCCGCATTGCCGGTAATAAGACGAACTTGTTTCCAGTGGGGGTTGGACTCCGTCAGGGCTGCCCTTTGTCACCGATTCTGTTCATAACTTTTATGGACAGAATTTCTAGGCGCAGCCAGGGCGTCGAGGGGCTGCGGTTTGGTGGCCTCAGGATTGGGTCGTTGCTATTTGCGGACGATCTGGTCCTGTTGGCTTCATCGAGCCGTGACCTTCAGCTCTCACTGGAGCAGTTCGCAGCCGAGTGTGAAGCGGCTGGGATGAAAATCAGCACCTCCAAGTCCGAGGCCATGGTTCTGGACCGGAAAAGGGTGGAGTGTCGACTCCAGGTCGGGGATGAGATCCTGCCTCAAGTGGAGGAGTTCAAGTATCTCGGGGTCTTGTTCACGAGTGGGGGGAGGATGGAGCGGGAGATTGACCGGCGGATCGGTGCGGCGTCTGCAGTGATGCGGGCCCTGCATCGGTCCGTCGTGGTGAAGAAGGAGCTGAGCCGAAAGGCGAAGCTCCTGATTTACCAGTCAGTCTACGTTCCTACCCTCACCTATGGTCACGAGCTTTGGGTAGTGACCGAAAGAACGAGATCGCGAATACAAGCGGCCGAAATGGATTTCCTTCGCCGGGTGGCTGGGCTCTCCCTTAGAGATAGGGTGAGAAGCTCGGTCATCGAGAGGAGCCAGTTGAGGTGGCTCGGGCATCTAGTGAGGATGCCTCCTGGACGCCTCCCTGGTGAGGTGTTCCGGGCACGTCCCTCCGGGCGGCGGCCCCGGGGAAGACCCAGGACACGCTGGAGAGACTATGTCTCTCGGGTGGTCTGGGAACGCCTTGGGGTCCCCCCGGAAGAGCTGGAGGAAGTAGCTGGGGAGAGGGAAGTCTGGGCTTCCCTGCTGAAGCTGCTGCCCCCGCGACCCGATTACGGATAAGCGGAAGAAGACGAGACGAGACGAGACGAGACACGGGGAGAACATGCAAACTCCACACAGAAAGGTCCCAGACCCAGGAGGTCTTGAACATGCGACCTTCTTGCTGTGAGGCAACAGCGCTAACCCCTGCTAATTTAAAAAATGATTTGTTTTATTTGTATCCATACTTGTTCATACAGCTCCAAGCAGTTGAATACAATGTTGTTATTTAACCATTTTCCTGCCAGAGTAATTTAGAAAAGTTACCAGTCATTCTTGAGCAAATGCACTGATCTTTGAAAACCCTCAGAATATTTTTCTATAAGCATTTGAATATAAGTCATTTTTTATTTTTACAACTTTATAGTTTGTGTAAAAAAGAAAGAAAAGAAAGTTCAATTTAGTTTATCTTAAAAGTATCAGCTTGGCAAGAAGGGACAGAGAAGATGAACCTAAATCGCCTGACTTCCTGCGTGTCCGTATATGAATCTGGTTCACTGCTTCTAGTGTCTCTGCTGTCTCTAGTATCTCTAATGTCTCGAGTATCTCTAGTTTCTCTAGGCACAGGCTGGGCGTATGCACCCACAACAATGGCGTGTGACCAAGGTGCAGTTGATAATGACCCGTGTGCAGGTTACTTTGAAAAGGTAATTAGTTATAGTTAGTAACTGAGTTACTCCACTGTAAAAGTAACTAGATAACAGTGAAAGTAACTATTGTGTTACTTTTTTTAAGTTTAAAAATTTACTGGGATTTCCTGAGGGTCTGTGAATGCAACTTGGACTAAGATGCTGCAGCGAGTAAAAGGAAGAATAATGCAGCACTTGTGAACTTCTTTTACTAAGTTTGATCTTCTGGTTGTGGCTACGGCTACAGTACCCTGTGTTAGCATGAGGGATAAAGTAGCAGCTAAACTGGCAAGCTCATAACTTATCTCTACCTTTTCTCTGGCAAGTCACTGCTTTACACTCTTCTGACTCTCTGACCTATTGTCCAGTGCTTGACACCATGCTCTTCCAGGCTTTCCTCTTTCAACATTTTTTTTTTAATTAGGCAGCGGACCATTAACGCCCAATTGGTAAAGGTAACATTGTTGTAACGATAGACAAAGTAATTATAGTTAGATTACCCATTACTGAAAAAGGTAACACCGTTAGTAACAGCGTTTATGTTAACGCTGTTATTACCATCACGGCTCATTACTGACTGCTCTTTGTGTCCCATTCTTCCCACTTCCTATTTACAAATATCAGCTTGGTAAGAGGGGACATGGAACATAAACCTAAATTGCAACCTGATGGAAAAGGTGACAAGATAGTTCAATTAAAAAGGTCAAAGAAACCATCAGGTGCCCAATTCCGAAAGAGAAGAAAGGAAGAAGAGGAGAAAAGATCGAAAGATAAAGGTATGTAGGTCTCTCTGAGTGATGTTATTTGTGCAGATGCTTATATGCTGTTTATTAGCCTCTTGTTAATAAGTTGCCACCTAGCCAATGGAAGAAAGACAACTGTATTTGGCTTTTAGCAGTTGTTTTTGTTTTGTTTTAGCAACTATTAGAATTTGAGGCATCATGTCATGCAGTTATTTTCACCCAGAGATTTTATATTTGCAACGCAAACAATGGAGGTTCACACAGGCTGTTATTCAACAAGACGTCCTGACTGTGTGTTTTTAATGCTATACGTGGGTCTATGCTAACTTAAATAACTTCTAATATACATTGACATGACATTTTATAAAATATGTGACATAGCTTTTTGAATAATTTGTAGTGTGGCTATAACAGGTGTGTGAGGACCCAACTGCAGCAACCCAGTCTGATCTGATACTGACTCCACCTCATCAGAGATGTTGTACCTGGGTGGAGCAATGAGGCCCTGACCATGACCAGACATGGTCCTGGAAGGTTGATCGGGATGTCGTTGGTGGAAATCAGAAATAAGCTTCGGGTCGAGGATGTGATGGGCTGGAACCCAGGACCTCTCTTCTGGACCATAACCCTCCCAGTCAACCAAATATTGGAGACCTCGACCCCGACAATGAGAGCGCAGCAGGTGCCGAACAGAGTAAGCTGGACCTCCAGTAGGCTCCACGTGTTGATTGCCTTTTAACACCTACACAACGTTAGCTTCTTTTTTTTCTTTTTAACCTTCTCTTTCAAATTTTGTAACTCTAACCGGAGTGCTCAAGATGTGCCTGATAAGCAGAGGAGTGCGCGTGTATTCCAAAGAGGAGCTCATTGCCTTTCAGAGTCGAGCGGCTGCTCCTCCAACAGGACTATCCAGAGAAATAAGGATATGCAGACGAGGGACAAGGGCTGGAGTGGCTGTGAGAGCGAGGAGAGACAGACAAGCCAAGAGGACATACCTGCCATTCGTCCTTGGGGAATATCAAATCGCTGGTCAACAAGTCAGACGAGCTCTCCGCCCTGATGAAGAGCCAGGGAGAATACAGGAGGTGTAGCCTGCTATTCCTAAAAAAATATTAGACAAATTCTATGCCAATGTGAAGGGAGCTTACACACCTGCTCCACACCTAGAGACGCCCACAGCTTAATAACATCTGAGCAGGTGAAGAAGTAGTTCTCCATAGTGAACATGCACAAGGCCAGAGGACCAGATAACTTCAACCCTAGGGTACTGAAGGTGTGTGCTGGAGAGCTAGCAGACACATTCCAGCATCTCTTCAGTCTATCTCTAAGGCTGAGGAAGGTTCCACTGCTCTGGAAGACCTCATGTATCGTCCTGGTGCCAGAATGGACAGCCCAGCACTACGACTATAGACCTGTCGCCCTCACACCTCAGGTTATGAAAATCCTGGAAAGGCTGTTGCTGCAACATCTTAAGCCCCAGGTGAAGGACTACCTGGACCCTCGGCAGTTTGCATATCAAGAGAGTGTGGGGGTGGAAGATGCCGTCATCTACATGCTACACAGGGCCTACACACACGCGACGGAGCATGGTGAGGATCGTGTTCTTCAACTTCTCCAGCACATTTAATACCATCAAGCCATCACTGCTGCAGACAAACTAGCAGTGATGTGTGTAGAAGACTCCCTGTCAGTCTGGATCCACAACTACCTGACAGACAGACGACAGTATGTTAGACTGCAGGGCTGTCAGTCTGAGGTGGTGGGGTGTAACACCAGCGCCCCCCAAGGAACTGTCATGGTACCATTTCTCTTGAGCCTCTACACCTCCAACTTCCAATTCAGCTCACACCAGTGCCATCTGCAGAAGTTCTCTGATGACTCTTCTATTGTGGGCTACATCACAGTTGACAGGGAAGAGGAGTACAAGGCCCTGGTGGAGAACTTGGTGCAGTGGTGCGACACCAACCACCTTCTGCTCAACACCAGCAAAACCAAGGAGCTGGTGGTGGATTTTAGGAGGAAGAGAGGGACCTCAGTCCCCATCACCATGATGGATGATGGATGAGGAGCAAATTCAGCGACAGATTTACCCTCCCCCCGTCAGAGTACAAAGAGATTTGGACAGTCGTTTATTCCAGTTGCACTCCGATTCTACAACCAGGCCCTGCAGGCACGTGGAGACCTGGAGCTAGAGTTGATAGGCTAACTGACTCGATTGCTGAGACAGAGTAACGATCTGCAGAGCAGAGGAGGAGAGAGGACCGTGCTTGGAACCAGGTGTGGCAACAGCGCCGGATGAAGGCTTGCACTGAGGGGCAGGAGACTTCCCTCTCTAGTGTAGGAAAAAGGGGAGGCTGGAATCCATAGGCGCACTGGAATGTGGATAGACCTGTGGCAGAGCTGGTGAGGGTGTTGTGAGCATATTCCACCCACAGGAGCTGCTTGGCCCAGGCCTTGTGATTCTGAGAAACCATGCAGAGGAGCGTTGTCTCCATCTCCTGATTCATACGCTCGGCCTGACCATTAGATTGGGGATGAGGACAGACTGACGGTAGCCCAAGTAGAACACAGAATTCCTTCCAGAAAACTGAAGTGAACTGAGGGCCCCGATCAGACACCACATCCACCACCTGGGAGCCCATGGAGCTGGAAAACATGGAGAAGGAAAAGTTGAGCCAGCTTGCTAAAATGGTCCACAACAGTTAGGATGACCTTATTGCCCTTGGAAGGTGGAAGACCTGTAACGAAGTCTAGGGAGATGTGGGACCAAGGGCGGTGAGGGACAGATAGGGGATGCAAGAAACTAGCAGGAGCCAGGTGGGATGACTTATGTTGACTGCAGACAGGACAGGCATTGACAAACACCCGGATGTTCTCGTCGAGGGTGGCCCACCAAAAACATTGTTGGACCACGTCCTTGGTTCTCTGGATTCCTGGGGACAAAAGAGCTTGGAGGAGTGAGCCTATTGGAGGACGTCAGACCGCAAATCCGGGGGAACAAACAGGCGATCACGGGGAACGTTGCTGGGACCAGGATGATCGTTTATGGCTGATCTCACTCTCTCCTCAATCTCTCAGGTGAAGGTGGTGACCATGCAAGGGGCAGAAAGGATGGGAACATGTCCAGGGATAGCATCCTCATTCTCCTGGAACTGGCGAGACAAGGCATCAGGCTTGATGGTGCGAGCTCCTGGTCTGCAGGAGAGGGAAAAGTTGAAGCGGGTGAAAAAGAGTGTCAAGGAGTTGAGTGTCTTGGCTGTACGAATGTACTCCAGATTCTTGTGGTCAGTCCATACTACGAAAGGAATCTTGACACCTGGAGGATGGGAGCTGGTGTGAACCGGGTCTTAAGGGTCCGGAAGGCCTCATCTGCAGCTGGGGTCCACCTGAAGGGCAACTTGGAGGATGTGAGAACATTAAAAGGGGCTGCGATGGAGCTGTAGTTGCGGATGAAGCGACAACAGAAGTTGGCGAAGCCCAGAAACCTCTGTAGCTGCTTGCGGGTGTCAGGGACGGGTCAGGACAAGACTGTTGAAACCTTGACCGGATCCATTTGGATTCTGCCCTGTGCCAAGACGTACCCTAGGAAGGAGACAGAGGAAGCATGAAACTAGCATTTCGCAGCTTTGACGAAGAGAGAGTTCTCCAAAAGTCGCTGCAGGACATGCTGCACATGGTGAACATGTTCCTCACAGGACTTGGAGAAGATAATGATATCATCCAGGTAGACAAACACATAGCGGTTCAGCATGTCTTGGGGCCTGGAACACTGCGGGGGCATTGGTAATCCCGAAGGGCATGACTAGATATTTGTAATGACCTGTGGGAGTGTTGAAGGCAGTCTTCCACTCATCACCCTCTCGAATCTGCATCAGGTGATAGGCATTGGTGTAGATGTTGGCCCCCTGTAGAAATTCAAAGGCAGAGGAGATAAGAGGAAGTGAGTAACGGTTCTTAATCATGATGTCATTTAAACCCCTGCAGTCAATACATGGTCTCAGAGTCTTGTCTTTGGCCCCAAAGAAGACCCCTGCCCCTGCAGGTGACGATGAAGGGCAGATGATGCCAGCAGCCAATGAGTCATTGATGTAGGCCTCCATGGCCTCGCTCTCAGGGGCAGACAAGCAATATAGCCATCCCTTGGGATGACCTTGGAAGTCATTTGAGCCTCATAGCACTGGAGGATGGCCTCAATCCTTTCAAAGCGGTTCTGCGGTGAGTTGGGGTGTGCTGGGTCCATGACTGGCCAGATTGTACTGTAACAGGTGTGTGAAGACTCAACTGCAGCAACCCAAACCACTGGATTGTCTCTTAAGAAGTCTTTCTTCTTGCACAAGTTCCAGCAGGAGATGTTGTCCAGCAGAGTAGCAGCAGGACGCCATACTAGCAGACAAACTCCAGAAAGGGGAGAGGCAAAGATCAGGGTCGGAGACAGTAGGCAGACTGGTTGACCAGGGGAACGACGAGGCAGGTTAATCCAAGGAAGGCAGGGTCAGCAACGGGAAATCAGTCCAAAAGAGAGTCTTGCATAAGGGCAAAGAACAATCTGGCAATGAGTCTCTGAACCAGAGAGGCTTAAATACAGGCCTGATCACCTGAGTGCACAGGTGAACAGAGTTGGCTTGATGAGGTGGGAGTGGCTGGCAGGGAGAGTGGATCGGAGGAAAGGAGAGTGGAAAATTACTGGCAAAGCAGCAGAGTAATCGCTGTGACAGTGGCATGCTTAATTAATACAATATTAAAACATTATGATAAATTTTGCATTTTTATGGTTTATTTTAATTGCATGTTAATGATGCATGTTATCTTAATTGTGAATGCAGGGGCACTTTTGAAACTTTTTGGGTCAGCTCCCACTGGCCAAGATGAGGATGAGCGAAGAAGATGAGTCTGTGTGTGTGATGGAAGGGGATGTATGTGTGCTTTCCTGCATAACTTTTTACTTTTGTAATGAGTATAAATACTGTGAATAGCATGTGTATACTAATGACAATACCATATGCTCTTTATTAGAAATGCATGTCATTTTGGCATGTCATGTCTTTCTTTGTTGTAGTCAAATCTTATTTATTTATTTATCTCATTTTTGTATTTGTTTCTCTTGTGTTGTTATTGTTTGTACTTTAATAATATATGCAATAAAATAACAAATACTAAATATATATTCTTTGTGTTAGGGGGGGCAATAGATGTTTTGCCCAGGGTGCAAAACTAGCCAGGACCACATTTTCTCTAATGTTTTTAATGTATTTACTGTCTCTAATGTCTCAAGTATTTCTACTGTCTCTAGTGAATTATATCTCGAGTGTCTCTAGTATTTCTAGTGTCTCTAATGGCTTTAGTGTCTCTACTGTCTCTAGCATCATGTGTCTCTAGTGTCTCTAGCATCTCTTTGTGAACAGTTGGGTGGCAATGGCAGTCCCTTTGAATTGTTTTTAAGTTTTAAAGAGGCTGAAATGCTAATTGTTTTATTAAAATGGTTAAAACAGTTTGCAATCCATAATTCACAAGATGATTAGCACTAAACAGGACCCAGGAGTTATGTTTTATTATCTTGAATAAATATTCTTTGAACTGTTCAATGCCTCCATGTTCTCCTGATAGACAATACTCTTAGTTAGCTTGTCAATTATTTAATTTTAGAGAGTGAATCATAGGGCATGGTTGACATACACATTGTCACAGAAAATAAAACAATCAAAAGTGCCCCCGATTGTATGTAAAATGAAACTTTAAAGTAAGATAAAAGTTAGATATGTCACAATAAGTAACTACGTTTAACTAATGGCTCTTTGACTATTTAACTGTGGCCTAAACTCAGTAGATGTGTATGTTTTGCTATTCCTAATTGCTACAAATAAAAAATAAATAAATCACAATTTCTCTCAGATGAAGTCTTCATCTTGCTTATTGTGTCCAACACTCAAAGGTATTATGTTTACTATCAGATAAGATTGTTAGGTTTTTCCCAAATGCAGATCAAATTGATCTGATGTCAGATTTATTAATTGAAAAAAATCTCCAAAAATAGTACAACAGAGGTTTAACACAGGTAACAGGAGACCACTTGGTCACTAACAAAAAGACAGTCCATTTTAGGTTCCACAAAAGTAAACGAATCAAGGAACAGGCAGAACCAAGTTCTCCAGGAACAATGCCAAAAACATCTTTACTTTACATCTTATACTTTGAACACAAGAACACAGTCAGGCATGGAGCAGAAAACTAACAGGGCTTAAATAGACACTTACAAAAATCACACGGAAAACCAAAACAAGCTGTCAAAAGTCCAAGCATTATTACAGCCATCAAGCAGGGCGGCCAGAGTCCATGTCAACTAAAATCATTAACAAAGAGAAAGAAAAGCTGCACATTTTCACATTTTACTTCATATTATATTTATTATACTCTTTATTAATTCTAGTTGCAGATTCATTTCTGTCAATTGACTAAATAATTAACTGGCTAATAATTGCAGCTTTACTCAAATTCGTACATGCCATGAATAAGTTAATTTGATGCAAACTATTTTGAAAAAGGCACTGATTAATGAAAGAACAGTGAATGTTATACTTGGAATCAGTAGGAGAGAAGTATTTTGTTTTCTGCCAATCCTTAATTATGTCTTTCCATTTATTTAGTATGCATCCATCCTTTACCACCCTTAACCTCTCTCCCCAGTAGGACCTGTACCAGGCATTTTCCCTTGTCTATTTAATTAGCTCTTAATGTTTAAGGCAATACAATTTTATGACTATTAAACATAACATTAAGTGGGCTGTCTTTTTTTTTTTTTTAACCAAACTATTAGAAGAGGGAAGGCACGTTGTGAACCAATAATTAATTGCTTACTCTGGGGATGTCTAATTACCAATTGTTGGTGTTAGTTGACAGACATGAGGCAGGATTGATTGGTGCTTGGAAGTGCTGGCATTATTCTTTATTGTTGAAGTCTGCAGCATGCACTTATGGTGAGAAAGTGACAATCATTTTTTTGGTATCCCAAGGCTGTTAGTTGATGTAAATGGAATTGAATTTTAAATGATTTTTTTTTGGTTGCACATCACTTTTCTAGATGTGCAATCACTAAAAGAAATTTCCCCTATTTACCCACATTCAGCAAACAGGGTTAAGTATTTTTTGCCTGAGATCAGGGGCCATATTCCTAAATATTCTGAGAATACTCTCAGAGAGCTCCTAACTTAGCCTAAAAATTCCCAGCAAGGAATCTTAGGTTAGGAGTGATTCCAAAACATTCACTCTGAGCAAGGAATGGACAGAAATTCCTATCTTAGTGAGGAGGTGTGGTTGACCTTGTTGCTAGGTATGAGTCATCATTTCCAACCCTGTGACTGGCTGATCCTAAAAGCTGGATAAAAAAAACGTACTTTTGGTGATAATTGTCAAAGGAAGGACCCTCAAATTGATCAACTTAATCATGGAATCTAATTTCATGAAGACTGTAACTGTAAATAACATATCACATAAAAGAACAATAGTGAACTGTACTATAAAATAATCCTACTGAAAGTCCACATATTCACATAGTGATGGTTATATTAATTTGCTTTTATTAATTCCATGCTTTTGTACTTTCAACATCTCAACACAGCACAGCTTTCCTCAATGTCCTTGATTGCTGACAGGTGTATAAGAAGTAGGTAGGAAGTAGGTAGTTTGTGTGGCTTTTACATCTGCTACAAACTAGTGAACAACAATGGAGAAAACAAAGAACAAGAAAACCCAACTGCAGTGAGGAACAGTGTTTGCTTTTGGCTCAATTGATCTAATGAGATCAACCACAAAAACAATGCTGGCGTGATCCAATCTGTAGCATTTTAATAATTCACTGTCTTCCAGTGTTTGGAGAATATCTCTCCTGCCTCTTCCTCCGCCATTATGTCCTCTGCTTAGGGAACTCCAAAGCTGCTTAAAAGTCCTCTTCCCTGCTCCCAACAGATCTCACCTTAGGAGCACTCTTAGGAGCTAGGATTCTTTTGGAATAGCTTTTCTCTTTACTAGCATCTACTCTTAATTTTTAGGAGCAAGTCTTTGCACTAAAAATCTTTAGGAATATGGCCACAGGTCAACAAGAGATTGGAGTAGCTAGGAAATAAATCTGCTAACCTTCTGTTTGGTGGATGAATCTGTAGACATAAGACATAGAAATAAGAAGACATAAACAACTAGACCTAAAGTATGTCATATATTTTGTTGAGTTGTGTACATGCATTATCACAAATCACAAAGTTTCTACCAATGTACAAATCCAGAAAAATCTGAAATATTAATCATGGTAACAGTCCATTTAATTTGGTCACCTGCAGTGTTGGGCAAGTTACTTAAAAATGTAATTAGTTCCAGTTACAATCATTAGTAACATCTTCCAAAAAGTAACTAAAGTAGTTATAAATTACTTTGGAAAGGAACTATTGCATTACTTTGAAATAAATTGTAATGCTCAAATTTGTCAAAGAATTTGGATCCCACCTGCACCCTCTTTAATGGACACCATGAAGACAGGTGGTGGCACGCTGAGAGGATGGAAATGCAATGCCCCCGATCAGAGGGGGAAACAACCTTTTTATACTTTGATTTCACATACACACACACACATAGAAACTTGGTCACAAGACTGCTTTCTTATCCAGGATCTACAGGAACAAAGGCAGCTCCTACTATATAAAGATATATATATACACTCACTGGCCACTTTATTAGGTACACCTGTCCAACTGCTCGTTAACACTTAATTTCTAATCAGCCAATCACATGGCGGCAACTCAATGCATTTAGGCATGTAGACATGGTCACGATAATCTCCTGCAGTTCAAACCGAGCATCAGTACGAGGAATAAAGGTGATTTGAGTGACTTTGAACGTGGCATGGTTGTTGGTGCCAGAAGGGCTGGTCTGAGTATTTCAGAAACTGCTGATCTACTGGGACTTTCACGCACAACCATCTCTAGGGTTTACAGAGAATGGTCCGAAAAAGAAAAAATATCCGGTGAGCGGCAGTTCTGTGGGCAGAAATGCCTTGTTGATGCCAGAGGTCAGAGGAGAATGGCCAGACTGGTTCGAGCTGATAGAAAGGCAACAGTGACTCAAATAACCACCGGTTACAACCAAGGTAGGCAGAAGAGCATCTCTGAACGCACAGTACGTCCAACTTTGAGGCAGATGGGCTACAGCAGCAGAAGACCACGCCGGGTGCCACTCCTTTCAGCTAAGAACAGGAAACTGAGGCTACAATTTGCACAAGCTCATCAAAATTGGACAATAGAAGATTGGAAAAATGTTGCCTGGTGTGATGAGTCTCGATTTCTGCTGCGACATTCGGATGGTAGGGTCAGAATTTGGCGTCAACAACATGAAAGCATGGATCCATCCTGCCTTGTATCAACGGTTCAGGCTGGTGGTGGTGGTGTAATGGTGTGGAGAATATTTTCTTGGCACTCTTTGGGCCCCTTGGTACCAATTGAGCATCGTTGCAATGCCACAGCCTACCTGAGTATTGTTGCTGACCATGTCCATCCCTTTATGACCACAATGTACCCAACTTCTGATGGCTACTTTCAGCAGGATAATGTGCCATGTCATAAAGCTGGAATCATCTCAGACTGGTTTCTTGAACATGACAATGAGTTCACTGTACTCAAATGGCCTCCACAGTCACCAGATCTCAATCCAATAGAGCATCTTTGGGATGTGGTGGAACGGGAGATTTGCATCATGGATGTGCAGCCGACAAATCTGCACCAACTGTGTGATGCCATCATGTCAATATGGACTCTGAGGAATGCTTCCAGCACCTTGTTGAATCTATGCCACAAAGAATTGAGGCAGTTCTGAAGGCAAAAGGGGGTCCAACCCGTTACTAGCATGGTGTACCTAATAAAGTGGCCGGTGAGTGTATATATATATATATATATATATATATATATATATATATATATATATATATATATATTATTTCAAATGAAAACAAGAGCATATGGCCATGGTTGACTACATTGGCACTCCGATTCTTGGAGCAGGTGATAACCAGAGAATATTTCACTTTAGTTAATTGAGAGCATGCAAGTACTGCCTAAATGCCTGTCTACATCAGATTAATATCTCAGGAAAAGTTTGCTGAGGAAATACTATTTCGACAGCACTTGTGTTGAATTGTAATTAGATGCAGCCATGAACAGTGTCGTGACAGAAACAGAAAGCACAAAATGCAGTTACTTGTACTGAATTTCGTTAAAGCTCATCCATTGAAAAACACAGATTGTTTACTCTTCTGTGTAATGAGATGGGCAACCGCTTTGAAGGGTTGCTGCTTCACTCACTTCACACATGCTCTGGCTGTCATAGGGGGGTCTGAACCATGTTTATGAGCTTTCTCTTCTCTGAAAAGTTCCTCTCATCTGAAAAGTGTCAGCTGGCAAACTGTTCTACAAATGCAGCAAGGATGCATAAACTTGCATACATGTTATGTATTTTCCAGCATCTAAATGTACTGAATCAAAGCATGCAATGGTGTGATATGTACATATATTAAAAGTACTTAAAAGAAAACACAGAGCCCATCTACATATGGGCATTGTCATGCATATGGCACTGACATAGAACCCAAGGCAAGCTGTGCAGAAGCCACCAAGCCTACAGAAGCCACAGAAGCCACCGAGCCTACAACTACAAGTACTACAACTGCAGTAAGTGCTACTTCTCCCTATTTATTATTTCAACCTGAAGGTCCCATATACATGTGCACTTTTCTGTGTTTTTTTTAAGTTGTGACACACCTAACATGATATAATATATGGAGTTTAAAGTACCAAAAATCATCTCATTAGAATTTTACATCTCATTTTTTAAGCTTCTTTCTGGAGCTCTAGAAAGCACAGGGCAATTTTGAGCTCTCATTTATATTCATGAGCCTCTCCTCTGATTGGCTGATTATCAATGCTGTGCGTGTATAGGTGTGACATCAAGAAATACAAACAGGCCATTTAATGCTTTCTGAGTCCAGACTGGGGGCATTTTTCTGTGGATGAAGAGTTTGACACATGGGGAAGTATTTATATAACACCTAAACCTTGTCTATCGTTGCAAAAGGAAGGAAAGTGGCAATATTCATGATGATGGATAATTCATGCAATTTCATGCAAGAGTGGCATATTATGTTTTGCATTTTGTGGCTTGTTTAAAATGCAGAACAGAAATATTCACTATGTGATAAGAAATTAGATTGAAAATGTCAGTCAGTCATTTTCTATGCTCATTCCTCACTAGGGTCGTGGGGGTCTTCGCCTGCAATGCACAATCCCAGTACATTGCAGGCGAGAGGCAGGGACCATACAGGTCAGTAGCCTATCATGCGGCACGCACACCATTCACTCACACATTCATCCCTAGGGCAAGATTAACCTAAGCATGTTTTTGGACTGTGGGAGGAAGCCAGACAACCGGCAAATTCAACATAGAAAGGTCCCAGCCGAAGGACTTACCTCCGACATTCTTGCTGTGTGGCAACAGCGCTACCCACTGCTCCATCTTTATCTGTAAAGAATGAATGGAGCCTTGGGATCATTTGAAACTGGGATCAGTGGCCTCATAGTGGCCTCACATTTATAATAGCTGTTACTTCAGCTGTCAACGTATAGAAAACCTCATGGGTAAACTGGATGCGCTATCAAGTCCAGGATTCTTCAGGCCACCCCAATCAGATGCCCCCAGGAACCACCCATATGTGAGGCATGTGGGAGCTTAAGTTCCCATGGTCTGAACCAACCCTTGTTGGTTCAGGTACCTCTGCACTGTGGCATTTGATCTGTCTTTGGTCATTCCAAGCTCCTTACATACTCCAATGAAGTTTGTGCCACAGTCAGATAGTAGTTGTTTGGTCCTCTCAAAGCATGAATGCAACTTGAAGTGTCCAGAGATTCAATAACTCTGCCAAAATAGCTTTGGGGTTCCAGGAAAATGGTTTGGTGGGGCAAGTGAGCTGAGTAAGGGGGAACACGACTTTTCTGAAGTTGCGAATAAAGCATCAGTAAAAATTCAATCCACCATCGCTTGGCTAAGGTCCACTCTCTCTCTATGACAAAACACAGGAAAGAAACCAAAGGTGAAACATGCACTTATCTGCCTTAACCCTTTGATGCATAACATGGGTCAAAAATGACCCGGCTGAGTTTAAATTTTCTATATCTTTTCAATAAATTATTTTCATCAGTCAGGACTCAAGGAATTCCTCAATTAACTTGTTTTTGACAATCCTACATCCTTAGGTTAATTTATCTTTTTTTACTTTTTGAATAAAACACATTTTTGTATCACTACCCCTCTAATGCATAACATGGGTCGAAAATGACCCGTATCCATTTTCAATGTTAATTCATGTATGGCTGAGTGTTTCTATGATATATTTTTGAAATGAATTAATTTTATCATTTACTATTCCAAGTATGCAGTAAAGATCTTGTTGTAGTTGAGCACAAATAATATCTTTTATCTTTCCTTTCTAACGTTATGAGGAAGCACAGATTTTATATTTTCTACATCAAGTTTACATACATGGGTCAGAAACGACCCACATGCAGTGGGTCTCATAGGTCGCAATATCACAATAGACAACTTCTTCACCAGTGTCCCTCTTGCTGAGAAGCTCCTTGAGAAGAACCTGACCATTGTTGGGACTCTGAATAAACCGGACATACCACCTATCATGAAGCCATCCAAATCACAGGAGATTCATAGCTCCGAATTTGGATTCAATGGCAAAATTACCATGGTGAGCTATGTGCTGTGGTTCTCCCCGAGGTTTCTTCTTTCCTACTGGGTTTTGGAGTTTTTCCTTGCCGAGAAGGAGGGTCTAAGGACGGGGGATGTCTGAGACTGAATTCAGATCTGGACTGAATTTTGTGAAGCACTTGGAGACAACTGTGTTGTAATATTGGGCTATATAAATAAAAGTGAATTGAATCGAATTAAACAATGCATGTCAGCTTTTCATCAAGGAGCTGAGCAAAGAGCTTGTCATGCCACATATGAAGAGGTGCATGGAGAGCACACCCGCACTCCAAAAGCATGTCATCGAGGCGATGGAATTAAAAAGACTAAACACAGCCACCACCCAGCAGTGAGAGGACACCAGGCAGAAGGTCCAAAACAAGAGAAAAAGGGGCGCAATCTTACTATATACTATATTATTTCATGAAATATGAAAATAAAAATAGAAATAATGACCAGTGGTGATCAAAAACAAGATATTTAAAGAATATTTGGAATATTCAATCAAAAAATAAACTGATTTCAAAAGATAGAACAAAGAGAAACTCAGCCAGCATGAAATACCATTGGAAATGAATGCGGGTCATTTTTGACCCATGTTATGCATTAGAGGGGGTGTGCATATGTTATGCATCAAAGGGTTAACAAAGAGGCAATTCTCCAGAAGACATGTTTCTGGTGTTCCTCTAGGTCTCGAGAGAACACCAGAATGTCATTGAGGTATTCAAACATGAACCGATTTAGCATGTCACATGTTGTTAACGAGCACAGAAAAGTACTTCCTGGGGATGCAGTTGGGGAAAAAGTGAGGCAGAGGCAAGGCAGAGTCTGTGGAAGAGTCAGCAAGTGTCTGGGTCCAAGATGAGGAGATGATGACTGGAGCCATGTGTCATGGAAGAATCCAGGTTGCAGGATCAAGGACATCGGCTGAGACCTTTATGTGTGGAGTTTGCATGTCCTTCCTGCATTTGTGCAGGTTTTCTCCAGGTTCTCCGTCTTCCTCCAACAGTCCAAAAACATGCTGAGGTTAAATGTTCAATTGCCCATAGATATAGATAGTGAATGGTGTGTGTGCCTCACAGTAGACTGGCAATCTGGATGTTAGGTGTATTCCTGCCTTACCTGAAGTATGCTGGGCCTGGTTCCAGTAGACCTATGTGACCATAGTGAGGAATAAGAGGGTATAGAAAATGGATGGATGGAAAATATTATCTGCTCTTCATCCTTCTCACCTGCAGTTGAGTCGAGCTGACAGAGGAGCGCTCCTGTTACTCTCTAAAATAGTTGAAGATGCAAAGATCATATAAAAGTTGTAAAGGTATATGCACCCTTGTCTTGTCTTATTGAAGCTTAACATTAGTGACCCCTCACACAAAATCAACCATGTAGCCAACATAGGAACATAAGACCTTTTCCATACCAGGGAACATAGAACCGAGGGAAGACAGGGATGCTTCTGCCAACAGAACAGGAAAACCTGTGGGACAAGCATGCCAAACACCTAAAGGCCATGCTTCTTAACAACAGATTATAGTCTTGTTCAATTTCCCGTAACTTTATTTATCATCTTATCATCAAAAGATGCCCTACAGCAGACGAGCAAAACCTGGCTGCATTCACTGTTGCTTTGGATTTGGTAAAAAAGAAAATTTTCTTTTATAGATTTTTTTTCCCTTTATCCTTAGGCTGGTCAATTACATCAATAACTCCCAACAACAGCACCAAAAGAAAAAAGGTAAAGTATCTCCTCTGTGAATTCAGTCCCCTGTATTCCTTTATGTTCAGCTAGGCAGGTTGTAATTTTATTTGTTCTTTTTTTTCTCTTTCACAGCCTTCCTGCAATTTTGTAGCCGTCAAAGCCTGGCAGCATTGTAGTTTTACTGCACTCCCTCACTGAGTTTTAAGACAAGATGGAATCACTGCCTAAAGGCTGGCAGCCAATGAGACATGGCCTGTATGCTAATGACAGCACAGGGGGGTCAGGGGGTGGGGGGCTTACGTGGAGGCACTCTACCCATATATAGCTGGTACCATGCCTCTTTGTCAGTGTGGGTTACAGAAGCAGCAGTTTGCTGAAAGCAGTGGAAGGCCTCCATGTAATCATTTCATCTATTCAGCAGACAGCACCAAAAAGAAAAAAAAATGGGGGGGGTTAAGAGTTGATAAATCTAAAGGGAATGGGAGGTTCAAAATGGTGTATGTCAAAACATTCATATTTGTGTGTGTGTACTCTTCATTCACAGGGAGTAGTGAAACTGCCATTCCTATTTTTATTAAAACATTTGCCATTAGATATGAAGTCCTCCTCTTATCATATGAGGTGATGCTAAAAAGCCGGCTTAATAAATAATGCATGCAATGCATCATTACCATCCCTTGTTACGATTCCCTTCAGTGAAGTTTAAAGGAACCTCCTTAAGCAGTCTACTTTCTTTTCATCTTGAATAACATCCTCTTTGTGGCCCCTTAAAGATGATTTGTAAGCCTGTAAAGTCAAAGGTTGTAGGCTTGGGAAAAAGGTTTGTTGGAGCAGTTCAGGAAGCCAAAAGACTAAAGACATGAATGGGATGAGCAGGGAGGATGAGGATTTTGGCAAATGAGTCAGAGAGAGCAGAAGAAGATCTAACATGCAAAACAGAGGGTCTGCTCTGTCAGTTCAGAGGCTGGAGCTGGTCGCCCCACAGAAATATCAGAGAGAAATGTATTCTTTTAGGGGGTATTTGATGCTGCAAGTCTTGTGGAGCGATACTGAGTCTGTGCACACTCAAAGCAATGAAATTTGCTCTTCCACTAACCTTTGTTTCTGTCTGCCGAGCAATGAAATAGCAAATAGCTATTGATCATGCTGTGTATGGGATGTATCTCTCAAAACGCCCAAAAGAAAAACACAGGTCTGAGAACCATCTAATGAAGAATAGATAATGACACAGGACATAAGGACAAATAACAAAAACAAAACACAACATGAGAACCATATACAATTACAATTATGGAAACATTATGGAAACTCTCCATTTTCCATTTCAAAATTCCATGCTTTTTCAGGCTCTTCCAGCTTTCCCAGTAGATTTTTCGGGACGTATTTGACATCTGAGTACAAATAACCGGCGATGTTCCATTAAAATACAGAATAAGGTTATATTATTGTTACCTCCATGTTAATCTCTCTCTCACGAATGATAACCCAAAATAGGAAAACCCAGAAAAAATTCTATAAATAAAATAAAAAAAATTGGGGCAGTTCGCACCAACATGTCTGACACCTGCGATTGTACCATGCTGAGTAAGTAAGAGTGTGGACTGTTCTGATACAAAGGTCTGTCTGAATATTTCTTCGTGTTTGCTTAGTTGAAAGCCCATAATTCATGTCTGAAAAAATATGTTGAAGTCAAGCAAATGATATATTTGAACAGCCCAAAATCGAAATCACAGATTCGCCTCAGTTTGTGGAGCAATACACCATCCCCTGCCCTTAGACCCTCACATTTTACAAGGAAAAACTTAATGGGGAGGAAACCTGAAGCTGACAGCTTTGGAGCTCTGCTTTGTTTAAATTTTAGACAATGTAATTAATATTTTCCTCACTGATTATATATTATTTCACCATCACCACCTGACCGCTATTAATCAGAATGTTATTTTTTATGACTTAACCACCCAATCTGTGGATTAACTGTGGTTACTACAATCCACACATCACTACTGTTCTTATACAAGCTATGCTTATAAAGTGTTTAAAGTTTATATTCTAAAAAGAAATAAAACAACTGGACACCATTAATTTCAAATCCTGCAATATGCAATTCAAAGATATCACTGCATTTTTATTCAAATTAACTTGGTCACAAATGTCCATATTTTGGCACTTATAAGGCACTTGGGGCAGAGATGTTTTGCAGTCTGTAACATTGAGACGTAGAGGCATGTCTGTGTACGGGTGTGTTTTCATCATGCCACACACTTTCAACATCAAGCTCGTTCTGCTTTCTCACACATTGGTAACCATTTTAGATGTACTGACTGCCTGTTCCATACACCATGAAAAACAAGCAGTGAAAATTAAGATTGGAGCTTGGAAATCTGGAAGGGGCTAGAAGTGGAACTGTTGCACCCTCCCCCTGATAGGAGCCAGTTAGATGTGGTTTGTGTATGTAATCAGGATGCCTTTGTCTGCCCCTTCTGTGGACCTTTTCCAACCGCATCACACTGCACCCTGCGGCAGACCCAGACAATACTAGAGGGAATTCATATCCCATGTAGCAACGGTTAGAGAATAATATCTATGCTACTTTCCTTAGCCTGCTGTCTCTGTGAGCCAGACGCAGATATGTGTCGAAATGGACCAATGATTAGGCTGTGTCCAGCCATATGATTACATTGTTGAGCATATGGTTTCTGGACAGCAACCAATCCTTTATGGTAATCTTGTTACATGTGGAAGTACTGTACTTAGTGTTAAAATGTACACCGATTGACATGACTGCAATAATGGCCCTCAGTGCACAACAAATGCACTTTACACTGACAAAGTTCTCAATTTGTTAGGTCCCCACCAACCGTTGGCTTTAATAATTAGCCTCACTCAACTTGTAGATGTGCATATAGATTGTTGCAAGGAAAAGTCTTTTACTGAAGCTGAGCATGTCAGAGGTGATGAAATGAAACAAGAGACATTAGCAGAGCAAATAGATGCAGGTAGACATGCATGTGACACACAGTAGAATGATGTGGATGCTTGGCAACGGCGAGGAAGTGGAGACAGAGCTGCATGCCAAACGATTGATTGTTATCCCCTGGCTGAGTTGAACACGTCCCTTCATTTATATGATAAACAGCTGAAGTGTTATCCAAGCACTTGTCTTTTGCTTTTCTTCCAATCCCTCTCATTTACCAGTGTTTTTGCATTATCCATCATCCCCCTGTCACCTCATTTCCACTGCTGTGTTCACAAAACTCTCTTAATTTCATACTACCAGTCTCTGATTCATGCAACGGTCAGATGGGGGGGATCTAATTGGTTTCATGTTGAGTTACCAGACACCTCTGCTGTGTGTTTTCTTGGTGTGTTCCTTATGTTAGCATAGGCCTGCGCGATGTATCGATTAAATCGAATGTACAGTTCTGGACAATGAATTTTTTATTAAAATCGTTTTTTAAATTTTTTTTTTTTTTTTTACACGCGAGCGTCAAAACTAACCCGCTGCAACGCTCTACACCAGCGGTTCCCAAACTTTTTTTGCCGCGCAACCCCATCTATATCCCAACCTGGTTAACGATATATCAGCTCTACTTTATATAAACAACTCTAATCTAATCTCTAATGTGGCTGAGTCATGTGTTACTGATAAATAAACAAACATCATCCCAACAACCTGCTTTATATGCTTTGTCCATGTTTACAAACGTCTATTTTTTTCTGCAACACGATCAATAACAGCGTGGAGTCTCTGCTTCAACCACATCTCTGCAAATGTGAGCGCGACTCCAGTGACTGGACTCGACAGCGTGTGTCGCCTGATGCAAGAATAACGACGCACCAAAAACCAAAAAAAAAGTGGTAAACCGTCATGTGTAAACAGAGACAAGTTGTATAATGGGATGTTGAATATCCATTTAATATGACAAATACAAACATTTCTTTAGAAGTCTTTATTGTGTCGGAAAATCCCACTTTGAAAAAAACTTTATAAAAAATGGTCCAGACCGCCATCATGTTTTTTAGCTTGCACACCCCCGAATGGCCGCTCCACACTTTGGGAATCCCTGCTCTACACGGTTAAGTTAGCGGGGGGGCACCCAAACACTGTAGATTCACAAGCATGGCAGTGACATGGCAGGGAAAGAAATAAACTTAAAACTTGTTTTGAGCCACTTATTCATCATCTCTTATTTGCTTTTGATTAGGGCAGAAAAAAAGTCGATTAAAATCGGAAATCAGATTTTTTTGTAAAAAAATTGAGATTTTGTTTTTAGGCCATATCGCCCAGCTCTATGTTAGCATATGTTATGGCCTGCAGGAGTGACAAAATGTCTGATATAACTGGATGTGGATAACATGTTTTTATGGTTGGGAAATATACATTTCTATGTATGTACACATCCATGACCTCAGGCCTTGTCCTAGTTAGTGTAAAGTAACCAGTGTAGTCCCAAGTACAGTGATGAATGAGAATACATTAATTAATAAGGAGACAATTAGACACAATCCTGTACACATTTGGAATTAACATGCATCTCCAAATGCATCTCAAGTGACCATGTGTGATTGGCTCTCACTTCTTGATGTGTGTGTGTGTGTGTAAGGCCCTTGCTGAAAACACACAGAGCTCAGAGGGGACAAATTAGTAGTTTCCAACTTTTCCGACTCTCCTGTGTTTAGCTGGAATTTCTGAGAGACGATTTATACTACTGTCTTTCATTTTTTTTGCTGTAGTCCAAACAAGTTTAACTCATCTGTGGACGAGGAAGACACGGGGCTGTAGGCAACATTATTTGCCTGCCTAGTCTGCCAAATGTCAGTTGAGTAGGAGGTCCTTCAAAGTGACCCAGGATTTCAGTGTGTCCTGTTTGTGTCATTGATGCATTCACACCTGTCCAATTAGATATCAGACAGGGCCAACGAGTATACTAGACCTCTGAAGGTGAAACTACTGATAGCATGCCGGTTGTAATTACTCTGTCAAAATGTTTCTTGAAGAATGTGTTCACACATGTCTGTGAGTGTATAAATTAGGTTTTGTGTGGGGCGTTATTATAATCATTAAGACATTCTCCTTGCTGACCAGTGCAGCCACATTTGTCTTTATGATTATTGTTGTCACCTTTAACAGGCCAGTGTTTGGCAAACTAAGACCAGGCATTTTTACACTGCTTTCAAAAGTGCAGAAAAAGTATGTCTCAACACTCTCCCCAAGCATAGCTAATGAAACACAGCACACACAGGAATGTAGAAGTAGGGAGAAACAGTCAAGAAACCACAGAAATTCCAGGCAGTGTTAGAATAACACACAAATTAACTAAAAAGGAAAACTGTGCACAGTCTTTGAAGACTATGTGCACCTTCTGTAATAACGACATATTAAGAAACTCAAAAAGTTGTATTTGTGACACTATGATCATAAGGGATCGGTCATATTTTCAAAAACTGTTAACTTTAGTGTCTGTCTATCTTTAGTGTGTGAATGAACACTTGTGGTGTAAAGTGTGATAGGGATGTGTTACAGCCCAGTGTTCAATACTGCATATTTTAAAATCCCAACTCAATGATTGAAATAATCCATGCACATACGGCTTACAACTTTAAGCTGTAAGCTGTATGTGCATGCAGGTTAATGGACTGCATCTGAATAATACACACATTCATACAACTCTAAATTGCCAATAGGTATGAGTATGTAAGTGAATGGTGTGTTTGCCCCACAATAGACTGGCGACCGGGTGTATCCCTGCCTCTCCCCTAAGATGCACTTGGATTGGCTCCAGCCGACCCCCACAACCTTAATGAGGAATAAGTGGGTATAGAAAATGACTGACTGACTAAAACATTCACACGCTGGCTGACATTCGAGGTGCCAACCACTCATCAGCAGTAATCGTTCACACAATTATGTAAAAACCATTGTACAATATATTAAGCTTCTTGCTCAAGGACATATCAATATGCGGACTGGAGGAGCTGGGAATCAAACCACGCATTTTCTGATTGGTGGACAACTGCTCAGCACACAGCTGGCCTAAATGTCAAGAAAGGTTATATGAATGATGTAAAATATTAAATCCTGGTGACCATAAAGTGTTTTAAGTCTAGAGATTGTCAGTGAGAATGAAGCTTATTTTGATTTTAAAAAGTAAAAAGTTTTTATTTCAGTTTAAGTGTTTGAAGGAGTAACCTTGGAGAGCTGGTTGAATACTCATCCCCTCTCTGTTTATCTCCTCTGTCTTCTTCTGCCTCTGTGTCTCTTTCACCTTTGTTTGCTAATACTTTGGCTGGGGAAATGATGAGGAGAGGCAACAAATGATAGCAGGCACAGTCACCCATCTGTTGGTTGATGCATTATTGATCGCCGGTTCCCGTCAGGGTGAAAAGTGAGGGCACACACTACACCACGATACATAGACACAAATAGGTCTGTCTGCACGTCACCTTGCATGCAAAGAAGTGTGCAGGCGATTTCATCTACTGCCCGTTCAATTATTTCAGTAAATGTGTGCACTCAAATGAGTATTCTATGTTACAATTCCTCCACATAATTAAGATTAAGAATGCTCTATTTCAGCCAATTATGTACCACAAATCTGATACATCGGCATCTAATTGTTCTAAAAAACAACCTCACAAGAAAAAAAATCATCCCAAGAGCTTCAGATGTTACAAATGAAGCACATGATGGTTATGAACAAGGCACATCTTGATATGTTATGAGATGGCTCTACAAGATGACAAGATGCGTCGGGAACACTGAGGGCATACATGACTAGATTAATTATGGTGAATACATGGCCATAGCGCAACACACTATAAATGTCCTCATCTACAGCCTGTCTGGCACAAACAGATGAATTCATAAACAGACAGTGGAGGACAGTCTGTGTCCCGGGGCAACTGTATGTGTGTGTGTGTGTGTGTGTGTCTAAGAATGTGTCTAGAATTGAAATGTATACATGTTGGCATGTGTGTCCCAGTGATGAAATAGATGAGTGATAAGTCATTTCCACCTCATAAGATTCGCTGGTGTATGCATGTTTGCGTGTGTGTCTAAGTGTTAATATGCATGTGTGTGAATGAACACTCACAACTCTCTCTCTCTCCTCCTGGTATAGTGGTTTTGTCAGTGCACTGTGTTGTAACCAGCCTGTTGTGACATTTTAATTATGTCTGTTTCCTCTTACTGCTTAGGGTCAATGCACCGACAGGATTGCTCTTAGATGACATGATTTTGAGAATATTGTTTACAACTGCTCAGCAGTTTTGTTTCAACTAAATTAGACTACAGCTGGATTTACTCTTCTGCGTTAAGATGTTATAGTCAGGAAACATACCCAGGAGATTCCAACAGCGGGACAGCTATACGTTGTGATTCAAAAGTATAGTCATCCAATTTATTTTAACTGGAGTCTTAGGTGACAGTCATTAGTGTCTGCTTTCCCTGCAGTACATTCACTATAGGACACAACATTCCTGTGTAGTGGTGAGCTCACTTTTAGTTTAAACTTCAAATAAAGTGGTAAATAATCAAGCTGAAATGTTGTGTCATTTATTATCCTGTCTGATTGTCTGACTGCTCATATTTTAATATTTGTTTGTCTAATATTTCCAGATCTCGGGTATTAAAGGGTCCCATAATGTACACTTTGTTGTCCGCTCTCAAGCTTCTCTCTGCAGCTCTAGAAATTCAGATTATAACTTATTGTAAGGTAAGGGTGGCTCTTTAGAAGTTATCAAAAATATTAACTGAGCGCCCTTGGTTTAAGGCTCTTTTCAAAGGAGGAGGATAAAATAATTATGACAGGTAAGTAAGGTTGAACAACATTGCCGGCATTTATTTTAATAAGAACACAAAAATATCCTTGTCTTTGCTTCTCTTTCTTTATACAGTCACTTTAAATCACCTTTTAAATTGTCTTTCAAATCCTCAAAGAGGTAAGTAGATGAAATGAAATAAAGTTGAAATGAAAATAAATTTCTCCAAATAAAAGTATTTAATTAGTTTTAATCGCTGCTTCACCGCTCTTCTGTTCATGCAATCGTTTTTTTTCCTCACGTCTTGGATCCCGCTCTGTTCACATGAACAGTGGTTACTCCCACTACTACTATTACTACTGCCCCTAGTGGTCTGGAATGGGATTTTCAAGTACATAGATAAATGATACATAGAAACTATAATAGAAAATAAAGAATGAGGTTAACAGGAGGATTTGTGTGGGTTACATTATTATAAATATTAATGTGTTTCTGCTCTCATTGACTGATTTGAATTGCTGTGACCGGGGGACTATTACTACTACTAGTAAAGAAAATAATATCAATCTCAAATTCCTCAAAATAAAACAAATAATATGTAACATAATATTGAATGAATGGATTTTAACTCAACTGTACAATATCTCTCATGTTGAATGTTTTAAACCAATCATGAATGATTTGCTCTTAACCATAAATTAGGAACATCTCCAATTTCCATATACTGTCAAACTGACTGATATACTGTCAAACTACCATACTATCAACTGTTATTATATTTGTATTCATTTAAATCAAGAAGAATCAAGGGGAATATCACTTTTATACACATTATTTAGGCTATTGAAGACTATCAATTATCGGTACAAATTCATTTTCAAATTCATTTACTCTTAAGTCCATCTAACAGAGAGAGAGAGAACAGAAGGAGGATAAAGGCAGCAGAAACCGCTACTCTACCAAACAACCCTTTTATCATCTTTCTCGGAGAGCTGTTGAAGGTCAGCTTTATTTTTTTTCGCCACTCTCTCGGGCTCAACAGCAAAAAGTCTCACTGCAGCTTCTCCTGTGGTCTAATCCAGTCAGACTTTTTATTCTCATTCTTGCCACCAAGGTGATCAGTGGGTGACTGAATATTAATAACATGAAATAATCTCTTGGTACTTTCTGTTAGTTGGTAAATAGATTATGGGTGTATTACTACCCTTAGCCTGGTAAAAAAAAAACAACAAAAAAACAAAAAAACATCCTCATCACATAAACTGAGTTATTGAATTGGTCCGGTGTTTAAATATTGGTATCAAGTTTATTCCTGCAATAATAGAGAGAAACATGAGCTGAGCTGATTATGAGGTGGTTCTGATTCTGATTTGTTCTCTTACAGTTTAGACAACTTTTTTCTGTAATATTAGTGATCAGCAAAGCAAAATCAAGAAAAAAACAAAGGAATCTATCATTACATTGAGAGAACCTGAAGGCCCTCCACCTATAAACAAAGCATCTGCACATTCAACTTCAGTACAGCGTCCTCACACTCACTCCTGCAGAACCTTAAACCCAGGTCAGAGAAGGGGTCGAAAAAACACATCAACCTACCAGATGTAGCTCGACACACAATATAGTTGTTTAGATGCAGTATGACTAGTTGATGATAATAGTGCATGTCTTCATATGTAGCTGGGTTAGGATACTGATCTACCGCTGCAGACAGCTTGAAGAAATTATTTTGCATTCATCCATCTGTCTCTGACTTCTATGTAATGTTCTTCCTCCGTTTCTGCGCTTTCTACCTTGGGTTCAGGTGGAATAATTGAGAATGGAGGATATTCAATTACATGTCATGGACATGAATGCCTGTGAATCATAACCACCCACACATGCAGGGACAGTCACACACACATGCTCACAATTGGGTCTGTCTGGCTTCTTTTCCTCTTATTGTTGTAATGGAACTCTGTAAATAGGGCCATTTTGAGTTGAACTAGCTTCAGGATGAATTACACTATATAGGCTCCATGAGTCAAGGCAGCATTGTAATGGATTTTTTCTCTCTTTTTTTCACATTCCTGTCTCACTACAATGTTATATACTCTGCCAACCAGTACATGTGGTGTATAAAGGGGCTGGTTGAGGTGCAGGAACGAAGGATTAGATAGGAGGAAAAAAAGAGGCCTACTACTTAGAAGACTAATAAACTCAGTGTTTCTATTGGGCAGAGGAGAGATAACTTTGTCCTTGGCTCGCTCATAACCTCATCAGAATCACTCAATGAATCACGGAGCACCATAACTCATGGCAGGGGCAGCTGTGATACAGTTAAGAAATACCCTTGGTAGAAAGAGCTGCGCAACATCTTGGGTAGAAATGATTAAAGAAAATAATGTTAGTGCTACACGAGCAAGCACCTGCAGTTGTTTTTTTTTATCAATAGTTCAATTTGTGACACGTAATATGATGCAAAAACTTGCAATTTAACAAGAAGAATGGTTGGTCAACAAAAAAAAGAAAAAGTCAAGAAAAAAAAACACTGCAACAACCAGACCTGACAGTATTTTGTATTATTCGCTCCTTTTGATAAGAAAGCTAAATGTTAAAACCTAAATCTGACTTTTTTTTATCTTAATTGTACATAAAAGTAAATGTGTGCCTATAAAGATTAAAGATAAGTTTAAAAAACAATAATTCATCGCACAAAACATTTAGAACACAGTTTAACCTCAATCACTGTCATACAGCCGCCTAATTAAAATGCACAAAGCCAAATGATCCAAAATTGTGCCTGTTCAAGTATAGTCATGGTTTCTGTGTTTGTTATGCACACACAACACAGGTGGTGTTCCTTGTGAAGACCTAACTGCTTAACTTGTCTCAGACAAACTCCGTAGGGTCTGAGCTCCTAGTTGTGAATGAGAACTGTGCAGCAAAGAGACTTACATTGTGAATTAACAGGATTAAGTGTTTTAAGAGGCTTGTCAGGTAAACCTGAATCTGAACCTGCCTGCCTAAACACTGAGGCTGACTCTGAGCTACTTTCAACCACTTTGAAGTCTCATCCATGGCTGGCCTAACAGAGCCTGTACAACACAGCTACAATGGTGCAACACTGATATGATTGATCCACATTTACTCAATGCAAACAAATTTCTTAATAATGACAGTCACAAATATAATTATGATTTGATCTTCTAAATTCCGTGTATAACCCTGTTTGCAAACCAAATTATTGCTAAAGTCAATATTGCATTATTATACCAAGACTGACTGACACATGCTATCAGTTTGGAATACCTCTACCTGATGCTGGTTAGGTTGTGGACTCAAAGTCTGGCTTTAAATATTTGACATTCATTTCTATTCAGAATGTCTGCAAACAAATTTACCTTATATTTTCCGGTTTTTGGGATAGCCGGAAAAAAAACAAAAAACAAAAGCAACACAGAGTCATCTCTTAGCTGACAGATACAGAGAGTGAGGTTGCCTTATTTTAGGCAGCATCACCACAAAACTGACACATTTGCTCCTTCTTCTCTTGGATCTTCCTCTATATTATTAATATCTCACCCAGGAGAGGGAGTTGCCTTCAGCTTATATCAAAGACTTGTGCAGACACAGCACTTCCTCCTTTATTAACAAAATGATTCTCAGATCAGGACTGCATATCACAGAGTGCCAAGAACAGAGCCAGGATCAAACAATTTGGGAGAATCTCAAATATATCTCCACTCCACCAAAAAAAATCCTTTAGAGTTGTGTGTTGTCCCCCTTTTCCATTCAGATTGTGTATTGTGTATACTGTTTAAGTGTTTAAGACTCTGTTCTTAATGCAAGCACCTCAGCAATTTTCATACACTCATAACAGCATACTAAACAAATCAACCTGATTAAACATAAACAGGACCCTGGCAGATACATAAGTCATTCATTCATTTTCTATACCCACTTATTACTCATTATGGTCACAGGGGGTTAGCCAATCCCAGCGCATTACAGGCAGGGATAAACCCCAGATGGTCACCAGCCTATCGTGGGGCACACACACCATTCACTCACACACTCAAACCTATGAGGCAATCTCCAATTAACCTCAGCATGTTTTTGGACTGTGGGAGGAAGCCGGAGTACCCGGTGAAAACCCACGCAGACACAGGGAGAACATGCAAACTCCACACAGAAAGGTCAAGGAGGTCTTGAACCTGCGACCTTCTTGCTGTGAGGCAACAATGCTAACCCCTGCACCATCGTGTTGCCCCTAAGACATAAAAAAAAAAAATGCAAATTATATTTTGACAACCTTTAAGCCAAAGGTGAACAGATTAGCCGATGCACATGCAAGCAACACTATCTGAACCTGAAATATAAACTCCCATTTGTATGAAATGTGAATTTTTGCATTTGTTTTAAGTAGCAAACAAGGAAAGTAAGATAGATATAAGAGGGGAATATTATGTATGGGCTAGTTACCAAAAAGCTATACAACACTGACCAAGGAAATTTACCACTTCAGTACCAGTATCTATACACATGAGGCACTCAGATTCATTGCATTGATGAAGCTGGAGACAGTTCCATTTAACAGAAGAAGCTGGTTTTCTCCAAAAATATGTTTTAAAAGGCAAAGTCACATTTTAAGAAAGGGGAAAAGTAAACATAAAATATATTAGCAAAATATTAACAAAAGGAAGCATTCACATGATGGCCTATATAACAAATCAGCCATTACATAAGCTTCAGATAAATTAGGGCACCTTCAAAGGGTGGTGAGACCAATTAACAAAATTAAGGACACATTCACACAACAAAGCCATGTAGGGTAGGAAACTGGTGTGTATACAGCATATGTTACCAAGTTCACACATACAGAGAGCTACACACTAAAGGTTTAACCTTCCTGTCATGTTCGGGTCAAATCTGACCGATTTACGAATGAAATCACTCATAAATATTGTGTTTAACATCTGATTGCCTCAAGGATTCATGATATCCTCCACACTATGCACTTAAAGATATAAAAGTGATAACCACCACTTTCATTGATTATTGACTGTTTAAATCAACTATGTTACATCTGTGGAGTTCCTGGTCAAAAGTGACCAACACAGGAAATGAATGGGTATTCAGACTATATTCAACCATCAGACTATATTCAACCAAAAACATCTCCATCCACACAAACTAACCAACCCACCCACCCACTCACCCACCCACACATTTCACACTGAACGATATCTTTTGAGGGTACACATCTCTTTCTTGTGCTTATGTGCTGATCCTCCCATGTAAACCAACCTCCTGATGAAACAAAGTATCATATCTTTACTCAAATTAGACAGGTGTATGTAATGTGAACCCATCCCATTTTCATGCGTTTGTGCCTATATCCCGAATGAACCAAACCTTCCAGACTAATCAATGTATCATCTTCACACAGACCACATATATATAACTTGACGTTTGCCTTCCACTCCTTATACTCTGAGCACAATGAGTAGGTGACTGACCTAGCTGTTCTCTGTTGAAGTTCTGGATCAGGTTTTTGAACATTATGAAGAGGGCACTGAAACTGAACCACAGATAGGAGGATGTCTTGGAAGTGGAAGACAACACAGATTTTGATCTAGTCTGACCAGTCAACATATTTTAGGGAGAGGAACCTGAAGGGCAGGCACCTGAGGAGACATTCCAGTCCAAAAGTGGACACTTTCTTTGGTCTTCCCAGGACAGAGGAAGCAGAGCAAAAGTGGAAAACATCATAAAAATGATGCCAGAACCAATACAGTATGCAACATATCACGTGGGTGACACCAAGTCCAGCTTCCATTTTTTTTTGCAACAAAACAAGACTCAGATGCTACAAATGTAATGCCCATGTTTACATAGCCCACTCTGACCTGAGTATTAAATGCCACTGATGTGCATGAGCACATCACACACACACACCTTCATGTTGAGTTTTGGTCTTTGGTTTTACATGCTCATTTTGTAATGTTCAGTTCCTAACTGCATTTTCACTGCAGTTATTTCACGTGTAATTATATAAATTCTTATTAAACACTACTTTGAAACATAGTTAAAGAATGTCTAATAAGAATTTGGTGATGATAAATGATTTTTTTTTTGCGAATTAAAACCAGTTAAAACTAAGGCTGTGCATTTAATAAAATTTTAATTGCGATTTTGATTTACGTGTCAAACTATCTCCAAAATCATATAATCAAGTTGAAATGTTATTTTGACATTTTCAATATAAAGTTTCTGAAAAAACAATTATGCAAGAGTTTGAGTACAAGTGTTAGTGCAGATGTGCTAGTGTGTGTGTTAGCGCGAGCGTTAGTGTGTGAGTGCGTGAAAGCGAGAGCGTGTGTGCGTGAGTGCGAGTGGAGCTTGAACGAGATATGTCTGTGTTATTGACAAATGTTTGACAAGATGCGAAAGTCAACTTTTCAAAATACAGTTTTGAGAAGCATTCATCAGGTGTCTCAAAGATGTACATTGTGTATTCATGCTGGTTTCTTGTTATTTAAAAATCCATTTGTCTCCTAATGTAATTTATAAAAATCATGCACAGCTGAAACAGCTGCAGCAGCTTCCCTCTAAAGCTGTTACATGGACCTGGTGACTTCTAAGATCAACTCCTTTAACTAGGGATTTGTCCTCCCATGCCAATGCTTCATAGCTTGTGTTGAGTAATCCAATATTTATTTTTGTAAAGCATGTATCAAGCCTTGTGTTAACGATGTATGTGAAGACTCACGAGCTGACTGTACCATGTGTCTGCTTCAGGAAGTAGTTCATGGGATTGACATGTGGTTCGGAATATAAGAGACAGCAAAAGACAATGGATTCTGCCCTCAGTACTTAGTAGATTTTTGCCTGCGGTACATTTATTGGTGAGCTGTCCCGTGTAAAAGGGTATTTTCAAAGATGGGAGAAATATTGTGCCAAAAAAGATGCTTGATTCCCAGCACTGTAGAAACATGTATATTTTTGAATAACAAATGAACAAATAAAATTGGTTGTCTAACTTTTATTTGTTCACTTGATGGCACAGCAGAGCAAATTAAGGTTCGGTCCATGTGTGCCACATTGGATGGAAAGCTTTAATGCTTTGTGAAGCAATCAATCTGGCCTAACCTAATCTGGACCACAAACAGCAGAACAGTTGTTAACATCCTGCAAACAGATGAGCAGAAAAAAAAAAAAAAACAGGAAGTGGCTCAACCAGGGGGCAGAGCTTCAGAGCAAGAGAGTGGCCAGGTGACAGCTAGCTGTGCTCATATAATATGCACCCCCTTCAAAGCAACGCTTCAAATTAAAGCAGGCCAACTGACCCACAACAGGAATGCAGTTCTTCTACATTTGCATTGTACAGTTCTCAAACACAGCAGGAACAGGTATGGCAGGTAGCATGGTATTTTATCCCATAACAGCATACTATGGAAACAAGAGTGACAGGTTTACTTGACGTAAATGTTTTTAAAAATGTTTTATGTTTTAATATGTTAACCAGTTGGAACAGGGCAGCAGCAGGTTGCCACATTAGCACTTATTTATCATCATATCAGGTCGTCATATCAGGCATTACATGGTCCACTAACTTACAACGTGATTGGTCAAAAGATTCTAGCAAAGCATTATGGGAAACAAATCTGACCATTAGCATCAATGTACAATATACTATAATATACTATTGAAAATTGCTAAAATATGGACAATTGTCAATATTGGATCTACCCATATGGATGTATCTTACAAAGCCACCAAAAAGAGAAATGAGTTCCAGACAGGATACAAAACCTTCACAGGCTACAATCACACACACAGCAGCATTGGAATGGCCCAACAATCGGCTTTCAGGCTAAAAACCATTTAACGAGCTATATCTTGATCAGAAGATATTTGAACAGTGTTAAAAGTTAATTGAAGTTAAATGAACTGTGCAGACTTTTGTCATCCATGATGATGACAGTTTTAGAAGGTCAAAAATAGTATGGTTGGTGCCAACACAACTGCCACTTAAGGGGACATCGCTCAACCCTAGTTAAAAGTGCCTGGTGACACACTCAGTGTGAGAGAGACTCAATGTGGCGGGATAGGTCATAACCCTGACACATCGGTGGTGCAGGTGTTTTGTGACTTCCATCCTCACTAAATTGAAAAAGGCCAACATCCCAAGTGAAAATGCACCCAGAGAACAGTCCTAGTGTGAAGTGGACTCATGGTGTGGTGGGTTTGTTTGCGACCCTAAAACACCCATGATGTGGGTTTGTGGTGGTTTAAAATACAATCTTGTGAACACAACACAGCATTTCACAAACATGTAGAGACATCATTCAGGAGTTCATATCTATGAATGTAGATATCAGTGGCGATTTCTTTAAGACTGCAAGGGAAGCTGAACTTCCCCTGCCCTGTCAAAAATAAATGGCCAAATTTGTGCAGCTGTATTAACATTTTATTGACCATAAATCTGTTAGAACATGTTCATCTTGAAGACGAGTTCTTTCAGAATCAGCTACTTATCATAAATAAATAAATGACATGTCCGTACATTCCCATACCGCTTCCTGGTCTCTGGTCAATGCATTTCCCCATAGACGCTGAGCGTCTCTGAGAGTGAATGGGGCTTTTTTTTTTCATCGCCTCGAAACTCGTCACCCATTGGATAAATGCTGAAAATTAGAGCCCGTCCGGATGCTGAGCGTCTCTGGGAGTCAATGGAGTGTGGGCGGGGCCTGGACGCTGAGCGTCTGCATGCTGATTGGAGGAAAATCAGAATGTCGTGGTGATGCATGGTGATTGGAGAAAAAGCAGAATGTAGTTTGACTGTCAGGTTTCAAAACTATATAATGCAGACACCCCAGGTTCCAAAGTCATTTCAGGGAGATGTTTGATCACGTCTCTCTCGCTTGCTCTCTCGTGTGCCTGCGCAATCGAATCAAAGCGATCCACGTATAACGCACGATTTACTGTTTTGCCTGCACGCTCTCACTCTCATTGCATATTTATATAAAAAAAAAAACAAAGAAACATTTACATAGTATAAAATCCGGGATATTTTACCCGACTCACGGGCATCACGGAGCCACTCTCAAGAACTTCCGGGAGACTTGGGATGTCTGCATGACGTCACCTCAGCTGCATGATTTCAGTCCCATCTTTCCATGTGAAGTCAAATGACAAACAGACCATTTGTTGGCCTTTCCAGAATGAAATAATTCACTCTTACACTGTAAATAAATCACACTCACGTATTTCATTGTTCTATCAATATTAAAGTTTCCTTGTTCTTATTGTTATTGTTGTTATTCTAGTTTTAATTACCTTTCGTTCCATAGTGCAATCATACTTGGCTAGTGACCAGCTAGCAGACATGATAGCAAACAATGCTAACATTGAGCCAAGTCTCCCAGAACTTCCAGTAAACATCTCGATAAACGACAAACATCTCCCTGAATATGAATACTCTAATGGTAAATATCCAATATCAAAGCATGGTTGACAAAATGTGTGGATAGTTTTGTGTTAATAATGTTGCATTCTCGAAAAATACATTCTTTTGAATGTTTGTGGAGGTCTACCACTGTGGAAAATAAATTTAGCACACCAGCTGTTGCTGGTGGATGCCTAATGTCTTTTACATGGCCATACCAGTGCTGCATGTACATTATATATTAATATTTCACCCTTTGTTATTATTTCCCCTCAGTGTAAACACAGCACCCATATTGACAGAAAAACACAAAATTGTTAAAATTCATTCAGACTTTTGCAGAAAAACTGAAATATCATATGGCCATAAGTATTCAAACTCTTCGCTGTGACACTCATATTTAACCCAAGTGCTGTCCATTTTTTCTTTGGATGATGGCTTTTTAAAGTGAGTGAGGACAAAAGCCTCAAAACTTCATGTTTGGACCAGTGGACAAGCAGCACATCCTGTTGAGCTTCCTTCCAAAGCAGCATGTCATTGTGGGGCCCATAAGAGTTATGTTAGGGTTGCACATATTGGTCCCAAGTGGGTTTGTCAGCCAGTGCCGGTTCTGGTGCCACAGGGGCTCTAAGCAAGGTTATGAGGAGGGGGCCCCATATTGCCGCCACACACACACACACACACACACACACACTACTTGAGCAGCTGTCCATGCGCTTGAGCAGCTGTCCACGCGCTCCCGCAGCGTCTCAGTTCAGTCTGGTGTTTTCTTTTTTTCTTTTTTGCGTTTCCACTTGGGTACTGGCGTTTCATTTTGTATTTGCGTTTGCTCAGACAGTGCTGTGCAGCTTGCGCTGGTGTCAACGCAGTAATGCACATTATTTTCTGATGAAGGGAGGGCCCCTTTGATCGGCGTGTTACGCAGGGCCCTACGCAACCTGCATAGTGCGCGTATTGAGAGAACCGGCTCTGTTGTCAGCAGTCTCCCTTGTGGCCTGTGTTTGAAACTGGGGACAAACCAACTTGGGACACATTTTAGCAGCACAAGCTTTACCCTTATGTGCCCCACAACTTTAATACTGTGTTTTTCATTATAAAATTTAATTGAAATGTTTGTTAAAAGGGACAACACAGTGGTGCAGTGGGTAGCGCTGTTGCCTCACAGAAAGAAGGTCACCGGTTAGGACTTGGAATGGGACCTTTCTGTGTGGAGTTTGCATGTACTCTCTGTGTCTGCATGGGTTTTCACTTGATTGTCTGGCTTCCTCCCACAGTCTAAAACCATGCTTAGGTTAATTAGAGACTCTGAATTGCCCATCACAAAGTGCGAGTGAAAATTGTGTGCCCCATTGTAGACTGGCGACCTGTCTGGGGTGTATCCCTGCCTCTTGCCTGAAGTGCACTGGGATTGGCTCCATGAAAAATTAATGAAATATAAAAACAGCTTCATTTATTCATTTATATACCCACTTATTCCTCACTAGGGTCAGAGGGCACAGGGGGATGTTCCTGGTTCAATTGGAAATTTTAAAACAGGGGACTGCTAAGTATAACCTACAGGATGGAAACAATATTGTAAACTGTATCTTTCTAGCTTTCTACCACTGAAAAACATTTGCTCTTGTGATATAAGAAAAACTCTGCCCTGAATCATAAAGAGGAGAAAACCACAACTTCACTGTTCTTCAAATAGGTTTCACTTCTGACCACACTCTGTCAGTGATGTCACAACAGTTTGAAGTGGGAAATAAACCTTTCTCCCTGCTCACAACAGCTGAGAGGCACACAAGCCAGCAGTGCCATTCATAACATCAGAGCTCATTAAGGCCCTATAGTTGCCCAATTAAAATGAATGACTGCTTCATGTAAAACAGTGAGAGACAATGTAAACCACTCGAAGCTCAGTAAAAGACATTTATATGCTCAGTTTCCTAACTCCCCTTGCACTTCCAAAATTTTAATTAAGTGCAGTGAATGAGCTAAAACTATGTATGTAGGCAATGTTTGCTTTGAAGAGGAGGACACATCTACAGATAATGTGGCTCCTGGTAAAAACCTCTGGAAGTCTGGCTCTTAAGCTATAGTACAAACAAGTTGAGCTAATGTTTGTGTAGTAACTCGGTTGGTTGTGTAGATGAGATGCATACATTAATTTAAGTCCTAAAGAAGAATAAAGACTCACAAAAAGGTGAGTTGGTGCTGGTTTGAAGAGTTGACAGCAACAGCAACATGTACATTACTGCTGTTAGTGTCAACAATATAGAGCTCTTGTAAAATAAACCAAAAACAAATGTCTAAAGGAGGTGGACTCTCCAATTTGACAGCCCCTTGCAGAAAGCGGTTTTAAAAGTCCATTCAGTTCTGGGGTGGGGATGTGTGTGTCCAGAATCACTTGATTCAAGCAATTTGATTCCTGTTGTTGGCCACACTACATCCATGACTGTCCTCAGACTTATAGGGCTGGGCTCACCATCACTATTTCTTTGATGTTCTGATACCAAAGAAAAGAAAAAGGGAGAAAACGATTTTTTACTCTTACCATGTCTCTCTTTTTATACGTCGTTTGCATGTTTTAGATTTTAACCATGAAAATAAATTAAATCATTGCAACAATTTAACTTAAGTGCATCTTTACAAGCAGTCTGTCAAACTACACTTTAGTTGTACTTCAAACCATTAAAGAGGGTTAATTTCAATTCTCGAGGTTGGCTTACTCAGTGTAGGCCTCAAGGATACCACTAACCGCTTACAGTGCTTGAGCAACTCAATATACCACAGTGAAACCTCAATGACCTGCATCCTAGTCCATTGCATGTTTTAGCATTCACTCTAAACTTTATTACATTATTGGGAAAGATTAATACAACTAAGGTAAGTTGAGCTGACATCTCACTTGCGCAGGTAGAATTTTTCCTTGGTAGCGGCACTTCTAGGTAAAGCTTAAACGTGTTGAACCAAGCCCTCGTTTTTGATAGCGACAGTTTCAAAAGTGTCAAGAGACTAAACATAAATTGGGCTTAAGGATTTCCGTAAAGGCCGACACGGTGGCGCATGGGTTAGCACTGTTGCCTCACAGCAAGAAGGTCGCAGGTTCAAGACCTCCTTGGTCCTGGGTTTGGGACCGTTCTCTGTGGAGTTTGCATGTTCTCCCCGTGTCTGTGTGGGTTTTCACCGGGTACTCCGGCTTCCTCCCACAGTCCAAAAACATGCTGAGGTTAATTGGAGACTCTAAATTGCCTGTAGGTATGAATGTGTGAGTGAATGGTGTGTGTGCCCCACGATAGGCTGGCGACCATCTGGGGTGTATCCCTGCCTCTCGCCGTCATGCGCTGGGATAGGCTCCAGCAGACCCCTGTGACCCTAATGAGGAATAAGCGGGTATATGAGATGAGATTTCTGTAAATTGGCAGAGCTGATCCATGCCTCTAGGCATCTGTGACTTTGACCCTGAGTTTCTCAACAACCCTCCAAGTTTAAATGTGACACTAAATGTCGGTCAATGTCAATGATCAGCTGTATTAATGCAATAAAAATGGTCACCTTAGTGAGTTTTTTTTTAGGCACTTTTTCCTGTAGTGCTACTATTTGGCTGATCTTTGTAATTTTTACTGCCTGGGGAAAGGGGGGAATTTGAAACTAGATCATTTTAAATCAGAAAAACACAAGGTAACTTTTTGTCTTAAAGATGGAATGAAACAAGGGTTCTAAAGTTAACCACTGGAAACAGAAAGCAAGATAGTGAGGTTGAGAAAACGTGGAGCTGAAATTGGTGGTGTGAGAATTATGCTGCACATAAAATCTAACCAAAGTTCAAGAAAATATTAATCTTTGTGCGATATGGACTTACATTTACCCTTAAGGACTAATTATAGCTACCCATGTATCCTTTAATACAACAGATCCTGACTGTGCAAAGAGAAGCATGCTTTTTAATATTTCAAAAGTTGCAACCTAACGCTGCACTTAACATGGTGAAGCACAGTGTGAGCATTATTAATTTTAAATACCTAAAAGATATGAATTTCCACATCCTTTCTTAAGTGTGCCCTGCACAGCAGTCTGGATTTTTTGTAATTCTGTTCAACTGTGCTGAACTTCTTGTCCCAGCTATACATTAATATTAAAAGAAATTGAATACGAAACATCCTGTCTCAGCCATGAGTGAAAAATTACAATTTCACTCATTTTTTGGTCTAGCTCTCATATCGAAGCTGCCAGAAGATCAGGTATTGACAAAAAGTTCATCTTAAAAGGGAAGATATACCTGTTATGACTGGAATATATAATAGTATCACTGCAATACTTATATATTGCAGTATATAATACCTTTTATTTTAATGTCAGAGACACCACGCACTGAGTTTAACTGATACGTTAATGTATATATTCCTCTGTGTGCCTCCAGGGAGTTTCAATCACTGCAACTCAGTCAAATTTGAGGATGACACTTCAGACACCCAAAGTGATTTTGCAGTGATATACACACAGATTACATTATTGATTACTTCACATTTGATAACATGTTGTCAGAATGAAGCATCCTTTTATGTCTGAGTCCTCAGCTGATGAAATATAACACAGTGGTTATTTGCTATGCATGGTTGGGAATATGATGTTTTATTTACTGTAGTAAATGATTGTAATACCCACAACTAACTGTACAGTTGTTGTGTTGTATTGTAATACTACCTTCCAGGAGAATTCTCATCAGTTATTGTCACTGCTGTTTATACATTAACATTGCAAGGAAATAACTACAGCCATTAGCAAATGGCAGGTATACACCCTGAGGCTGCTTTTATTGTTGTGTATGACTTTAACCACTCCAACATCAAGACAGTCCTCCAAGATTTCATCAACATGTTTCCTGCCACATCAGGGGAGATAAGACACTGGACCATGTCTATTCTAACATTCCTGGAGCTTACAGAGCGACACCCCTTCCCCACATAGGACAGTCAGATCATCTCTTTCTTTTCCTACTCATCACTTATCCATCGTGTGAAACCCACAGTGAGATCACTTAAGTGTGGCCTAAGGCCCTCTATGAACAAGTATGTCTGTCCACTACTGAAGGCCCACAATACTGCCTTTAGATCAGAAGAGACACAAGCCTACAGTACAGCCAGAGCTGACCTAAAATGCTGCATCAAGCAGGCCAAGCACTGCTGCTAAGCTGAATGTTGACAAGCACTTCTCCAACTTCGGAGATCAGCGACTACAAACCTGCACACCCCCCCCTCATCACACACATCCTCCGTTGACAATATTAACAACTACTATGTTCATTTTGACAAGGACAATCATGAATCTGCAGTAAAGGTAGAGCTGACTGCTGACCATTAACCACTATTACTGTCCCTCACTGATGTTGAAGCAGCACTAAACCGAATCAATGCACACAAAGCTGCAAGCCCTGATGGCATCCCTGGTCATGTACTCAGAGCTTGTGCTGGGGAGCTGGTGGGGGTCTTAATGGACTTATTCAACCTGCCCCTGGTCCATGCTGTTGTTCCAACCTTTATCAAATCCACCACCATCCTGCCTGTACCCAAACACCCCGCTTTGACGTGCCCCAACGACTTCTGTGAGTTGGCACTCACCCTCATCATCACCAGGTGCTTACAGCAGTTGGTTCTGGCACACCTCAAATCCTGCCTGCCCCCCACCCTGGATCTCCACCAATTTGCCTACTGAAAAAACAGGAGCACAGAAGAAGCAGTCTCCATAGTGATGCATTATTGTCCACTCACATGTGGACAATAATGACACATGCTGCTCCAACTTGATGAAGAAGGCTCACCAACACCTCTTCTTCTTGAGAATTCTGAGGAAAAACATTCTCTCTTCAGACATCCTGGTGAACTTCTACCACTGCACCATTGAGAGCATATTATATAGAGCATATATAGAGCATAGTATTACAGTTTGGTATTGGAACTGCATCACCAGAGCCTCACTTCCTGTCATCAAGGACATCTACAGGAAGCATTTCCTCAGGAGAGCAAAAACCATCGCAGGAGAATCCTACCACCCAGCTCATGGACTGTTTGCCCCCCTGCCCTCTGGGAGCCTATGGACAAAAACCACGAGGACCAGGAAAAGCTTTTTCCACCACAGCGGTTTCCTTTCTGAACTCTGTCCCCCAACGTCCAAGTCCCCCACCCCTCCATTCCTTCAAGAAGTGAACTGGTCCTTCCTTCACCCCATTGCACTATGCCATTAATTATTTAATTATATTATATAACAGCCACCCATCACAAAGTCATAACCTGTTTATAGTCTGTGTTAGGGATGTCCCGATCCAGCTTTTTGCTCTTCCGATCCGATATTGTATTTGCCCTTCCGAGCCGATACCGATACTGGTGGCCGATACCGAAATAGTCTATTAACTCAGCATCAGTACTCTGCTCTTGAGCAGGTGTAAACCAAGGCTTTAAAAACCAGTGCAAATAATATTGTTAACTATTTAAAAACAAAAATGCCATCTACTCCCCAATCTCCTCCACACTTTTTGCTCCATCTCTATCTACACACTGCCTTCAACTGTTTGCCCTGACTGCAGTCCGAGCACTCGGGGGTGCGCAAGCTAAAAAATGTAATGGCGGTCTGGAGTGTTTTAAATAAATTTTTTTCAAAGTGGGATTTTCAGAATAAAGACGTCTAAATAAACATTTTATTTGTCACATTGAATGGATATTCAACATCCTGTTATACATCTTCTCTCTGTTTACACATGCTGGTTTAACACTTTTAATTTATTTTTTTTTGGTGCGTCGTTATTCCTGCATCAGGTGACACACAGTCGAGTCCAGTCACCGGAGTCGTGCTCACATTTCCGCAGATTTGCGGAGATGCGTTCCGTTAAAAAAGGAGAAGAAGTCAACATCCCATGTTAAATAAAGAAAACGATTTACTAAAGTCACATTAGTTACATTATCCGAGTGCTGGAACAATTCCAGTGTGCTCGTTTCAGTGTAATCTACGCTGTTTCTGTCTGTGCCGTTTGCCACGGAGCGACAAGTCTGAGCGCGTCTCTGGTTGCTATGCAACGCGAGGCGAGCCGAGCTAAACAAATGTGGGGAGACGCTAATGCTGGTGTGCTGGAAAATGCGGACCGGATTTTAGCGAAACCACAGCAAAAAAACTGGAATGGATAAATATCTGAATAGGTGCGCTGGAAAACCCGGACTTTTTTTAACGGATCGGATTTTTTCCGTGCCGCCGCGCCGATACCGATATGCATATTTTTGCTGATATCGGTGGCCGATCCGATGCTGGATCGGGACAAGCCTAGTCTGTATATATATATATATATATATATATATATATATATATATATATATATATATATAGACACACACACTCTCCACTGTTCAGCACTTACTAATTTGTAAGATGTGATGTCTTTGTAAGATTTATCCCACCATTCCTTTACTGTGATTGGATGGCAGGGTAAAAAGTGACAGTGTCAGGGTACAGCCTTTTACCCAAAACTGAGCATTTTTCAAATCTTGATGACCAGGAAAAAAAAAAAGAAATCCTGCTGCGCTGTGCTGACATGCCAAGTCAAAGTAAGTCAGCACATATGTATGGAAAAAGGCTACAGTATAAAGGGAGGAAGACAACCTAAAGGGAGAACACCCCATGCCACCCTGAGGACAACATTATTAGTCACAGGAAGACTGGGAGATTTATGCACTACCAAGTATTATTTCTCTTCTAGCTATCAGTGGTCTCATCTCTATATCTCACTTCTAAACTGTGTTGCTCACTCTTCTCATGGAAGCTATTATCTCCTTGAAAAGTGGTCTTTATTCTCACAAAGGCCAAGGAACGAATCATTGGTTGTGGCTGTGAGTGTGTCTGTGTGTCACAAAAGTACTTGAAAGTGAAGGGTAAGATGCCATATTAAAGTATTAGAGATGTTAAAGTCAAGAGAGCAAGAGATGAACCAGAGAAATTTAGGTTTGAAAAAAGAGTGTTTTTGCTCCAACTTGTTGCTTATCCTTTTCATGTCCTATATATTTTCCTGTCCCTCAAACTGATCAATTTCAACTTCCCTTTTTTCATCCCCTGCTTACCTCTGAACTAATCACAGCAGGTGAGCTAAATACAATCTGTGCCAAAGAAAGAACAAATAGGCAGGAGATTATATTCCCATTAAGTTTTTGGCTGCTATCATTGTTATGGACATGGCAGAGATCCCTGCTACTGTGAGGACAAACAGAAGAACCAGGGCATGAATATGCACACAAACACACACACAGACACACACGCACACAATTCCAATGCATCCACCCACCAAGGTCTGGTACTGCCTTTGTTGGGGTCTCTTGACAGCCTTGCTATCCCCTTGTGTGTTTCTATGAAATAATATCAAAGCTCCAGAGCTCCCTTTGGATCACACAGAGCTGAGTTGTGTTACAGAGGCAGCTGTGTGTACATATGCATACTGAGACAGTGTAAGTAAATACACCCAGAAGGCACCAACATACACACAATCTCGCTGAAAGGACAAAAACATAAAAGTTCACATAAAGTGCTTACAAAAAGAAACACACACACAGCGTTCACAGCCAGCAGAATTCAAGCAGAATGTGTGTGTGTGTGTGTGTGTGTTGGGGGGGCTCCTTGTGTATCAGGATAAAACAGTCAGGAGAGAAACTGTCAAAACCTCATTTGGTGGAGCTGATACTGTGAATAGGATGTTATTTAACGCCGACAAGTAAAATGGACCAAACCATAAAACAACTATTTCGAAGCAGCTCTGTAAGCCAATATGTCGCTGTCAAAACAAGCAGAAATATGAAAGTTCAGCATCCAGTCACATCAAATAATTCGACTTTAGATTTGGAGGATTTGTCTTTTGCCGGGTACCAGAGATGACATAGACGTATAAAGAAGAAAGAAGCCGTTTCCCTTAACAGTCCCCAAACCATTACGCGTGATGCTGTTTTAACCTGAGGTATTTTTATTGCTAACTAAATAAAAAGGGTCATCTGCTGCCTCTTGTTGCAGTGAAACCTTCATAATCACATTAGACAGAAGACAGAAGCAACATCTGTTAGTTATAATGAATGTCTCAGAATTTTAAGTGAGCATTAGTTGTGCTTCCATCAAAGTATTTTGATGAGCATTTTGAATTATCGCATTACTAAATATAAATATATGCAAGTAATCAGACATTTCCTATACCCGCTTATCCCTGACTAAGGTAACAGAAGGCTGCTGGAGCCCATCCCAGCACATTACAGGCGAGAGGCAGGGATACACCCCAGACAGGTCACCACTCTATTGTAGGGCACACACACCATTTACTCACAGACTCACACCTATAGGCAATTTAATGTCTCCAATTAACCTAAGCATGTTTTTGGACTGTGGGAAGAAGCTGAAGTGGGTTCTGTGAAAAACCCACACAGACACGGGGAGAACATGCAATCTCCACACAGAAGGGTCCCAGCCCATGATCTTGAATCTCCGACCTTCTTGCTGTGAGGCAACAGCACCACCCACTGCTCCAATGTGTTGCCATGCAAGTAATCAGTTTACTGACAAATTGTTGAAGCTCTAAATATTATTATAAAATGATCATATCTTAAAATTTCCCTTTTTCTTGGATGCATTTATAGATGTATTTGCAGGTGCTAGCACTGTGTGTGCATATGTTTTTGCTGCTAATCAGACTACTAGTCAGACTACGGCTGAAATCTTGATTGAGGAGTCCCACATCATGGTGCCAGGAGAGTGGTCAGCCAACAGGCTTTCAGTGTGACATCTCTGTATCTCTGTCATATACCTTTCTTTTTTAGATGGTCCTTAAGGCCCCTTCAGTGCTGCTTTTTATCTCTCTTCTATCACATCAGACTGACTTCAGACTAATTTGTGACAGGGACACTGCACATTCTCACGCGCTTACTCATTTGTCTGTCCATGTTTTATGTGTGCTGGAAAAAGTCTGTGTAATATGTCTGCAGCTGTTTCCTTTTTTTGCTGTTTTTTTTAACTTTAAACTGTGTACAGAATTACACTTTGAACTACACATAGGTACCTTGATGAGTAAATGTCATGAATTTGATTAATCATACTTTACTGTTACTGACTAAAGCATTTCAAATTACATGTAGTTACACATTTGTTCCATACAGACAAGTCTCAAAGGAAAAACATTCTTTTGAGAACTAAGCAATATTGAACTTCAGAACAGGTTACACTTGATTGAAGGCAGACTAGTAGTAACTCAAATTCTTGTTTGAAACTCAATGTTAAGTACATGTTGGAATAGAGTATGTAAACTTCTTCATTATAAAATTTTTCTTTCTTTCACAAAAAAAAAACTTGATCTTACATCTCTACTTGAATTTCTTAAGCATAAAAGTCAGGATAAGAGATAATACTGCATCTGAGAAAAGGCTGTAAAAGGCTGTGAAGCCATGCATTCCCCCCATTTCCGCCTCCTATACATTGAAGGTCTTCAAAGTAGTGAGCAAGTGACCATCTGCCTGGGTATAACACTGGCTTCTAGCCTTGTGGTCCCCACAGAGAGAACTAGGCAAGCTCTAAACACCCCCAGACAGACTCTTATCCCTCTGGCTTAATGTCCTTGCAGCTGAGAGTAATGCAGAGAGATGGATGGCCCCAACCTATCCCTCCATGCTGGGTGCCTGATTCTATCCTCCATCTCTCTGTCTGTGACAACCAAACTCCCATCCCCCCACTTCCCATACACACCTCTCACCAAACCTCCCGGATCAATGCGACTCACTGATGCGCCATCCGTCAAATCCATGAACTAAGCAATACACCAACTACCCATAAGGAATGATGGGTGCGAGACAGTGCATGAAATGGAGGTAAGCGACACACACACATGCTCACCAATTCCTGAAACGGATCACTCGATCTGATGCCAAACAATGAGCATTTTTTCGACCTGTGTGCCATCTTTCTCGCCGGCTCCCCATCCTTCGCTCTCTCTCTACTCACATCCTTGACATGTCATGATCAAACGGGTGCTTTTAGAGTTCAGGTTGACCTGGACTCTGGGAGGCGGCCATTCCATCACATCCCCTTCTTTCAACTTGCATTTTTTTATCACTCCATCCCTCTATCACCCCTCCATCACCTCACAACATTTTCTCCATCAACAAATTCCACCATTTCTCTTCACTCAGGACGGATAGTTTCCGTATCATTCACCTTTATGTGAACACTCAACCACCCCAATCCACCTCATCCCCCTCCCTCAGACGCATCTTATGCTCCACCTGGTATGATAACTGACTGGCTGAGGGTAATGGTGAAATGGAAGTGTGGCCACAGAAAATAAATCTATTATTAGCAGATGCCAAGTGGAAGGTGAACACCTTATTCACTTTCCCAGATAGAGTATTTTAATGGCAGACATATGGATATTAACAAAGCAGAAGATTTCAATATGACACAAAAATGGCCATTCTTCATACTCTAATAGTGATGGGTCCGGCAACACCGATGCGCCGGCACATGCGTCGAGCTCATAGAGGGAAACCCCGTGTTGGTGCGCGTATTGCTTCAAGAAAGTCACGTGACCGATACCGAAACTGTTTCGAACTGACACTGACGCGCCAAACTGTGTTTATAAGGCAGCGAATCTGTCACAGGATGCATCTGCCAACAGAATCTCAGAATAGCGTATCAAGAATTATGGAGCCTCAATCCAAAAGAAAGGTTTCCGCCGTGTGGGACCACTTTGATTTCGTATCTGCAAATAAGGTATTTGTTTTAATTTCCTTGTTTCATCCTGTTCCTCTCAGAGTTTCCACTTGATCTAACCTATCTGAATTCAAATGAATTTTAAAGTGACTCTTCGTTCACTATTGATATTATTTTCTGCAGGTTAAATGTCACATTTGTTCGAAAAAGGTTTCCTATTTAAATAAATCTACCTCCTGAATGCTGAGGCATTATAGGGCCAGGCATGACAATGAAGTGGGCAGACAGAAAGTGTCACAGCAGATGCCATCCGGGAGGTCCAGAGGTACCTGGCAGAGGGAAATCTTGCAAGGTCTCAGGATCCATTGCGATACTGGGAGAACCAAAAAACAATATATCCAAACCTGAAAAGGCATTTCACAGAAGCGCAACAGACTAAAGTATAAAACGTTCGAAAAACGTATTTTTTTTAATACAAATTTGTAACAAAAAATCCCAGTCCACAGGCATCCTCATTCACAACAGGTTCACCCAAATTTTGACATTATGATACAGGTTCACATTATTTATTGACTGTATCAAAAATATCAAAGACATTTTAAATGTTAATGAAGATATGAAATAATACAATATAAAATACAATGACTTGAATTATATTATTGTATATACTAGCTCATCAAATCACTGTCAGCTGAGTCTGTCAACTTGCCTGTAGGGATTTTTAAGGTCCAGCAGGTGTCAGTATTCAGTGACACAGTATCAATACAGTTTGGCAATGTGTCAATGCTTCATGACGCCTCATCTACCCATCACTGTACTCTAATATTACTATTAATTGTAGTTGCACATTGCATTGTTTATCAGCTGAGCTATGAGCACGTTCAAAACATATATACTCTCCTACTCTCCTAGTTTTCACAAGCGCTAACTCAGTTTCAATGTTAACACCTAAGCACCTAGCTATTACCTTGAACAATTTTTACCATCCCATAAGGTTCTCATGTAATGTTAACATTTCTCACTACTCCAGTAAACAGAACAGACCAGTTGAGAAGGTTACAGTTGAGCAGGGAAAGATATTCTGGTTCGCGACATCACATTTGTGCTGCGGGTGCAGCAAGAATTTATTGATGTCAGGAAAAGAAATTAATCTAGATCAGGGAACAGAGAATGAAGGTTATAGCTCCAACACTGTAACTTGTCACAAAGTATTAAAGTTTGATTTTAGTGCTACTTCATAGATATTTGCTGAAATGATTAGGTAAACAAGAGACATAGTTACCAAACAGGTGTTCATTTATAGTTCATTTTGTCTCATCCACCATAGAAACCATAAACTAATCAAATCACTAATCAGTTTCTTGTCAAACACAGTTATGTCAACAGTTTGAAATCCTATTTAATTATTGGCTCTAATTTCCACAGGGTTTGGGACCCCCAAATCTTAAATGGCCCATTTTACCCGATATCACCCTAATAACGCGGCTGCAAGAAAAATTACAGTTCTATGTCAAAATTGTTGAAAAGAATCCTTTAATTCTGTCTTGGGTCTTGCCTGCTGCATCTGAAATCTACACTTTGAAAGCCAAAACAAATTTGCAGCCGGACAGCTAAGTGATGAAACAAGCTCGAAAGTTAATCCAAGCAGAATCACTGATAATTTCTTTGTTGGTTCATCACTATGGGAATCGCTATTTTCACAATCACAAGGAAGAACAACATTATGAAAATGTACCACTTTCTTTGATTTTTATCTTACAAGTTCATTCACATGGGGACAAAAAAAATTAAAAGACTACGTATTTACTGCTGTATACATTTGCAGTAAAGAGGACTTTATGAGTCAGTCAAAAAAATCCTGTAATTAATTACACAATAGGCTTGCAGGTGGTATTGTTTAAAGTCAACATGTTATGGGCCTCCAGTTGACTCTGGGTGGCCAAAGGTGTCAGTAAGGAAAATTGGTGCACTGGGATAAATGCAGTGCCCAGTGTGACCAATAAAAGAGATATTACTGTAAATCTTCTGCAGCTGAGGGAGCAATAAACATCACAAACACAATCAGCTGCTGCTTTAGTGCTGCCTCTGCATCTGGTCTTTTCCTTGGGAGAAAGAAAGTGAAAGGAGAGGAGATGGTGAAGTGGGCAAATCTATGGCCTGCACTGCATTGTAGATACGTTGTCGATAGTGTCTACTGTGAGTGTCTGGATTTTTAATGGTCAAAATATAGTAGTAGTTTATTCATACCATGCATACATGCATGGATGTATGTATGTATGCATGCATGCATGTATGTATGCATGTATGGATGTATGTATGTATGTATGTATGCATGCATGCATGCATGCATGTATGGATGTATGTATGTATGTATGTATGCATGCATGCATGCATGTATGCATGTATGTATGCATGCATGGATGTATGTATGTATGTATGTATGCATGGATGCATGTATGTATGCATGCATGCATGCATGTATGGATGCATGCATGCATACATGCATACATACATGCATGTATGCATGGTATGAATAAACTACTTCTATATTTTGACCATTAAAAATCCACAGACACTCATAGTAGACTGTGCATGCATACATAAATGCATACATACATACATATAAATAAATCCAGCAATCACATTGTATGAATTTTTAAACAATTTATTTGTATATTACTGTGTCAAATAAGTATTTGATCAATTGAGTCAAACAATTTTAATATTTGGTACAGAAGCCTTTGTTAACAATTACAGAGGTCAAACGATTCCTGTAGTTCTTGACCAGGTTTGCACACACTGCAGCAGGGATTTTGGCCCACTCCTCCATACAGATCTTATCTACATCTGTCAGGTTTCAGGGCCGTCGCTGAGCAACATGGAGTTTCAGCTCCCTCCAAAGATTTTCTATTGGATTTAAAAGGCTCCAGAACCTTGATATGCTTCTTACAGAGCCATTCCTTTGTTTTCCTGGCTGTGTGCTTCGGGTCGTCCTGTTGGAAGACCCAGCCATGACCCATCTTCAACGCTGTGACTGAGGGAAGGAGGTTTTTGCCCAATATCTCACAATACATGGCCCTGTTCATCCTCTCCTTAATACAGTGCAGTCGTCCTGTCCCCTGTGCAAAAAAACACTCCTGAGCATGATGCTTCCACCCCCATACTTCACTGTAGCTATGGTGTTCTTGGGATGATACTCTATCTTCTATTTTGGTCTCATCTGACCACATGACTTTCTCCCACAACTCCTCTGGATCATCCAGATGGCCATTTGCAAACTTCAGACGGGCCTTGACATGGGCTGACTTCAGCAGGGGAACCTTCCGTACACTGCGTGATTTTCAACCGTGACGTCTCGGTGTATTACTGATAGTAGCCTTGGAAACGGTGGTCCCAGCTCTTTTCGGGTCATTGACCAGCTCCTCCCGTGTAGTCCTGGGCTGATTCTTCACCTTCTTTAACATCATTGATACCCCAATGGTCAAGGACCACAGACAGTTTGTGAGACAACCACCAAACAATGAATTTGAGCCATGGGTATTGGTACTGCAAGCATCATGATATGGGGAGGTTTCTCTTACTGTGATGTCAGGCCTTTATCACATACAGGGGATCATGGATCAGTTTCTCTATATCAGAATACTTGAAGAGGTCATGTTGCCTTATGCTGAAAAGGAAATGCCCTTGAAATGTGGCACCAGGGCCAGGTAAAAGAAAACTGATGGAGGGGAGCTTGAGGATGGTGAAAGCATGTCATCTGTGCAGCTCTCACAATTTCTCAACACATCTACTCTACTACTTCTCTTTTTGCTTCTCACCTCTGTGACACCTCTTGTGCACACCAGCCTCCTTCAAACACTCTTGTTTTTCTGCAAATCAGTCCATACATGTAATTTCCCTATGTACTTACTATTGCATGTATTACCAGTTGTAAAACATCTGGAAGAACATTGGTAATTGCAAGCGTTCCTAATTGATTAGAGGGTCACTGACATCAATCGGTGTTTGCTTTACTCCAATACCCATGTTGTGAAAATCTCTTTTCACTTTAGTCAATGAAGGGAGAATGGAGGAGGAGCAGCGATGGGAAGAGAGTGACCTCAGTGCAGAATCATTGCCACACAATCACTGATAAACATCCCTCCTGACGAAGAAGAGGTCAGCACCCAGAGACAAGCAGTGAGATTTTATCTGGAGATGGAGCTGTCATGGGAGAGCTGAGATTTTCTTGTGCACAGACCCATTTACCAGAAGCAGTGGAGAGATGTGGAAATGAGTGCAGGGAGAAGAGTGAGAGTGTGTAAGAGAGAAGGAAGGAATAAAGGGAAAATCAAATGAATGGCACAGAGATTTAACATCCTATAAGGAAAAATACAGTCTTCTTCCACACTTGCTGAGGTTGTCGGAGGTCTTTCTTCTGACCTACAGTATGCTATTTTTAAACTTCCTTTATCCTCTTCTTCCACTTTAGGAGCAAGGAGGTCAAATGGGCATTGCACATCTTTAAAGTCTTCCTTTGTGGGATTAAATGATGAAAAAGAAAACTGAATCGATTATAGGATGGAAAGTTGTTGGCTGATGACATCTGATAGATATGTGTACTGTGCTGTGTACTTTCATAATCCCAAATGTTACCAATGTTAAAACTTAGATAATTTCATAGTTCATGAATAAATTCAGGGGGAATGGTGGCGCAGGGCTTAGTGATGTTGCCTCACGGCAAGAAGGTTGCAGGTTCAAGACTTCCACCTTCCTCCCACAGTCCAAAAACATGTTGAGGTTAATTGGAGACACTAAACTGCAGTATGAGCGAATGGTGTGTGTGCCCCACAATACGCTGGTGACAATCCAGGGTGTATCCCTGCCTCTCGCCTGTAATGTGATGGGTTTGGCTCCAGCAGGCCCCTGTGACCCTAATGAGGAATAAGCGGGTATATAAGATGAATGATAAATAAACTCATTAAAAAAAATGATTGTTTAATCTAATCAATGGATGGTATATGGCTGCCTCTCAATGTCCCATATGTGCCAGTGTTGGGGTTGTCTGCTCAAAGCTTCCATGAATTGATTTTTTATCCAGTTTTAAGCCATATTTTTTGGAAACATAACTATCTTTAACCAGATAAAGGATTTTGGTTATCAGATGTCTGGATCCTACAATATCAAGAGCAACAAGCTTGGATAGCTTCCTCCACAGCCAGAGGTAGGGCACGGCAGAGGCATCCTAGCACACCTGTCTTCAAACATCTCTGTACCTTGGTGTCTATCTCCCAAGCTCTCCAGCCACTCATCGCCAGATCATTTTCCAGTCACTTGGTATCACCGGGCCAGCTAACTCTAGTCTTTGTGTAGCTCTTTCCTTCGACATTTGTTCCATTCTACTAACCCCTATTATATATTTCTTCCAGTTTTCCTCTTCCGCTGCCGCAATGCTGCCTCTGCCAACCCGGTTTAGATTTTTCCACAGCTCTACTCTCCAGTTATGCTCCCCACTGGTCTTGCTCCCCACTGCTTCCTGGTTCTCTAATCAGACTCTGCCTTAGCCACCGGCTTCCAGCGGCAACCCCCTTGGCTTCTCTTATTAACTGTTTATCCGTGTGTGTGTCTCTGTGTCCGCTCAGGGGTCCACTCTGTAGTTCACATAACAATTTTACTTTTAACCACCAGGTCCATTTGCTTTGGAGAGGAGGAGACATTGGTAGATTATTGTGATTTCTTTGTTGCCCCAGAGGTTGTTACGTTGGGTTTTTGTCTGTATGAAGTTCCTGAGCCTTAAGCATCTAATTATTCCCAGGGACTGTCAGTGGACTTGTAACACATATACAATGATGTTAAAATGAAACCGATGTGGTATAACAGAACAAAAGCAATTCCTTTTCCTGTGACCCCTTTCATATGTTTGCAATAATAAGGATCACCAAGACATTGCAATCATATATACTGTACTGTACAGTACATTGTGATATGCCTTGTTTCTTTTCTCCACTGGACTAAAAAGGGATAGAACTGAATTAAAAGAAAATGTGTTTGTCTTTGAAGTATAGTTCAGCAGCACAGTGTCCAACAGGCCTTTGATCACCCAGTCCTTCTTATAATGTAAATTCCCATTTTACAAAATCACATTGCCTTGTTTGAGAAAATAAAAATACTGTGCCATCATTACAATAGCTTTAAGAGAAAATAACATCCCTTTACTTATCAAAACTGACAAGAACGCGTCACCCAGTGCAGAAAATAAATCACACTCAGATGGCACATATCAAATAAAAAAAAAAATAAATGTCCATAATCCATAAATCTATCCATCTTAGAATTAGCACAGTGACGCTGCCAGTGGATACAAAAATCACAAGCTTTAACAACCCACAAGCTGGCCTCCCTGCATGTATCCCCTATCTTCAAGGTTATTGCCAAGTCATTTGTTGCACATTAGATAATTGACTCTTAGATGAGGGATAACCATGATTTATGGAGAAAGAGAATACATATTCCTCCATATCTCACTGGTGATTTATAGCATGATAGAGCCCAAGTGACGGCCATTATATCTGATTGTACGTCATGCAAAGTAGTCAATCAAATCTACGCAATCAGTCACACCTGGTCTTGGCTGAGATGACAAGGATGAGAGACAGGGACTTCTCTCTCCAGATTTCTCTGGTCTACTTGAACCTCTTTAATGCAAGTTATTATATGCAGAGCTGGATAAACCATGGCCAACTAAATCACACCTACTCCAAACACACACTGACCATGTGGAGGGATTTATGATCTGTATAATGAATAAACCTGAGGTCTTGGAGTGGCTTTCATCATACGTTGGAATGATCGGTGCCAATGCTCCACATTTAAAACATACTTGACCTTTTCCTTCACTTGTTTTAATTTCAGCTCTCTAATCTACCTGATTGGTAATTTTAAATGTTCAAATATCTTTTATAAATGGGTCAGTCATCAGAAAGAAAAGCTTTTTCCCATAGGTCATTTGTTTTAAAGTAAGCAGTAAGGGGAATGTCGAGCAACCCTCTTCTTCTGAGAAGCTTAACTTCTAATTTGATGATAAGCAGGTTAACTGACAAGGAGAAAACCTTAACTCCCTCTTGACACAGAGTATGCAAATTTTGACTTGCTCAGATACTGTATATGTATCTGTGAGTGTGCTCAGGAATTTCATGATTCAAGATGTTTATTGTCACTCTAGTGTGGCTATAACACTTTTGCTGGAAGGCACCATTGCAGAAAAAACTTTAAATAAAATACATACAAATCATTTACAATGTCATTTTCTAAACCTGCTTATTCCTCATTAGGGTCGCAGGGGTCTGCTGGAGTCTATCCCAGTGTGTTACAGCGAGAGGCAGCGATACACCCCAGATGCACACCATTCACTCACACACTCACACCTACGGGCAATTTAGTCTCCTATTAACCTCAGCATGTTTTTGGACTGTGGGAGGAAGCCGGAGTACCTGGTGAAAACCCACGCAGACACGAGGAGAACATGCAAACTCCACACAGAAAGGTCGCAGACCCCGGACCCAAGGAGGTCTTGAACCTGTGACCTTCTTCTGTGAGGCAACAGCGCTAACCCCTGCGCCACCACATCGCCCCATTTACAATGTGATTTTTATATATTTTTGAAAAAAAATACATACCGTATTGGCCCGAATATAAGACGACCCTGATTATAAGACGACCCCCTCTTTTTCAAGACTCAAGTTTGAAAAAAGATTTTTTGAACACCAAATTTTAATTCCGCTCTGAGGACCACGGAAAGCTTTTCTCTGACTGTGAGCATTTTTTAGGCGATCTTTTTGAACTCTCCATCTCCGTACATTATACTCTGTGACACCATATTTCACAGCTGCTTTGCAATTGTTTGAAGACTCTGCCTCATTTTTGCCGCTATTTTTATTTTTCTTCTTCGTTTACAGGGGTTCACTTTGGCCTGGGGAGTTATGTTCGGCATTTGCTTTAAAGCAGGGATTCCCAAAGTGTGGTGCACAAAGCATGGGGGGGGGGCCACTCGGGGAAGCGCAAGCTAAAAAATGTGATGGCGGTCTGGAGTGTGAAGTTTTTTCAAAGTGGGATTTTCTGACAATAAAGAGTCTAAATAAACGTTTTGTCATATTAGATGGATATTCAACATCCCGTTATACGACTTCTCTCTGTTTAGACATGACAGTTTACCACTTTATTTTTTTTCCTGCATCAGGCAACACATGCAGTCGAGTCCAGTCACTGGAGTCTCGCTCACATTTCCGCAGATTTGCAGAGATGTGGTTGAAGCAGAGACTCCACGCTGTTATTGATCGTGTTGTAGGAAAAAAATGCGTTTGTGAACATGGACACAGCAGATGAAGTAGCTGTTGATGTTATTTATCAGTAACAACGACTCAGCGAGCGGTGAATACACCAGCATGTAAAGCAGAGAGGTAGAGACATTACGCCATGGGTGTCCAATCCTGGTCCTGGAGGGCCGGTGTGGGTGCAGGTTTTTGTTCCAACCGAGCAGTTACACACCTGATTCTACCTGATTAGTAGAATCAGGTGTGTAACTGCTCGGTTGGAACAAAAACCTGCACCCACACCGGCCCTCCAGGACCAGGATTGGACACCCCTGCATTACGCTGTTACTGTGCTGAGAAACGGCAGCGGAGAAAACAACGGACGCTGCTGAGATGTTGAGTTGTTTATATAAAGTAGAGCTGCTATATCGTCAACCAGGTTGGGATATAGATGGGGGTGATGGATAAAAAAAGTTTGGGAACCGCTGCTTTAAAGATATCTGGCACCATCTAGCCTCGTGAATGGGTATAATGTCTAGACCGCGAATGTAAGATGACCCCCACTTATTTCAATGCAAAAAACACAGTCTTATATTCGGGCCAATATGGTACATTATGTATAGGCCCCCAAAAAGTTGCAATACAATCACTGGTCAGAATATTGAGGTCAGCTTGCAGATTGTAGGTCTTGAACCTACATCCTTCTTGCTGTGAGGCAACAGCGCTAACCCCTGCACCATTGTGTATATTCATTTAAAAAAAAATAATAATATTCTCATGCCAAACAGCTACACTCTTCACTGATAAAAAAAAATAAATCTTTTAGGTTACTTTTAAAAAGCAGACACCTCCACTCTCCCTCAGGGTGGCTATAGTATGTGATGAGTGATAAGGCCAGTCACAGTGGGGAGCTCAACATGCTTACCAAGTACTCCCTTTAACATTGGTGGATAAAAAGAATGCATAAAATATACATAAAGAAGAGCAATTTGAGAGTGGATGATGTGTTTTAATTGGATTTGTGCAAATGATGGGGCACACTGTATATTTTAACTTAACGTGTCTATGCAAGGTATCAGATTTCAGGTTGGGGTTTTGTTGCATACAGCCTCAGACTCTTGTCAGGTTTCTCTGTGGGTGTCATGAAAGGTGGGAAGACAGGAAGAAGATGTGATGCATTAAACTGGCAAGCTTTGTTTAATCAATAATGTATTAAACAAAGTAAAGATTTGCTAAAGCAAGTTTAAAACCCCTAATAATCTTTAGAAAATACTGTCCTTGTATGTCCAATGATACTGTCTGGACATGTCATTCTGGATTTTAATAGTGTGAACTTTACAATTCATATGGGAAATAAGTTCTGAATTGCCATAATGGGAAAAGGCAAAATGAACTTGATATTGATGAGCTGGTGAAGCAGATGGTTTATGAGATTCTGCCATTTGCTGGTTGTTGGCTGCGGTTTGTGTTATATGCCATAAGGAAAAGAGGAATGGCTTTCTGGCTATTATAAACACTACTTTTTATGAGATTTACTGTATTTTATTTGCAAAAAGCCCTCTGTCTCTTTGCGGAAGCAATAACTTAAATAAAACATAAGGTCAGGTTCAGATCTTATTCCGTCCTCTTCATAGCTCATGAAGCATCTCTTTAAGACCTTTCTCCAAAATTGAGATTATAGATTAATGTGGATTATAAGCTTCTAAAACTATGCCTTTACTTTCAACATTTTCATTTACTTCATCTTTGTTTACTAATTTTTCAGAATGTCTCCTCTTCTATTGCAATTAAAAGTGATATGTGAAACCCAAAAATTCCATCATATATCTTAGTATTATATCAAATACAATACTAATTGAAGTTTGTTCTTTAGAGACAGTCTTCTACTTAATGTCTACATTTGTAGAAGGAGGTAGGTTTAAAGCCACAGGAACTAATGTGGGCTTCAGTCAGAGACACGTAAGATACCACCATGTAAGACCATCCATTAACCTTATGTTTAAACATGAAATGAAAACTCAAAAGAAAGCAACAAGTTTATTGCAGGTCAGGATGTCCTGGTCTCCCTCTCCCATCTCTCTCATGATTTATTTCCACTAGTGCATCGCATGTTCGGAGCTGGCCAATTGCTTGGTCCCTCCGGCAGTGCTACTTGCAGCATTGTCAGGGGGAAGACCCGTTTGAAATGTGTGCCCATTCACAGCGGGCTGAACACTTGGTCATTGGGAACACATGCTCGTTCCAAACACCTACCATTTCGGAATAGAGAACCATTCCTCCAATCCACTTCACACTCAATGCTGCACTGAACGGTGATATAGTGAATACACTGTAAATTGTAATAAGTTCACTTTACTTAACAAAACTAAGGAAACCGATTGCCTCAAAATACCCAAGGAGATGAGCCATTCTAAGTTGATAAAGCTGAAATTAACTGTGTTTAGGCAACTCAAACAATGTTAGTAAACTTAAGTGCAGTTGACTCGAAATCCATAATTAGGGTTAACTACAAAATATAAGTACAGACAACTCATACAATACAAGTAAACCTGAGTATAGTTAACTCAACATAATTAGTTACATCCACTATAAAATGTGAGTTTAGGTTATTTAAACTTACGAATTAAGCAGTACTCGTAAAAATAAGTTAACCTTACAAGTTTATTAGCATTCACTTTACTAAGAAAATATTAGGAAACCGATTGCCTTGACATGCTCAAGTAAGCTGAACTTAAAGTGATGGAACAAAGAAAGACAACAGTTTGAATACAGTGCAATGTTTAATACCTTTTTTTGTTTTAGTTCGAACACATGAAATAATATGGTCCAGGCTGAAAAGCTGAGGTTTAACTTACACAGGGGTTGTAAGGAACACAGGCAGTCCATGAATCAATGGTGACCCTCAGAGACATTTCTAATGACCCACTGAGTAAAGGTAGCATGAAATGCATTACATTTGTTCATCATTCCAATACATTTTAACACAAGTCTGTTTCCAATGAACCAAGTGCATGACTGCAAAATAAAAACTTTAAATAAATTTTTCAACTGCTTATGCAACTGTACTCTGATGTTTGAAACAGCTCCTGCTAAAACTGCTCAGAGCTTTTGGATTTAAGGAGATAACTGGCTAATGCACCAGCTGTTGGTCATCAATATCACCACAATTATGTCACTACCAACGCAACATTATGAACATAAAACAATTGGTCATCTGAAAGGATGATTAAATTCCCTCCCACAAAAAAAAGATCAAACAAAAAAATAAAACAAAAATCACTTGTAAAAGGTACACAAGATGTCATCTTACATTCATTTCATGTCATGTCATATTGATTCATTGCATCAGAAGATTTTTGAGTGACTGTATTTTTGGCTTCATGGATTTATGTCCCAGTGAGAGAAGCACCCTTTGAATGAAGTCAAAGGTGTACTTCAGTTGTGGAGGGTATTCCAAATTCAGGGCATAAGTAAGTCCAAAGAGCATGCAAATGGCATGTGGAAGATTATAAAGATCATCCATCGCAATTTCTCCTTCCAGAATTATCGCGGTACCTGTACACTGAAGATGCAGTGAATCGGTGGAGATCTGTTCGTCCTCAGGCACGATGGTCAGGATTCCAATGGGGACGGCAGAGATGCCAGGCTCATCTGAGTCCTAACAAAAATAACAATACAGCCACAATTACATGTCAGATGTCACCTTGAATTTCTAAGGCAGAAAATAACTTAAGCTATCAAAATAACACAGAGAGCAGAATTAAATAGAGAGGAAATTCTGGGGTGTAGACAAAAAACGTAATAGAGATGACTCACAAAGCATGTCTTGAAGAAGTCTGTGTCCTCATCTCCAAGGATGACAGGAAGGCCACGGAGGACTGCTGTTCGCTTCGCAGTAACATCTGTACTCTGAAAAATCACATACAACACACATCACTCCTGTGGTCATGGAAAATCAAATAATACCTCTGCACACAAAATGGGGTAGCAATTTTTGTTCCCCACATGATCAAAAATGTATTTTACTTAATATCTGAGAAACTTACCTCTGATGTGAGTTGTTGAAGGTACTTTTTAAGTTTCCGGCCAACACTTCCCCCCTTGGTGTTGAAAATCTCAAAGAAACGAGGAGTGTATTTGTCAAGTTCTATGTAGAATTCGGAATTCAGGTTTTTGGTTGTCAAACGACAGGACTCTGCAAGAATCTAAAGGAAAAATATGACAATTACTACTCAAGTTGTAGTCATCTTAGAAATAGAAGAACAACAAGACAAGACAAAAACAAGAAACCCCTTGTTTTTTAGAGGCAAGTGCATAATAACTAAAACATGCGTATAAGATAAGAGTTTTTGATTACCTGACCCTCCATAAAGAGTGCCGGCCACCTTTCCATCGTGTCCTTTACTGAAGGCTCAGAGTTCACCAACTCTTTTCTTCTCAAAGCAAAGGTTGAGTCCATGTTTTTAGTTATTAGAGCAGTTAAGCATAGTTATCTCCTCTACAAGTTCCTTTTGTTTGGATTCCATACTGATCTCATCTTCACCATCAGGGAAATTGGGTAGATAATTGGTTTCGAACCGTTTGGGTCTCTTGATCCTCCTCTGAGGAGTTTCGCCTCTTCTTTTCCCTTGATTTACGGCTACATCTGTACATCCAGCTCGACGCAGTTTGGTACGATAGTTTCCCATTTTGAACTTAATGCTATTTTTCCATCCATTACATCCAGTGACAGAGCCTGGTTCAATGAGGCATGGGTGCTTTTGAATCAGTGCTGTTGCAACATCATTGAATTCTTCATCGCAGGGATAAGCCTTGAAGGTGTAAATTGCCTCAGCAAGTTTTTCAAGTATCTCGTGCTTCATGTCCCTGGTTACTTGTAGATATGTCTTGTCTCTCATATACTGAAGATTCCCCTGGCGTAATCTGTACTCTATGTCAACAGGAAAATTGGGAATTTCAAAAGGTGTCTGGCCATGGAGACCGAGAAAGGGATGACCGACTTTCAGGGGAGAAATGAAGGATCTCTGTGTCATCTGTGCTGGCTGTGCTGGTGTGGGGGTTGAAACCAGGGTGATTATCTTTAGAGTGGGTTTGTCAGGCAGGTCAGTAATGTCAGTGAGGTTGACAAGGGTGTTATTAAAATCTGGATCCTCATACTGGAGGGAGAATTTGTACTGAAGACCCAACTTTTCCTCAAGCTGTGAGTCAACAAGTGAGTCAAGTGTCTGGGGTTTCCCAGAAAGTGTAATCTTCCTGATGTCATTGTCATGGACAATTATCCTTAGTGTAGTCCTCATCTCCATTGTTTGCTTTGATTCTACAGAGGGTGTAAATAAATATCAGTTGGGTTACTTCATAACACTTGACATCAAAATCTTCAGCATCTAATCAGCACAAAATATAATGCCTAAGGGTAACAAATGTCCTGCCCCTGATTCTGTAGGCTGCCAAAGGAAAAGGGTCATTCAGATCAGAGAGCATATTGACTGACATGACAAATGGATGACACATGACTGCATAGTTCATAAGAACACAGATGCTCATTAAACCAACATGTCAAATGTTTGCATACAAACAAGACATTACTGTTAATGACAAGGATGTTGTGAATTTGCCTAAACTCAGGTAGGCATGAACAAGCACCAACAGACAATCATATCTGGACTGTATTTGACACCATCAATGCTCACAGATGATGCTACAAGGACTGTGTTCTGAGATGCATACCTCTGTTTCAAGAAGTTCTGAATATTCTCAGGTAAAGATGAAACCAAAGAAAGTGTCACCTTGTCTATTTGGATGGATGGCTTGAAAAATGAGGAGGAATCCACATGATATGCCATCATTCTCTGATGGCGGACAGCCAGAGTTTGTGGGACATTTTTGAAGTTTTTTGTATTGTGAATGACTTGTTTGAAGAATTTATGCTTGCCCTCAAAGCGCATTGTCCACATATCCCGGAGCGGCCCATACATCCTAATCAACTGTGGATAATGCTCCACATAGTGGTGCTTTGGACGCAATGTGAAATGAGGAAATACTGTTAAAAGTAAACCTCTGTGCTCTGAGATTTTGGCATCAAGGTAGTCAATAGAATCTTCTGTTAGTCTGAATGATGCTGACAGTTCCAAGATGTCCTTCAAAAGCATTCAAATTTCCCATGTTGGATCATTCTCTGGGACATCAAAACCAATCATAAGTGGAAGGAGTCTTGTGAGTGTCCAGTTTTCGTGGCTGTTACCGCCAATTGTACCTCTAGCAGCAAAAGTAGCTGGGATAATCTGAGGCTGAACAGTCCTGTCAGTGTATTTGTAAGGAAAATTTTTGATGACTTTGTTCAATGACTCAAGCGTGATGTACTTCCTGGAGATCAAGTCATTAATGCATAAAGACATCTCAACAGGGATGATACCTTCCAAGAGGTCATGCATTATGTCAGGTGGAAACCCATTGATAGTGTGGAAATATTCCAAATTGTCACTTAAAACACAAGGACCTTTCACACCATACTCTTTCACCAGATTTGGATTCTCTAAAACTTCAGAAACTTGCCTGTCATGATCCTGGCTGGTTCTGCACCCAACTGCTCCTGATCTGACCTCTTTTTGCTGGATGTCACTCTTTTTTGCCATGAAGAATCGACGGGTGCTGCACAGTGAAACTCTCCTGAAAACCAGAAAAAGAATGAGCACCTAGGTTATCAGCTGACAAATAGAGCACAGTTCCTTTCACACATTCACCCAACTGCTCAACATAGACACTGTGTTTTTCTGGAGTGACTAGGTCTTGAAGAAGTGGGTGAAGGACAGCTGCATAGCCATGCTGTTTGAGTGCACTTGCTTTGCATAACATTGCTAGCTGAATAGAGTGGAGAGAGGAGCGATGTTTTGAGGGAAGATTGGAAAGAACCTAATAGATACCACACAGCTTGTGTTTCTTCTTGGAAGTGCCCAGAGGATTGGCT